>JAWWEW010000012.1:19167687-19423574 GCA_035583185.1 Anabacerthia variegaticeps | reverse complement strand
CTTCCCGTCCCTTCCCTTCCCTTCCCTTCCCTTCCCTTCCCTTCCACGTCCCCCCCGTGTCCCCCCCGGCACCGAGAGCCGCCTCCGGCAGGGGGCGCTGCAGGCCTGCCCCGGTGACGTCACGCGGGCGCTCATCCGGGTCCCCCGGCCGGGCGGGGGGGCGTGGCGCGGCCCTCACGTGACGCTGCGTGGCGGCGCACCCGCCATCTTGTGTTGTTGGGCTGAGGAGCCGCCGCGGCCGTGAGGGACTCTCCGCCCGGGAGCGCAGGTAACGCCGCCCGCCCCGCCACGGCCAGGCAAGGCCCGGCCCGGCTCTGTCCCAACGCCGCCGCCGCCCCGTCCGCCGCCGGCCCTGCCGGCGGTCCCCGCCCGCCGCGGGGGCCGCAGCCCCGAGGCGCCCCGCGGCCTAACCGGGAGGCGAGGCCACCCTGGGGGGGCCGCGCCCGGAGGGCCCCTCTGCGCTCCCCATGGGCCTCTGCGGGGCTCGGAGGGCCGCGGCGAGCGGGCCTTGCGCTCCCCAGGCGGCTCCCCGGTGCCTGTCAGGCGGCGGCGGGGCTCCCGCGGCTCCTCACGCCCTCCGGGGTCGTCTCCCCTGGCACTGACCCTTGTGAACTCGCCCGTCCCCTCGCAGCCCAGCGGGAGCGCCGCGCTGAGCCCCGCTCCGAGCACGGCCGGCCCTGTCAGGTGTCCCAGGCCGGGAAGGAGCGAGCCCCGAGCCTGCCCCGCGGGCAGCAGGGTGCGGGGAGCGGCGGTGACCGGCGCTGTTTGACTGGAGAGGCCTTGGCAGGCCGAAGAGAGCATCGATCAGCATTGTGTACGTGTGCTATTGATCCGAGACAAGTAGTTTCAGTGTCAACAGAGCAGTTTCCGCTCTTTCAGTTCTGTGTGGTTGCACTTTGAAGTGCGGCAAGGTGTAGGCCAAAAGGAGGTGCTGCCAAGTACTGCTTCTGGAATAAAATCCTACATTTTCCCCTGTAATCGTCAGTTTAACGTCCGTGGTGTGGTGCTGTTACTGTAATTCCTAAGTGTCTGTTTGGTTGGGTGGGTGGGGAAAGAACTTTTGAATTCTAATTATATTCTTCTAACTTCTTGCTGCTCATTCTATTTTCTTGCTTCAGGAGCTGACTTGGGCAAGTTCCTGGAAAGTACGTGTAATTTTTTTTCCCTTTTCCCATAATGATGCTGGTTGCTTTTGTTCTTAAAAAACTCTTTAATAAACACAAATGAATCTGCTGCTTTGTGAATGGAACATTTGGTTGATGCACAGTGTGATAATTTGGAACCTTTTTAAACAAAATTGGTTGCAGTTGTCACCAACAAAAGCTTTGTTTTGGTATTTTTAAGCTCTTGTTATTGGGTGGTGGCTGCAATAGATAATAAGAGCGTTACTACTATGAGGTGTTGGTTTTCTTGCCACTCACTTGAATAGGCATCCTTTGAACAGTTGGCTGGTGCTGAGGTGAAAACCTGCTCTAATCGATCCTGGGTGTGCTAGCAGAAATGTTGGAGTGTCCCTTGCCCCTTCTGCACCTGCTTTGCTCCCCAGGTTCCTGTAGTTCTGCAAATTCAGCTGATGTCAGCAGCTGTGTGTTGGTGTTAATTTCTCACTGAACCTGTGATTTTAAAAAATAAAGGTTTTGTTTGCTAGTTAGCTGGATTAAATGGAAGGCAAAGGTTTATCCCAGGAAGTTGGATGTCACCTCTTGTGTTGAGCCTTGCTAGCCCCTTTCAGTATCTGACAATATTGTGTGTAAATCCTGGGATTTAATGATTTTAAGGGCTGTTCAGGCTCTCCCGGCCCCTGAATACAGGAACATTCAGGGGAGCGCCTGATCACTGTGTTTCTTTTGAGGCCTTTTCTGTCTTTTAAAGTGAGAGCATAGAACTAAATGCAAAGTAGTCCTGCAGCAGGAGTGATTTGTTTTACAGAATGCTTACAGAAAAATTTGATATCACAGTAAAAACTTGGACTCTTGCAAATCCTCTTATAATTACAGGTGTTGGTCTTGAGGTAAAATATCCTCAGGTGCTCCTATTAGCATTTTTTCCTGCCTTTTTAAAACATAGAGGAAATTAAAAATATTTATGATGATGTAAGTGAAAAAGATTGCTTGTAATTAGATCTTTGAGGGCTTTGCAATTAATTTTTTCCCTACTCTTTTACTCCTGGATTGAGGAAGAAACTTGGTGTGTAAAAGAGGAGTGCAAAGAAGGTTTTGGGTGTTTCAAAGGAATTGAGGCAGCATCCTTGCATCTCTGCTAAGGCCAGTTTTCTGAATGAAATTTTGTCACAAACTGGAGTTCCTTGTACCTGCATGTAGGAAAAAAATTGACAGGTTTTTTTAGGATCTATAGGTACTTCATTAAAATGAAAATAGCCCTTGATATCAAAGTCCCATGGAACACCTTGTTGGGGCAGCTGACTGGCTGAAGGGCTTTGCTGGTATATGTCTGTGCTGAAAGATCTTTCTATTGAAACCTAGAAGGGAAAAGCTGGTTCCCAGTAACTGATGGAGATGGGCTGGGCACCTGGACCATGGTCTGTGCCTTCCCCTCTGCCCCCTCTTTAAAGCAATTCAGACCTCCAGCTTTTCATTTATTTATTTATTTGAAATACTAAGAATATGAAATTTGATTCTTCCTGCTTGTGTCTGATCTTCTAAGTTCAAGTAGTTGTCATATTTTTATATATGTTGTTCTTTCACTGAAGTCTTTAAAATTCTTCCTTAGGGCTTTTTAAAGTATGGTATTAAATCTTCTCATAGTCTGATTCAGAAAAAAGAATCCTTTTCCTAGCATTTTTCCTAATTTCTCTGTTTTTATTTTTTTCCCCTCTCAGTGCTTCTGCTCAAAGGTTTAGTGGAGATAAGCTATATTTTATTCATGCTTATAGACAGAGCTAAGGGGCAGAGCAATAAAATTTCTGTTCACAGGCATAAAAGCAGAGGGCTGATCTGCCTTTTCCTGCCTGCTTAGCTTACTAGAGATTCATTGGATGCTTTAGTAAGGAGAAACCCATCTCTTTGTTACTGAGGAAGTATTTGTGTTGAAAGGGACTCTTTCTTTGTGTGGTTTTCTCATCAATTTGTTTTAATTCATCCAGTGACATTTGAAATCCTAGGTGTGTGAAATGCTGCAGGCTGGGGTTTGCTCTTATGGGAACAAAGTCAGTTTTCTGCCCATTTAGCCTGTCTTTTTCTCTCTTGCTCTCAACTCCTGAATGTTTCTTTAGTTGCACAAATGCTTTGTCTTGAAAATTGCCGGCACTGAGAAAACTTTGCAAGTTGGCTCCAGGTGTGCCTAAGTTCTGGGTGGAACTAAATAAAATTAAGTGCTCTGAGTGAGGAGGTCTGTACAACGTTGGCCCTCTTGTGGTTGGTGCCAATATGTGTAGATATGTATAACCATGTACTTCATCATGGACATGTTTAATACCATTATTTTTTCATGTTTAGCTCAGATGGCAGCTGGGGATTGTAGCAGGCTGAGGTCTCTGCATTCCTCTGTCAGTAGCTGAGATTGCCACAGTGTGTTGATTATAAAAGTGTGTCCACTTCTCTTTTTTTGCAGAGGGAGGTCTGTCAGTCCATCTCCTCTAAAGGTGTTTAAACATTGCTTGAATTTAGACACTGTGGTGATTTGATATTGCATGGGAAACTAAGCTGCCATTGAAATTTTTATGTCCTTCTTGCCTTTTTTTTTAATGGAAAGGATGTCTAGAGTTGTTCTGATGCATCTGAGGTTTCTGTCAAGTGTGAAATCAAAGTGTGTGTTTTCAGGAGTGAGCCTCTCCTGTAATCCTTAAAGCTTGGAATATATAGAAGCTAGATACGTAGACCCCAGGATTATAGGGAAAAGCAGAAGGAGTACCAGGAGCTGCATATAGATTGTAGAGTCTATAGGTCAGTGAGAAATTTTGATGAACATTTAGAGAATTGTTTTAAAATACTGCCTTGTTGATAGTGCCTTTTGGGTCACCATTTTTTGATTCCCTCAGCTAGTTATTAAAACTCTGAATTATCACTTTTCTCTCCTTTTGGCCAAATGTTTAAAAAAAAGTAGGATAGTAAAGAATGATTATTTGATGGCTTTAACAGTGGCTCCTGTATGTGTAGTTTGTCATTAGAAAGAGATAAAAAAGCTTACATATAACATGTTACAAAAACTGGCTAGGAAAATATTTTTGTGTTGTTAAATAGCTATTATTCTGGTGAAACTAAGCATGGTGCTTTGCACTTTGTGAAGGCAATGTTTGCTTGCTGGAAATTTTGTCCTTTTTATTCAGTAAAGAAGTATTTGTTTCAGGTTGTGGTTACAATGAAACACTTTTAAAAAAATTTCTTTCTGTCACTGGTAACAAATGTAAATATTTTGCATTCTGTTGATAGTATTTTATGATAAAGATACTGACTTGTGTGACTGAGAGATTGAGAGGCTGTAGATGTCCATGAGTAGCAGGTCAGTTTGGGTAAAATCAAATGTAACCTATGTGTGATGGTGGGTCAGTTCAGACTGTAAGGAACAGAAAGAAAAAATGTGTTTTGGACACTGTGGAGATGACTAGGGGTGAAGTTTTGTGATGATAAATGGATAGCTGAATTCAGGTTCTTTCAGCCTTAGAATGTTGTGTGGCAAGGAGTTGGTATGACTGGCAAGTAATGGATGTATAAACTGATTTTTTTGAGCCACGTGTGTTAGAATCTGAGGATGGTTTAGTTGCATGAGCCTTTGGTGGTTGTCTGCTCCAGCCTCCTGCTCAAAGCAGGGTTGACGTCAGTGTTAGACTGTGTGTGATAGAAAGTGAGTGAGCCTGATCATGGAAGTAGCATATGGCAAGTTTTTTAAGTAAAAGCATCTCATAACTTGATTTCATAAATTAGAGACCCAGTTAAACTACCATTAAAACCAGTGGAAGCTTTTACAGTAGGCTTAGTTAATGCTGAATCATCTGTATATGTAATTTTCTCTGTTACACTAAGCTTTAAGAGTACTAAGGCAGGATCAGGCTGACATCACAAGTCGATTTTAAAAGATATGATTCTTAGATCAAATAGCTAAGTTTCTTTAGCAGTGAAAAGAAGAAAAGTGGTAAGCTGTTAAAAAGTGTTGTAATTCATATATAGTAACAAATTACCTTCTGCCTTGCTGGCTGATGAACATATGCAATCTGATAGACAATGTAATTCTCTCTGTTAGGACCCTTTATCAGACACACTCTGTATTGAATGTTTGTTTCCTGGAGTATAGGACGTCTCAGAATTGCATGAGTAGGAAACCTTAAGAAGGGGTGGGTGGAGAGAATTTCCACAAAGCCCAAAGAAGCTACTTATGTAAATAACATGTGAAAACAAACCCCCAAGCCCCCACAACAAGCCAGATTTGTTAATTCAGTTAATGTTTTCAGTGAATGTAGTCTGAAGCTGTGTTCTTCCACTCTATATGCGTGTATGGGCTATATAATGTATGAGGGAGGTTCTGCAACACCTCTTTGTGTTTGCCTTTGGTTGCATTCACATAGTCTGGCTACTGATCTTGCTGGGCAGCAAGTAGACAGACCAGGCATCTTAATCCCTAACATCTTGTGGAATGGCACAGACTAAATATTACTAAAAATTGTTATTGTAAATATTACTAAAACCACTAGAAGTTTTCGATGTACAAGGTACACAGACATGGAAGTGATTTTTCAGCTGGAAAACAAGAGTGCTGGCAGGATTTTGGGATAGGATTTGGAACGAGAAGTGTTTGTGTTTCAGCCAGTGGCAAGGCCAAGGGTGTGGTTCCCTGTCTCTGGAGCCTAAGCGCTGGTGTCTGTTTGGCTGGAGACTGGTAATGAAGGTGGAGGTCACTGTGCTTTCTGGGGGAGACTGAGGAAAGCATTTCTATCTGTCCGTGTGCAGGTGGAGCAAGGAGTGGATAGCTCCCCAACCTGTCTCCAGCCACCAGATTCACAACAATAGGTAGGAAAGGAGGAAAACATCTGGAGTTGGGTTGTTTAATGTTCCTTTATTTCTCTCAGATTTGGTTAGATGTGTGGGTCTCTTAGTTTCTTGTGTCATCCTGTCCCAGAAGGGATTCAGTGCCTGCATGTGTTTGTCATCCTTGACTAGAGTGCAGCGTGTTGGGAGCTGCAGGGCTCCATGAACCTTTAGGTGGATCTATGTGGAGTGAGCTGGGGAGTGGCAGCTCGGAGGTGCCATTTGAGGTAGTCATGAGCAATTTTTGACCAGAAACTGCTGAGAGATTGAAACACTTTTGCAATGATTTGAGACAGGAAGGTTCTAAGACTTGAGGAGCTCTAAAAATGTAAGAGTAATAATAGGGGCGTAGTTTCTGGAGAAGTGGATAGTTTGGACATTTTTCCCTTAGGAAAAGCTTCCTGGTGTATGGGTAGATAGGCCGTGGAAAATTCACTGCCTTTATCAGGAATAAAGTTTGGTAAGCCAGAAGGGACTCCTGTGACTTGTCTGGCATCTTCTGTAATGTGACTAATGGATTTTTTTTTCTGACTAATTTTCTGTTTGACCTAGAACATAGTTTTTAGAAAATCATTTAGTATTGACCTGAGAACAACTTGGTTGTTTATCCCTACATGTCTTGCTTCAGTTTCTCCACTGAATAAACTTTGGTCTTCAGCTTTTTTTACCTGCAGGATCATTTACAGACTGAGAAAAATACCTAAGTTTTTCTCAAAGCTCAATAAATAGAGCTTCAGTATGTTGTTGGTATTTTTTCTCCTCATTGTAAGGCATATCTGTCATGTTCCATCGAGTTTTGAACACCTGATTTATCAGCTCTTTTGCCTCTTTCAACAGAACAGGACACAGTATACCTTCAGTGACAAAATTTGGTAGTATATATACACTCTGTGTTTCCTTATTCCTGTGTTAGGTGTTTTCTGTCAGCTCTTCCAGTCGATGTTGTATCATATGTTCCTTTTCAGCTGATTGATGTCATAAATCTCAGCTTGGTTTCAGGACTGTGTTTTTTCAGAAGAGTCTTGCATTTTTTGTGTATCACCTGCGTTTTCTGCTTGTGAGTCTTTTGACTTGGCCTTACTCAGTGCAACCTGCTATACTAGACTGAGTCGTTGAATAATTCATAATGGCACTATTGATGATGTGTCATTTCCATTATTTACCATACCCATGTTTTCATCTTTAGGTTTTAGAAGTTTTGTGGGCCAGTGTTACAGACTTCAGAAGTTGGAGAAAGCTTGTTGCCTTTTATTTGGTTTTATGAATTTTATTCCTTCTGAGATGTTTGGTTGTATATTCTTTAGAAGAGAGGATTAAAAGAAAAAATAGGTTGTGATGATTTGAGACCTTTTGTGTGGTTCTGATTGATTTTGCCCCTTTTAGAGTTCTGCTGAATTGAAATATCCTGCTGAAGTTAAAATTTATTTCACTTACTTGCTCAAGCAATGAAATTTCTACTCCTACAGAAGTATATTTTAATTGACTGTCTTCCATAAATCCATGTTGCTTGGCCTTAATTATGTCAGTGTCCTTTAATCAGTGTTGTCTGCTTTAGCCAGTGATTAATATCAAAAAGACAGGTAGGGTAGCCACCTGAGTCATCCTGTTTACCACTGTGCTTAAAAAGTGGCTTGCGTACAGTTATGGATTTTCTTTACTATTTCAGGAATTAGAGAAAATCAGTATTAATTATTCAGTCAACCTGTTAATTTTTTTAAAAACAGAGCTCCTGGCACTTATATTAGCCAGCTCAGGTAGCTGCCTGTGGAATGTGTTCTTGCTTGTAGAAGGTGAAGTTTTATTGTCTTGATGTAATGTTGCTGTTGCATGGTGGAGCATTGCTGTTAAATTCCTGTTGCACGCTTATTTGGGGAGAACCCAATTCCTTGCACTTAAAACTATTCATGTTAGATTTCTGTTGTGTTCTTTGGTTCTCAGATTCTCAGCCAATTTCTAGGTTTAAAAGACTTGTTTCAAACCTACAGTAGTAACAGAACTACCTTGAAAGGAAAGGATGTTTTTCTTCCTAAACACCTCTGATCAAAGAGTAGACAATTTCAAAATAAAATAGCTGTGTATAGGAAGGATCAGTGGTATACCTTTTTTTTCAAGGTTTAGGTTTCCAAATTTAATAAAAACCCTAAGTATGCAGCAGCCGCGAAGCAAAAAATTGCAGTGACAGTCCAAATTATTAATTTTTTGTTTGTCTGTAGGAAAGATTAGATGGACAGACCTGAATGCAGCCATTGCCTAGACTCAACTTGGAATGCTAAGAATCAGTGTGTCTCTGTCCATAACAGCAGAACAGACAGATTGCTATGTGGTACAAGCTGACAGAATTCTGTAATGGAAATGGAGGAGTTTAACATTGCCTGAAAATCTTAACTCTGGTGCCTGTCAGTAAGGGATAAAGCTTAAAATGGCAATTTTGTGTATATTCTGAGGTTGAGCAAGGTCTAGTACAGCATGGTAGTTCAGGTCTTTCGGAGTCTCTGAAAACAGCTTTTTGCCTGGATATTTATTAGCTAGCTATATATATGTTTTAAAATACCAGAGCTTGTGGGCAAAATGTGCCACAGTAATTATAGACCTCCAACTGAAACATCTTACACATTTTAGCGCACAAATCTGGCTGGCAGAATCAAGTTCCAACTTGTGTCTGTAGCAGATGTTTCTGGGAGCTTTTATAGGTTTGTCAGGTACTAAATAGTGAGCTTGAAAAATAGTCAAAAAAACTGCAAGCTTGGTAAAGTAACCATTTTACCTAAAGTGAACTAGTGAAATGGATGTTGCTGATAGGAACTTGCGCATCTGTAATATTACCTGTTAATTGTGAGTGAAAGCCACTTAAGGGCTTAATGTTATTGGATTACAGTTTGTGTCTGTTCGGAGGGTGGACTTCTGATTTTCAAGGTGCTAACCAAGTGACAAAATAAAAGGGTGTTTTTGCTCTTGCCAGTCCACAGGCTTGATGTGATCTCCTTTCCATTCTGCGTGCTGATAGCAGGTTGGTGGTTTCACCGCAGGAAAATGGGATTCAGTTTATGAAGTAATTCAATTTTTCCCAGAATATGCAGGAAAACTGCAACCATTTGTAGGGTTGCACTGGTACCTTGATCAAGGATTGACCTGATTTGAAGGAAACTTTGGAGAAAAGGTTGCTCTTGGGCAGACTGGGAGAAAGCAGTTGGCAACCTTCTTGCCCAAGCAGAGGTGTTAACTGGTGAGTAAGAAGAGTGCCTGTTTCTCACTGCAGCCTGGCACTGTCCCTGTGTGCTCTCTGCCCATCTAAAATCTGTGGCCTGAGGATTCCTCCATCAATAACCATCAATTTGTAGAAAACTTTGATTTACAAAACCAGCAGAAAGGGCCTTTTCCCTCATCAAATTATATCAATGAGGAAATGTTAGTTATATATTATTTTTGCTATTTGCCATCCTTGATTCGTGAGGAGGCAGCCTTGATAAAAATGACCAAAGTCAACATTTCAGTTACCAGTATTGAAGTTTAAAACACAGGAAAATTGTCTAGATGATAAAGTGATAAATTCATGCCTATTCCTTGGCCAAGATGTCTGAATTCATGACCTGATCATTCATTCCCTTCTCTTAATTCTTCATCCTTTTTCTTGCTCCACCCTGACTCTTTCCTCTTGTGATGTGAGTGCTGCCTAGTCCACCCCAACTCGCCTTTCCAGTTAGTACAGCTTCTCCTTTGCACATTAGCCAGGTGTGTTGTGTAGTCCCTGTCAGAGGTTCCTCTCCCTGTTGTCTTTCGTGCTCTCCTTTTTTCTGTGCCTTGGGAACCAGGAGAAGCAACACATGGTTTCTGCTTTTCCTGCCTCGTCTGCTCTGACAAGGCTCAGCGTATTCCTCTGGCACACTTGCTGTCTAAGCTTTCATATGTCTTTTCCCTGTTCTCTGCCCTCCTCCTCCCAAATCATTGCTCATTTCCAGATTGTCTTTTCCAATGGTTTTCTCTCAGCTTTGCCTGTAATTTCTTTCTCATGTGTCTTTTATTTCTGACTAACATTGCCTATTGAATTCACCTGTTAAACCTCTTTAAATCATCTACATATCTGTGTTTTATTCTGTTTTGGGGTTTTTGGGGGGCCTGTTCAGTTATGATTTCGTTCACTTACAGGTGTGTCATTTCAAAATCCATATAATCAGAACTTGTAGGGAGGAAGTAGCCTAACTGAATGCAATGTAGAGAGTGCTCAAAATGAAGTATGATGGCCAAAATGGGGGTCAGGGAAAACCATTTTGGAGCTCACTGGGATAAGGCTAGAAGACTTTGAGTATTCATGTAGGTACTCAGGTGCTTAGGAGTCTGGTAGAGAAAGAAGGCACAGCATCCTCTTTTTTTTGGGAAGAAGGTGCAGAAGCTGAAGAGGGTGGGGCTCAGTGAGTCTAGGCCCAGTAAACAGCTCGATTCTTACTGTTTTTTAGTGCTTTATCCTTGTAATTGATGCTTTTCAGCTGTGTTTTCATGGCAGTCTAACATTCAGTGCCAGCCTTTTTGGTATTACTGATCCCAAGCTACCTTTGATGTTAGGAGTTAAAGATCCCAGGTTCCCTGGTGATCCACACGGGTCCATCTGAAAACTCTCCACCCCTGCAGCAGCAGGATTACAGGCATTGCGGGGAGTGGAGGGGCAGAGCCGTCCAGTTAAGGCTACTAGGAACTGTTTTACAGGCCTGTCTCTGCCAGAGTGTGCATGGTGGTTTGCTTGAATTGACCTGCAGTATTTCCACATGTGGCTGCTTTATGTCTTCTTTGGGTACCTCACCTTGTATTTTGATTGGAAGAATGATAAATGATACATGATGAGCATTGTAATGAGCTGTTACTTGGTTCAAAAAGGTAACTCAAATCAGACCAAAATCATGTCAAACTAGGCCTGTGAGAATAGCTGGTATTTTTGTATTGGCTTTTGGTGCAGGTAGTGGGGTTATTTCTGTTTCATTATATAGGGTTATTGTGAAAATAAAAATACTAAGATTTGTATATCAATTACACTGTATATGGAAAAAAGCAGATATGCCATGTAGTAAAAATACATAAGCCAAACGTTGCTTGGTAGGTTTAGTCTGCAGGGAGTTCTTTAATTATTTGTAATCTTATACCCAAAAGATTTGAGTAAAATCTGCTCAAGCAGTTTTAGCATGTTTTCTCATTTTCTAGATTTGAGGGTCTTGATTTATTTTCCTTAATATTACTTCTGTAGCATGTACGTAAGAAAAAAGTGTTTCCTTTGTTTGGTTTTGTCTTGTTTTCTTCAGTAACTAATGCCCTTTCCACCTTCCCACATACTGTTTTTCATCACCTTTCCATGGAAAGTATAGATAGACTCCTGAAACTCCTTATTTAGTCCTTGGGTCTGTTAAAGAGTAGGTTTCTGATGCATGAGAGTTCCCTCCCTACCATCTGTCTTTATGGGTTCTTCCAGTCTAATCAACCAGTGTCTGTAGGTAATGCTTCAGATCCTTTTTGTCTTTGGGCTCTGCCTGCAGTGTCTTTGATTTTTTAAAAAACCAAACCATCTTCCTCTGCAGATTTGGGTTTTGCTGCTGCTGGAAGGAAAGAGGAGCTGTATTTGTTGTTGCAAAAGACGCTTCTCCAGAACTGCCTGGGCTGGTCTTGGCTTCACAGCCTTCCCTTAGTTTTGTTCCTTCCCTGCTGTATGGCTTTATCTGCTCTTGTCCACACACTCTGGATATGTAGGAACTTGACCTGACCTTTGCTGTGTCTGCAGGACCTTGGCTAATGGGAATGAAAGTAGCTGAAGTCTTAAGTTAGGCTTTTTTTTTTTTCCCCCCTCCCTTTCTTAATAAAACTAAGAGGAATGCTTTCCGTTGCCTGCAGATTTTTGGAGGTTGCCATACCATTGGATGTATTAAATCTTTAGAAGGCTTATTTTTCAAGAATGAGCAGTGCAAATTTCTTGAATACTCTGCCACTCAGCTGGCAAATCTGTCTTGCTGTAATTCTAGTAGGTTTTTATCCTCTTGTAATTATCAGGAAGCAGCAATTCTGTTAATTAAGTATTACTGTTCTTACGGAAGAGGATTATGCATCAAGTTCTCAGTGTTTGTACAAATTGTTTCCTCAGACACACTGATCCAGAGTCCTGTTTGAGCTGTTAAAAGAGGGATTTAGGGAAGAGATCTTGATGCAGTTGCTCCTATATTAGTATATTATGTTGGAGAACTAAAATGGATTCCTTAAAAGAAAAATTTCCGTGTTAATTTTTTTATTTCTTTGCATGACCAGATGTGCTTTTGTATTTTGAATTAATTTATGAAGGACTCTAGCAATCCAGGTGTTTTCATAGTAAACATTTTTGTTTTTCAGATTCACGCTTTTTAAAAAAGAGGAATAGAACAGGAAAAAAATGGCAGCAGAAACTCAGACACTTAACTTTGGGCCTGAATGGTAAGTTTTGTCGGTTTTGTGAGACTCCAGAACCTTGTCTGAAATGAATTTTTGTCCTTTGGAACAGAATTGGTTATAAGACTGGATGTTGTTCTGTCCTGCTTCACCTCAGTCCCTGGCCTGGGATTGAAAACAATCTTATTAGTCTTCAATTTGTGCATTGGCATTGGGTATGAAATGAGTTGGGCTTCATGTTATGTTTAATGCATAATATTTATTCTTACCAAGTATTTGAGGGAGGAGTAATGTTTATGATCTCAGAGGTATGCACAGAGTAAATGAAGATCTTCTTGTTTGGTCTTCCCATGTGCTGTATGTTAATATAAAAGTTCTTAAACTCTCCTCACTGGACTTAAATCTGTAGTTAAGCAAGCTTTTTCTTTTCCCACTGTTCAAAAAACCTAAACCCTGTATGGAATATGATGAAAGTGAGTTTCATGTCATACGTGCACTGAAAAGTGTCAGAAAAGCTGTTGTGTTAAAGGGAATCAGTGATATATAATTTGGTGGCTGGCTGTTTTCCAGCTTGTCTGACATGCATTGTCCTGGCTTTTACTAAGGGGTAATTGCACAGGTGTGTGATTATTCAGTGTTTGTTCAAGTTTGTTGTTGAAGTGTTGCTGACTTCAGTTGCAAACAAGAATTGTGGATAGTGGTGTTTCTGAAGAAGGATATGATCCTGGAGTGTGTAAAGGGGTTGTGGAGTGCGTATAGGAAATATAATTGCTGCATAGCATGTGGTGAGACTTCCTGGAATAACATCTTCACTTTTGCTGACACACTTCTCTGCACAATGTACAGAAATTGGAGAGTGTTTAGCAAAGAAGTAAGACATGATTTGCGACCTGGGAAACAATGAGAGCTCAGTCTATTTTGTAAGATGGAAAGAAGGTTAAAGAATGACTCTATCACTATCTATAAATACACCCACCAGGAAGATATGTTATGCTGGAGTGCTCTTCAGTGTAAGAGACAGACACGATTAGATTCTTGATGGATGGAAGCCAAAGTTATATTAAAGAAAGAGAAGGGGAAAGACAACTCTAAAAAAAGCACATATTTTAACAGTAGCTTGATTGCTGTGTCATAGTGAGGGGACTTCAGTCCCCATTTAGTTTGAAAACCACATTATATTATGTATGGAAGCATATGTTATCCTTCAGTGAGTTACTGGATTTTTACAGGAATAATGGAATAAAAGATTTATAATTATCCTTTTGGGTTGAGGTATAATCATGTCTGTCACGTAAGTTGCTGTATCACTTAACAGTGAAACTCTGGGTCCATTTGATCTGGATTGGATTTGAACACTGCACTGAGCCATCTAATCCCTGGAATAATTCTTCCCCAGGCGTTTTGTTTGGAAGTGGTATGTAAAGGAACTGCCACGGGGTGGCACCAAACTAAAAAAATAGGATCAACATTTGACTTGCAAATTACTTCTTCCTTTCTGTTTAAAGAACAATAAAACAAATCAAATCATTCATCAATAATTAGGTGAAATGTAGCCTCTGAATCACCGTTGCAGTTTAGAGCACCTTCTTTTCCGTGGATTTCTTGGTTGTTGAGATTTTATTACTTTACTTGTCTAAGATACACATTAAGGAGAATGTAGGAAAATGGTCAGGGTTTTGTTTCTTGACACATAGTTTCGTAAAACATTCCTCAAACTGAAATATAAAGAATATTTGGTAGCTGAGGAAGTGTCTGTATGGAATAAGATTTATTCACCTACAGAGTGGGAATAATACACAATGGTAAGATGTTAGCTGCGAGAAGTTGAGTAACTTACCTATGTGGGATGTTTAATTTTTGGGAAAGGGATTTGTAATAAAGAAACATTCCAGAGACACAAGAAGAAACTTCATTGTAAAATTTACTGTGCTGTATGGTTAAACTTTGTGAAACATCTGAATAAACTCATGGTTAATGTTGGTTGCGCTGTCCCCAGCATTGTAAGAATTTTTCTTGTAAAAAGAGGCTGTTGTCGTGAGTATCTGTGGAAGACGTACAACTGACTTGTGTGCAGCCAGCGTAAATAACTTAGGCAAGGCTTTAAGTGTGTAACCAGTGTGCTTTATGGTCAACATAAGATTTTTCCTGGGCTAGTTCAATTCCTTGATGTGCTCATGGGAGTGCTTTTCCTTCCTTTCCTGGCTGTGGAGAAAATGGGGGAAGCTCTTTCACTCTTCTTTTTGAAGTTTTGAAGTGAAGCTGTTGGTGTCTTCACTTTCAGTATTGTGTTCCTTGCATTTGTGTCTGGGGTGTGGGTGTGCAGGGGACTGCTGACATGGCTGCAGACACATCCTTAGCTCAGTGTCCATGGCTTGTCTCTGTTCCAGGCTGCGAGCTCTGTCCAGTGGCGGGAGCGTGACATCCCCTCCTCTGTCTCCGGCCTTGCCAAAGTACAAACTAGCAGACTATCGCTACGGGAGAGAAGAAATGTTGGCACTTTTTCTAAAGGATAATAAGGTGAGCAGGAAGACAAAGAAGGCCTGATGTGTGTATTCCTAATGAGTCTTCAGATGAGGAATTTGTATTTTATGCTTGTGGACAGAGAAATGATGGATCCCTTGGTATCCGAGACTGAAGAGGTCTGATTGGGGCGGGGTGTGTGTGTGTGTGTTTTTGTGTGTGTATTTATTTGAATCTACTCTTACTGAATTCGTTATGTTTGATTCTTTTTTTTGCCACTTTAGGGGCAACTTCCTGTACCCTGGAGAACAAAAAACCTGATTGCCATATTCAGTCCCACTGTCACAGTTGACTGAGGGTTAAAATCTCCCTGCAGCTGTGCAGATTTGCTTGCCTCAGTAGGATTTTATTTAATGTAGTGCATAATAATTTGATTCAACTACAAAGTCAGGCAATAAGTCATATTAGCAGATCATCTGAAAAAGGCAAGGGATCTGCATTTATCCCAAATTAAGGCAGTTCGTTTTAGCAGGTAACAGGCCCAATGAGAGCAATCCTCAGGTAGTTCACTTCTCTGGGAATCGGGGCACAAATACAGTCAGGTATATGAAATGCATAAGAACAGTGTAGAAAGTCAAAAATTTCCTTCTTGGTTTCATTTCAAGCAAAGGCTCTTGGTGGTGTAAAAGATGATGTAAAATTTCAGAGATCCTTTCAGGCATATGATTCATATGTTCTGCATTTGTAAACATTGGGGTTTTCTGCAGCTGGTGACAAAGGTGGTTTATTGTTGCAGCAGCACATAGTGACTTGGAAATCTGAATCCTTTCCAGAATCTCACCCTAGGGCGAGGGAGGGGCTGCAAGAAATCATGTCTGGTTATGCCCTGAGCTTGGCATAGAGATGTGCACGCACAGCTCAGTGTTCCTGCCCTGCCATGGCTGTGCTGACATTCTCACACAGTTCTGGGGGACTTACACCGCTTACATGTGGATTCAAGGGCGTTGAATGTCAGTGGTGTTTCTAAGTGTGTTACAGCTTAAAGCCATGCTTTAACATGCAGAGTTGTCCTGCTCTGCTTCAGGGGCCTGTGATTTAAGCCTTGGTGCTATGCTGCAATAAGTCAGTGAATCAGAGGTTGTTGCTTTTTCATAGTTGCTGTGTGGTAAATCAGGTGGTGCTGAGGCTCTGCGGTTGCGACTGATTCAGAACAACCCTGAAATACCCTTACAGGAAGTTCACCAATCCTTATGAATGGTCCAGAAGAGTATTTTCTTCCTATGTGTTTGCCAGAAAGGCATTTTTATTAAAGTTTGTCTTGCTTTTGGTACCCATGTATTTCCATGGTGCTGAGTAATCCTAGTTATCAGGACTAGGAGGACTCTTGACTGTGGTTCTAGTTAACTACTCAGTGTGATGTTTTTAAGCTGTATCTTCTACCCTGTCCTTTTTCACTGGGTCGTCTTCAATCTTTGCTGGCTGAAGATGAGACAGAGTTAGTTGCCTCTCTGATTAAAAGATACACTACTTGAAAGCAGGAAGACTTCTAGTATGTACCCAAATGAAAAAATAAAATTATGAACTAAATATTTTTGCAAGTTTTTTGTTGACATAATTAGAACTCACTTGCCTGTAATTGCAGCTTCTTGTCCACATTCTCTTTTTACTTAGGTTTTTTGTTTGTGGGGTTTGGTTTTTTTTTTTGCTTTTTTACTCCTGATTACTTGTAAATTGGAACTGCTGACTTCCAATCAAATATAACCTTTGTGGTATACATGGTAGTTTTGCTGAATAAAAATCTGGCCATAGAGTGCATTGAAGTTAAAGCAATAGTTTTAAATTTACCAGATGAAATTTCACTTGGTTCAGGTCTGAGGTGCAGTGCTGTGTAAATTTGTATTCTTATGTCTGTGATCTTGTGTGTGTGGGATGCTTTGGATATCTATAAGAATTTTTTTTCTGAGGGTTGTAAATTTGCAGTGGAGTTACACCCAGCCCTGATAAATGTAATTGGAAGTACTGGTGTGCTGGGTGGATGGAGACGGGAGTTGGCAGGATAAGGTTTTTTGTGAATCAATGTATGTGGCACCATCCCTGAAGTGGAAATACTTGGATGTGTAGTATATATGAGTAGAATGCTGTTTTCCTTTCATGTAGATACCGTCAGACCTTCTGGATAAGGAGTTTCTGCCTATTTTACAAGAGGAGCCCCTGCCACCACTGGCACTTGTACCTTTTACAGAAGAAGAACAGGTTGGTATCTTTTTTTTTCTTCTTTTTTTTTTTTTTAATCTTTATGTTGTCATTAGTGTAAAGGCAAAAGATATACCTCCATTAAGAAAAAACATAAAACTTGAGATTAGTAGGTTTTGGAGAAAGAAATTATGGAAGCATACTGTGTCAACATAGTTTCATTTATGATCAATTATTGTCTTAAATTTGAACAGGTATTTTGTCATAGTGTTCTGTGGATGGCAGACACCTTGTTAAGTCCAAGATCACCATCTGGGAAGTGCTGCCTATTTTTTGAGTATGCACCACTTTCAGATCAGTACAATTTTCTACAGTTTTTGGGCCACCTTCTCTTTGTTAATCATGGAGTCATAGAAGTGTCTTGAGTTCTGTAGCTTCAGTTTTGTCCTCTCTGGAAAAATGTTGAACTTTTTTGACTGTTAGCATTTCTTAGATACAGTACTCTTAACTACTCTGCAGGTAAGCAGTTGCTTGATTATCTCCTTCTTTGGTCTCTATAGGTATATTGTTAATTGGTGAACAAGATCAGAGTGAGAACAGGCAGTTCATAGATTCCATTTCAAGGATGACTGGTCTGGGTAGTTTGAAAAATCCTTGCTTTAAACTTGATTCCTAGTGGAAAAAGTTGCCTGCCCCACTCTGGATAACTGTCTCTGACTTTTGACTCTAGATTGATTTCTTCTTTATGGATGTCAGAATTTTTGATTTTGAAGTTGCTCTCCAATTTGTCATGTTTCTTAGCACTTCATATTACTGTGGTTTGGTTTTTTGGTTACTTTTCTAGTTGAAAGTTGAGTATTTTTACTGGCTTGAGTAATTTGATTTTTGCAGGGCTGGGTAGTGTTACTATTAGTTTCTTAAGATATCAGAGCATCCTCCTTCCTTTGTCCCCTGCTGTTGTGTTTTTGAATTCTTAATTTCATTTTGTGCCTGGGTATTGTGATATATCCTCTTCACCTCTTCTGTAATTCCTTCCTCTTTAAGAGTCGATCCGTATTTCCTGTGTCTCTGGAGGATGCTGTCCTTTGACACAAGGTGCTGATGGTTTAGTTTTTAATCAGCAATTATATTTGAGTTCACATGGATACACTGTAAGCACTTGATGTCATAGTTAGCCTTAAAAGGCAACTGAGAGTGACAATACACTTTTATGGGAAATCTGAGCCCAGCTCCTGTTCTTGGGTAGGAACAAGAAATGGTCTGCCAGACAGTAGCACACCAGAACATTGAACCTTGGTGTAAATAACTTGACATATTTTTTTGCTGATACACAGTGGAGTCCTTCAGAGAGGACTACAGGCCTTTTGCAGTTCAGGGGGGTCACTGACTTTTGGTGATTGTCAAGATACTCTGTGGGGAATAATAGGAGTTTAAGGCCGTGGTATTAAAAGTGTGCTGAGTGCTCTCTTGGTACGGGTGAGGTGGTAAGTGCTGCTGAGTATCGGGGTCCCTGGTCCTCTGCTGCAGTACCCAGTGTTTCACCAGTCTTGAAAAGTCCTGAGAAGTTGGTGTGCAGTGTCACTGTTTTCTCCTGCTCCTTTTCACCTGCCTTTAGGCATCTTGATAGTTCTTTGCAATCTCTGTAAAAATCTTAATCTCAAAGAAGAGGTCCTTATTCTCTTTGTAAGAAGTTTCTATTAATGGTTTCTGGGGACTCAGAGGATGTGAACAATCTGGTTTTCTATGTCCTTTTTTCCCCCCCGTGACTGGTTTAAGCTATGAGAAATTCCTGCTGTTTGTTCCCCATAACATAATAAACATCATTTATCATCAAGAATCATGTTCAGAAGTGATTGTGAGGTGAATATTAATGGATTTGCAGCTAGTCCTGGTGCAGGAAAGTTCTGACCATTAAGATTGAGAAAAGATAGTTTAAAAGACCTTTTTACCCCTTCTGTGAATACTTAAGATGGAATTATTGTCTCGCGGGTTGGAGGGCTGAGATTTGGGAGTCCTGTAGGGGACAGGCTGATCAGAACAGGGACGCTTTAGGGTAGGGCTCAGGGGAAGCTGGGTCTGTCAGGCTTTTGCTCTGGGCTTGGAGTCAGAGCAGTTCTTGCTTGCAGCCTGAACTGTGCACCCGGTGGCATTGTAGTTGTATATGTGCTATGTCTGGGAAGAACTGTCTCAAGCTAACTGAAAGGAGGGTTATATAGGGATGCATGTCAGCTCTGAATTTAAGCTTTAATTTGTGTAGTCCTGTAGAATTTAGCTAGTCAGATACTTAAGACTACAGGGCATGGATGTGCTTTGGATAGAGTTGCTGGTTCTTTTTATGTAGAATGTTACTTTTCTGATGATATAGTTGCTAATTTAAGGTAGAGCTCAACTGATTCACCTGATACTGGGTTTTGTTATATAATATTGTAGGTTTGTCTAAGAACTGTTTCCAGGGAGGTGTCTGTTGAAGGAAAGGTTTCTGCAGATTGCTTGAACAGAGCTTTCCACCAGACCACTGGCCATATGGAGCAGATGTTCCTTTGCCTTTCTCTGCAGCCCCTTATTCCTGTGTGCAACAGGAAAAAGGAGTGGTCTTAATCTTACCTGCCTGTGGAGTTAGGGAGGCTCAAGCTCTTGCTGAATGTAATGGAGATACTTTTGTGTCCTAATTGGTTATGTCCCTGGCATCTGTTTCTTAAGACATTTTCCATTTGCTCCTAAAGCATTAATTGAGCCCCAGTTTTGGGGCAACTTTGCACTTTTGGGGTGAACATGGAAGGAATATACTAATCAACAGTGGAGTGTTTTTTTCTTTTTTGGCGTTGCTGTTTTTATTGCTTACTGTGACCTTTCCATGTGCACGGGACAATGATCGCACCTTCACCACAGTGGCCTCTACAGAGGGGAGGGATAACAGACATGATGAATTTAAAAAACATTTGGAAAAGGAAGTGAGATTACTATTTTGTCCTTACTGGAAGAATAAGGCATGAAAAATAAGGAATCTCCTGTGCAAGACAAGGAATCTCCTGTGCAAGACAAAGAATCTGATAAATAGCTTAAAGATGTTTTTGTAGGGAAATACTTCATTGATTCACTACTTTCAGAAGTATCAACAACAGGGAAAGGTGGTGATTTGCTTTGAGGCGAATGAAGTGGGTTCCTTTTGACTTGCTGTTGAAATGGTTGTCCTAAACTTCAAGAGCTAGCTGGGAAAATAGTCAGATTTACTGGAGGCTGACCTTGCTGTTTTGCCATGCATGACTGCATTTTGTCTTTCCCCCCAAGTCAGCTTAGTTACTAATACTCTCTTGAAGGAAGATCTACTTTTGTAGGAAGCACATACCAAATGGTTTCTGAAATGGGTTAAAACTCCTTGAAATGCCTGTTATCTTTGATGTTAGCCATCTAGATTTTAACTAATATATAATTGCTTGTATCATTGTTCTCTGAGGACCTTCAGAGTCATAGTAATTCAGAAAAGTTCATGAGAGAGACTTGCCTGCTTTAAGTTGCAATCAAGAAGCCTGGTGTAACAGCTGTTTGGAATCCTTTGCATTCTAATTATTTAAAACTTGTGTTCAGGAAGTGTGTGTGAATTCAGGTTTGCTTGTTACTGTTTCTGAGCTTGCTCCTGAATTCTTTGTCCCAGTTTTCCAACTACTTGTGCTCTGAGAATGGGGCCAAAGTTCATTATAATCCATTCTTTATTGAAATAACTTTTTCTTTAGCAGTTGTTTCATATTAAAGTGAAGTTGAATTTTACTGGTGTTTGTCTTATTCAAAGGAGTATCACTTAAATTTCAGAAGGCTTAACTACACTTAGTTTTCCCCAAAGCATGTTACTCCTGTCTTATATTTGGGAGGGGGGAAATGCTTATTTCTGCAGAGGAGAGTGGTAAATATAACTTTATTCCAGTTCTGCTGGTTTTTACATGTTTCTGCTCCGCTAAAGAATGAAGTTTAGAACTGCTGTTAATTCGTGGTGTCAGGTATAGGCAGGTGCCAGTCTCTTTTTGGAGCAGAATGTCTGTGTTTAAAACTGATGATATTCTAATAACTTCTGTGCTGGCATCCTCTGATAAAGGACTTAAGCTCAGTTGCTACCTCTAGAGCACAGAAATGTCAGGTAAGTAACTTGCAAGCACTGATGTTGACCAAGATCTTTGTATAGCCTCCTGTGTCCAGGGAATCCCTTTTACTGGTGTTAGTCGTAGTGAATTTGCCCTGGGCATGAGGAAAGCAAAGCTGGTAGTAAGCTGAGTTTCAGAAAACGTGTTTCTGGTTTTGCTCTGACTCCATCTCTCCTGCCTCTCTCCCGCAGAGGAATTTCTCCATGTCTGTAAACAGTGCTGCCGTCCTGCGGCTGACGGGACGCGGAGGAGGAACGGTGGTGGGGGCTCCTCGAGGTCGAAGTTCCTCTCGAGGTCGAGGTGAGCTGCCAGTGGGATGTGCTGCGATGTACACAGGTGATCCAGGCTAAAGCTGCTGAGAGATGCTATGGAGCTTGTCTGTGGCCAAGTTTTCTTGTGCCCCGTTTCTTTTCCTTTAAAGCTTTGAAACCTTGCCAGTAAGGTGCTGTTAGAGAATTCACGTTGCGTTTAGGGATGGGTCTGCACACTTCAGTGCACTTCTGGTACCTGTGTTACATGCCTCTGTCAGGCTGGGGAGTGGGGAGGGCAAAAGGGGGGGTAGTTTTGAGATGGACTATAAATTGATTGGTTCAGAATGGTTAGAAGTAACTATTAAAGGTATAAAACCAATTTACGGGGAAAGGGGAGAAAAATCCACAAATTTTTTCATTTAAAACATGAAGGTTGCAGTAGATGGTGTTCAGTATTCTGAAAATCATCTTCTTTTGTTAACATCCCTGAGCATAAACAGGAGAAGGTTAATGGAATGAGATAATTGAATTTGGGAGAAACTTGGGTCTTGCCAAGTTTAGTGCCTCACTGATGTCTCATCCAGGATCACTTCAAACATTTGCTAATGAATTGAGAAAATGTCCTTAAGCCATATCACCAGTTTAAACCAAATTGTTAAATCCAGTTTGTCTCAGCAGTTCCCTTTCAATGTGCATACTTCTGTGAACACCTTTTTTGGGGCTTTATATATAAATATGATAGGTTGCATTTAGAAGAGTAAGAAGCTAATAACTTGGAAATAATAGGAGTAATTAATCTTGTAACCTCTGTCTTTGCAGGTGCTTAGGTGAGGTTTGTCTTAAAGCCCTTTCTAATTTAATTCTGAATGTCCTTAACTAGTGATACATTCAATAAAATCTTCAGAAATCACTTCCATACATAATTAAATGCTTGACCAGAATTTTGCTCTGATTTAATGTGTTCTCTCATTTCTGTTCTCATTCCTTAACCCTGCTGTGTTTTTAGCTTACATCTTTCAGATACTTGTAGATTGTCATCTGTTCTCTTGTAGTTGCTTCTCAGCTAAGACATATGAATTTAAACTTTTATCAGACTGGATTTTCCTTTTGCTTCTCCCTCTTCATTTGTCATTGTATTTGCACAAATGCTCGGGATTTAATTTAAAAAAAAGGTGTGTGCATATACATAAATGTGGGGGGTCATTCTTACTTATATGGAGCTTGTTACATTTCTGTTACTTGTTTGAAAGTTGTTGCTTTTTCTGCTGTATGTTTTAATGTGTGTGGTGCTACCATCTGTGTTTCACTTTTGCTTGGAATACATGTATTAGCTGGGTTTTTTTAGATGCATCGAGGCTTAATTCTGCAAATTAAACGGATGCTACTTTAAAATGTGGTGATTTGAGGTCCTATGACCGCTAGTGTGCTCTCTAGTTTCAATAGCAAGATCCTTTGACCATTTCAAATTTGGCAAACCCTTTCTTTTGTCAAATTTCCCTTTGTTTTCTTGCTGCACCGTTAACAGTGAATGTCATTCTTCTTGCAGTGAGCAGTGGGTTGCTTTTTAATTGCCCACACTAGTTTCAATGAGGTCAGAGGGTTAAATGTTGTAGAATATGGCTTCTAATCCAGTAATTCTATTACTGAATCTATTTGTATGCATGACAGTTTTGTTTGGCAGTAAAGTTTGATTCCTTCCACTTTAGTGGACAGAACTGAACATGTATGCATTATTAAGACTGTTTGAAAGCTGCTGCATGTATTCCTGGTTTATCCTAATTCATTTTTAATATATGTTAAGAAATACTAGCGAGAACTTTGCAGAGTTCATTATTTTTCACCTTTTTTTTGTTTCTTTCTCATTTAATCTTTAAATTTGTTGGAATTGTTAGGCTGCTGTGACATTCTTCTGCTAAACTGTAAAGGATCCATTTCTCCAGAAAATTTCCTCGGCCTCCTGAGCTTGCCTTCTTTCCTTGATCCTGGTTGCTGCTTGTTTGTTCCCCTCTTCCCCATTCCTTCCCATGAGCAATTAGTCTTGGGCTCTAGGCATGATGAATCTCCCAAAGTTTCTATGTCTCAGCAAAGGAGTTGAGGTTTCTGCCAGGACAGAATTGTACAATTTTCCTAATTATACACGTTATGTTCTTGTAATTAAGAACTTTGTTTTCATAGTTATTTATGAAAAGCTCAGTATAGGGCTGTTGACATCTGACTTAGAAGAAGAACACGTTGCTTACAAGTAGCAAGCTTTCAATGCAGTTCTGTTTTTTCAAGTTACTGTGAAAAGAACTTGGAATTTCTTTGGAGTTTGTTCACTAAGTGAACTGCTTCACTTAACAGTTGGAGAACGTTTTTACTGCGCTGCAGAAGTGCCCGAGTTCAAAAGGTTATCTGATGTTTTTCATGGACTTTATGTGGCTGTATGCAACAAAGCTGCTGCCGTTCAGTGTGGGCTTCTGCTTCCCCTGGACAGGATTGCTGTCGGGAAGGGACTTGCACCACAGCAACTTGGGAGCAGAATTTGCATGTATGATTAGATTTGTTAATTGAGCTCCCTCGCTGAGGCACAAATCACAGAATTGTGTTCTGCGTTTGAGAGCAGGAGAGGCAATCTGTGACAGATTGGCAGAGGGAAGAACTGCTGGTAAAGGAGGGTTATTGTTAAAATTCTAAATGGGATTCACTTACCAGAATTTAAAATTGCAGTATAACAGTAAATATTTTCTGGGTGTTTGCCCCAGCTTTTACTGACAACCATTGCATTCAGATGATGTGAAAATGATCACTATGTGAAATCTGATTTTAGTTTTTAAAAAATGAAGTTGTAATCTCTAAAGAAACCAAGTACATGCACGTGACTGTTTCCTAATTGACTTGTTTTCCCGGGAGCTCCCTGTGGTGTGCAGTTAAGCCCTGTGCTTTGTGCTGGCAGGACTGGAATGTCAACATTCATGAATAAGAGCCTCAGATGAGGAGAGATTTAAATAGCCCCTGGAATGGGCTGTAATCTCGCAGACACCTTGTTTTGTAGCTGTTCTCCTTTTTGGTTAATACTCTTATGAAGGGTCCTTTGCTCCCCGTTAGAACTCTTTCCCCTCCCACCCTCCTTGCCCTTTGTAATCTGCCTTTGCTGCTGTTGGAAAGCCTATAAATGGTGTGAAAGTGGAATGTTCTCATATCTAAACTGCAGTAGTTGAACTACAGTTATTCTGCCTTTCCCACACAGTATTATGGCTGTGATTGTAGACCCTAAACTCCAGTTGTGCTGTAATTTCAACAATTTGCTTGTTATGTCCTTAGTTTTTTTTTTTTAATTTAGTAATGACAGAATGACACTTTGTTCTGCATCTTGCCCTCTTGTATTTTATGCTTTTGCTTAAATTCATACTGGTCTGTTTTTCAGGTTAGAGGCTTTTGGCTACTACTACAGTTTCCAGTGAAATGATATACTCATGCCGAGGTTTTTAAGGAATTGCTAAAATACAAATGACACAATTGCTCTACTTGGTTCTTAAATTGAAGGGTTTATTGACATCTGTTGATAGTGTATTCAGTACTTTGTGTAACATCTACACTAAGAAAGCCTTCTGCTCATGTGCCAGGCTTTTTTTTTCCAGAAGCAGCATTCTGTTTACAATAAGCCAAGAAGTGGAGAACCAGAATGACAGTGCTTATATGTGCTTTTTTATCCTCTCTGCAAGCATTTTCTGTGCATTCTGTTAGCACTGTTAGCCGTGTCCTGGGGTGCACTTTCAGGTCAGACCCATGTGTGTAATACTTGCTGAATAACTGCCTTTGCACACCATGGTGTTCTTTGACAGGTGGCTGCTGCTCTGTAGCCTGGTGGGATGTGTTTGGTGTGTCCCACGCCGTGTGTACTGGGTTTCTGTGGGCGCTGCAGAGAGGCCCGTTCCCACACAGGGGGACAGGGTGCCCCTGAGGGCAGTAGAAGAGGGTGGTGGCACAGCCAGGGCACAGGTGGCCTGGATAGAACCTGTCCAGTGCTGTGGGGTATCACTGCAGCTGGGAGCTGAGGACGGTGGCCTCAGGGGCAGCCATAAATTGAATGGCTGAGATAAATTGTTAGAACATTTTGCAAGGTTATGTTTTAATTGAGACCATTTAGGTGGCTGAGCACAACTGAAATGTAGATGAACTCTGATAGCAAGAGTGGCACTTGGGGAGAGGTTTCTCAGGCTGTTGTTTCACATACTTTTAAAGAAGCCATAAGCCATGCTGCTCTTAACAGCTGATTCTGTTCCTGCTCTTACACAGGATCCTGCTTTATTTGCCAGTGAGATCTGCCGTATTACCAGCATTCTGGCCCTGCTGGTGTGTGGCTGTCAGCAGTCAGTGTGCACTTGTGCCTGCTCACACTGCAAATGTTGCTGCCACTTGCTGTGAAAACCAGAAAAGGACAACCTGTTTTGCTTCTGTTGGAAAAGTGTATGCAACTTTCCACCTCTGCTACCTCAGAGGCAGGAGATGAGTCAGAACCTTTGTTCTGTGTTGACTCTCTGAACTGTTTTTGCTTTATTATCTCTTGTGAGAGGAAGGAAGCTTTCCTGTAGTGAAGAGACTAGGCAAAGATTGCTATTGCACGAGATGCTTAAACTTTCCTCGGCTTTATGTGTGAAGAATAACAGCTTGGAGTCCTTTTCCAGGGTTTTAGGGGATCCATGATGCCTTCACTGGATAAAATTCATGCTGTTTTTCTTGTTATTTCCCATCATTCTGTTTCTTTCATCTGCAGCTTGTTTTACACTCATGACTGGTCAACCTTGTGGTGTCACACTTGCTGTAGTGAAGGTATTTGTGTTTCTAGTACAGTCATAGCTCTGATAGTAATCTAATCTCTCTTCTCTTGCCTTGAGTGCTCAGTCAGCTCCTCTGCCTCCCCCTGAGTTCTTGTAAGAACAGCTAATTCAAATCTAGCAAAGGCTGGCTCAGCTCTATAGTCAACAGCCAAAAGAAGGCACTTTGGCAAGAGCATAAGGACTGAGTAAAAATACAAAGGTGAAGAGGCTCAGCTTCCAGATGTTTGCAGCCCAGTGTATTTCCTGAACCAGATGTGGCCTCTGTGTTAATAAATGTAGGGTTTGTTTATCTTTGAGTTTGTCTGCTCTGCATCTGAAATGAAGCATACACAGAACTCTCTGGTAGAGAAGGCCACATCTCTGACATAGACTTCTGCCACTCAGTGGCTTTGGTGCTAGAACAGGATAGTTTTGTCCACAGAGGATGTTTAAATTGTTACTTATGCACCCTGCAACCTGTTCTGCCTGATATGAAGTCAAGTCTGTATTTGAAGAGCCCAACTGGATTATCTGTGAATCACTTTTCTTCTTCTCTGCCTGGAAAGCAACTTTTATTTTCCCCCCAAGAGATTTGTTGTGGAATAGTAGAGAAACTGTTGCACCTGCCTTAATTATTTCCACTTTTTTAGAGCCTTTTTTCATAAGACACTGAAATATGGTATGATTCTTTGATGTATTCATGTGTCTTTAGATTTTACATGTAGAGGCTTTTTATTATTACTGTCTTCAGAAGACTCCAGGGACTGCAGGCCATTCTCAAGATGTTTGTTTCCTGTTTCATTTGGTCATTCTCTCCTATTCCTCCAGATCCCTGGGCAGGTTGGCACCTCATGCTGCAAGGTGGTTTTAATCCTTGAAGCTAGGAAGAGGCTTGATGTTTGAGGTACTTTCATAGCCAAGAACTCCTGTTATCAGGTGCTTTTTAGGTTCTAGAGCTTGACTTGGAGACTGTATATGTAGGAGACTGTGTATGTTGGAAAGGCATTATCCTGACAACCGGCTGATTGATGGTTCACTTGTTTGTTTTCCTTCCATGAGATCCTTGAAATGGTAACTTAGCTGGTTCTTGAGCTGTAGCACTGTGTGAAGCAGTGTTTTTCTTTTGTAGATCTGGAGTCTTCCCCCCAGCCATTGATCTCACCAGTGCTGGGAGCTGCCTTGAAGGTCTGGGGATGTGTGTGGGTGTTGTTTTTCTGTTGTGCAGAGGTTTGGGGTTTTTTTTGTTCTTGTTGGGCTTTTTTTTGTTTTTGTTTGTTTTTTTAACCCAAACACCCCACACCTTCTCAAGCACTAAAGATGTGCTTTGAGATGCTTCGCTTGAGGGCATGTCTAACTTTTTGGCCTGAGGCTTGGTACTTGGTAGCTGCCTACGGAGAGTGGTGTATTGAAAAAGTGAGTAGGGTAACTTTTAAGCTGTGGCTAGTGGGGTTCTTCATTCTGATTTGCCTGTACGCATCCTGTAATCCTTCTTTTCTCCCCACTGCTCCTGGAGGAGATTTCTGCTGCCAATCACTAGAATTTAGAGTGGTGAAGCTTCCTTGTCCTATATGACCCTTCACATCAGTAACCAGGTGTACATCTGCAATGCAGTGCCATGACACTGGGGTTTGCTGTTAGTAGGAATCTGGTTTTTAAGTGTGAAGTACACATGTGCAGTGCAGATGTGTTAACAATGCATCCTTGTGTGGTGCTTTCTTGTGGGTAAGTATCTGTTTTCTGTGTTCTTCTGCATCGTATTTATTTTAGAATTGTTTTCCTGTTCTGCCTGGTCTTGCACTTCTTGATAAGAATTTTTACACAAGACTTTTTCTTCAGTCTGTTCTTTTTTTCCTTCGCTTCGGATAATTTCTGGGACTTAAGGCTGCAGGATTAGTTCACAGGGACACCAGGAAAGGAAAACCTACCTGATTCTTTCAAGTTCTATTATTATTTATACAAACACTTGTGTTTTTTGTCTTTTCAGGCAGAGGCCGAGGAGAAAGCGGTTTCTACCAAAGAAGTTTTGATGAAGTGGAGGGTGGATTTGGGCGAGGAGGGGGCAGGGAAATGCACAGATCACAGAGTTGGGAGGAAAGGTAACAGAACTCTAGCCCTTAAAGTTTTTTATACACATCTGTTCAGCTTTCATTTGTGCCTTTTGACTTCATAAAAACACTTTAGGAAAGGTGATTAGTTGTATCTGTGAGTGGAGTGTCAGAATTTCTGAGATGGAGTCAACACAGTAATGTTTCTAGGGCTGAGGAGCAAGTAAAAGAGCATTTTTTGCAACTACTTTTTCTGCTGAGTTCCTGGGAAGAGGGAACTACTTTAAGAGAATGTAAATTATGACAGTTGCAGTGGAAATGATGGGTGAAACTATGGATTGCTGAAGGATTCGCTTCAGTATTAGTCTTGACATTGCTGACAGTACTTAGGGGCACATTCCAAAACATACCCAGTTGCCAAAGGCTGTGTATCAGTGTTCCTGAAAATTTCACTTGTGACTTGGACCTCTAAAGATACTGTCCATCAAGCTCTGATTTTAAAGAAAGTTCCCTCCAAAAAACCCCAAAAAACAACCCAACATGACCCATACCTAAAATGAGTGGAGTAGTTCCAAAACCTTATTTGAAACTTCTATTCTGCCTTTCTAGGGGAGACAGACGCTTTGAAAAACCAGGGCGAAAAGATCCAGGTATGGTTTTGTTACTGTGTGGGTAGAAAGTGGGAGGGAGGAGCAGGGTGTGTGTTGGGAAGGGATCTGTACATACATAAACCTTTCTTATTGCTCCAAGTATATTGTTGGTACAGGGTTCATGATACTGTGCCAGGTCACCTAAATGTGTTCTTGAAGTGTTGGTACTCTTACTTTGTGTTGGTTTCACTACTGGACATTTGAATGTTGTAGATAAGAAAAATCTGCAGTAAGGAGGTTCTGTTATTGAGTGGAGATGTGATGTCTGCAGCTGGAACTAAACTGCTGAACCTCTGGAAGAGGAGCCTGTGCTGGTGAACAGACGTGCTGTGGCAACAGCCATTTTCAAGTCAGCTTTGCAAAATGCCTGGGAAGGGCTCTTTTGGCACCCAGGAATTCTTGATCTTGTGAACTGTTACTCTTTTGAATGCTTGCTAGTGTGAGATACATCCTGGCATCCTGAGGTTCCCATGCTGATGGATTTACTGTGGATCAGATTAGCGTCAGTCATGTGATGAACCTCCTGTTCATTCAGGTTGTCATCTGGTCCCCTGTCTCCTGTTCCTCTCCTGTTTCTGACCTGTTGCACACTGGCCGTGTTCAGGCGGAATGCTGGATCCTTAATTGTGACCCTGCGCTTTTGTTTGAATGTTCAGCTTGAGTTGGAGTGGGTTTGTCAGCTTGGGGATGGAACACAGGCATTTGGGTAAAATCTGTGTTGAGAGGGGGTAGGACACTGAAGGAAGTTGTGACTCTCTGGTCACTGCAGTGACTTGTGCTGTGTGGGCTCATGCACTGAGTGTTCTCTGGTAGAACTGTGCTCTTTCTCCATGGATGTTTCCATGAGCATGGACCACAGCTGTGTCTAGTGACAGGTTTTGTCCAGTAAGAGCTTGCTGCTGCTGAGCCTTGTCTGTTTGGGACCCAGAGAACCTCATGGTCTTTGCTGAAGGCTGATACCCAATTTGGTGAACATGCTGGTAAAGCACAGGTCAGGAGAGACAACTGCAGGTTGAATGTAAAGGCAAACAAACCCTAAGAGGTTCAGTTGCAATGAAAAGTTGACAGAAATGTAATCCCTGCTTAGCTGTCAGTATTCTTAGTAAGAGTAGCTTAAATTGCCATAGTTATAATTTTCCAGATTGGCATGGTGGCACATGCCAAAGGAGTCTTAAGTTATGATGTTTGCTTTCAAAGCCCTCCCAGTCCTATTTCCGTGTAGGAATTGATGTTCATAGGTTTTAAACAGTGCTTTTATTTTTCTGCTTGTTAGTTTTGTGTTAACATTCAACTTAAGATGTTGCATGTTTTCCTCAATGTTTCCTTTAAAAAGAGGATACTTGCAAAAAATAAGTTTGAGATTAGTCTGACATTGTCCATTTTGAAATGCCAGCATTGAAACTTTGGACTCTGCATGTGTGTGTCTTTATACTCAGAGACCTTTTGGGGGGGGGGGGGGGAAGGAGGAGAAGCTAACCACTACTGAGATTTCAAGACTGCAGTTTTTATAGAAGTCAAACAGATGTAAAAGTAGTACCACTTTCACGTTCTTGTGATTAAAATTACAGCACTTACAATTCCAAACTATAGAATGTACCACATTTCTGATAAAGACTGATAAAAGTATTGCATGTCAGTATAGGATGAGGTGTATCTCAGTTGAAATGGAAAAGAATTTACAGTGTGCACAATGTCTTGTCCTTACTGAAGCTGAGTTCTGCTAGCGATTATCTGCAGCTAGTAATAGAGGATGTCTTGTTTGTAGCAACTCCTGCTGATCTGGACTGTGGAATATATCTACCAAGAACCATTTCCTAGAGAAGATCGTGTCCCTGTGTGATTCGTTGGAAAGGGATTGTGAGGGATGACATGTTTATTCTTAAATCAAACTAGAAGAGAAACAATACGAGACTTAAGAGGAGCAATCATGTGCTACCAAAAGCTTCTTAATTTATGTGGCTAAAAGCTTTGTAGCACAGTATGATACAGGCAGGAGACCTACAATCTTTTTAAGTTTTATTATAAAAACATTGATTTCACAACAGCAATTCATGTTTGTGTATTGATACGTTAGAGGTTAATGTCTCAGTAGGTGGGAAGACCATTTCTCTCCCTTTTACCTTCCAAGAGAAATAAGGTGGAGAGTACAGAAATACTAAGAAAGTGTTGGTCTATTTGACTCAAGCCTTGATTAATTACAAATAGTTATTCTTCTGTGAAGACTTTTCAGTGACACAATATTTTGAGTGTGAGTAGGGAAGCAAATGTGCCAACAGAAGTCCCAGTTATAGCATGCACTAGTGTCCACAGCAAGCTATGGAAGCAGAAGAGTCAGGGAGAGCATTGGCATGCAGCCTGGAGTACAGGCTAACGTGCTTATCAGATGCCTTGGTTTCTGTTACTCTGGTTAAACTCCTTAGTTTAGGATTTTATTCTCCAATTTTACTGTGCTTTGGTTTTTTGTTGCTCCTTTGTAGGGCCTTGGGTTAGTTTCAGGTTATGTAATTTTTACTGAGTTGCCAACTCTTTCACGTTCTTTTTTCTGGATGATCACGCTACAGTATTAATAGGAGATCACATATTAAAACAGCTATGGATGAAAATGCAGAAACTCCTCAATTAAAAATCATGGGATTAAAAAAGTAACAGACCTTCAACAAAGAATTACTTCTCAAAAATTATCAATATTCTGTTCTTAAAAAGTAGTGATTGCTTTTTCAGTTCTCCCAGCAGTTTGCAAGGTCACATATGACTGATTCTCAACATAAACAGTGCCTGTCCCTGGTTTCAGTATGCAAATTGAAGATGCACAAAGTATTTGGGAGTTTCTCTTGCAGATTGTCGCAGTTCTGAGAGACTTCATTGAGAATCCAAATGGTTTTTGGAAGGCTGAGGCCATTAACAAAGAAAATGAGCAAGTTGTTTTCTTGAGCATGTCTGTCTCTGCACAAAAGCTGCTTAATTTTCTGTGCAGCCTCTTGACTAATACCAGCTTAGTAGCTGAGGGGATTTGATTAGTTACCAGCAGTTACACACTGGTGAAAAATAATTGTTAATGTAGATTAAACAAAACTTCTGGCAAGTCAGTTGTGGAACCTGATTGAGTTGTGTTTAACATGTGGGGTCTGGTTAGGTTAAGAAGACTTGAATATCAGAATTGTGTTGAAGTGGCAATAGGAAAAGGATGTTGAATTTCTTTGGATTGCACTTGCCCTTGCTCTGCCTGGCTTGTTTTCCTCCTGTGCCTCATGGCAGGTGCACCCATGAAGGCTGGGCACCACTTTGCTCTTGCTATGCTAAAGCACAGAGCGCTGTGTTGTTGCACTGGAGCCCATCAGCAGTTTCCCTGGGCTTCTCTTCCAGTTTGGGTCATGGCATGTTTCCAGCACTTTCAGATAGCCATGGTTCACCAGTTCTCTGGAACTGTAAAAGCAATATCCATGTTTTTTCTACGCCCTGTTCTGCAGCTGTTCTGAAGTAACTACACAGTTCTCTGTCTCATTTGCATCCTTAGTATTATTTGGCTTCACATTCCGAAATGGAATATGAGGAGATTGCGCTCAGCATGGACTAGACATATTTTTTTTCTTTATACTTGCTGTTGTACCCCCTTTTAAATGAAATCTATAAATAGAAAATTATTTTAAAAACAGGACAACTTTAAAGTATCACATAATTTAGAAATCAAATGAAGCAGCCCACACTTTGATTAGATGTTAATTGAAGTTAGAAATAGCTTTTTATAGCTTTGGCTCTAAATCATGAGATTATAGTCTTGTCCTGTTGGGATTATACACGTGAATTTGAGAACAGTTGGTTTGTCTGAGACCAGAGTATGTGATATATGGGAAAAACAGTCCCTCACCCAGAATGCTGTCAAACAGAATAGTCAATACCTCAGACAGAATACTGTTCTTTTTTCCTAAGTGATTAGTTCAGACTTCACACAGGCATCTGTTCTACTGCTCTTGCATTGGGTCTTAATTTGTAGGACTCTTATCAGTGTCTTATATTGGTAGTGAATGTGGAAAACAAACTTTCAAGAAATACTTAGAAGCTATTGGTGCAGACACAAGACTGGGAAAGGAATCTTTAAATTGTATGTGGGTCCACAGCCCAGAAAAGCAGCGATGAAGGTGGGTGATTTGATTGTGTGCTGCACTCTGAGCTCCACAATATTCATGAATACTTGTCCATAAAATTAAGTTTGAAAAAGATTGCATGTGATAAACCAGTAGTGTCTGAGGTCTGGAATGGGAGGAGGCAATACTTTGACAGTTTTGGAATGAGAGCTCAGTTGCAAGAGAAGCATGGCCCTTCTGCCCTGTTCCCCTGCCTTGTGTGGAGTGGTGCTGTGGGGCTGTCCCCATTCCCCCAAACCCTATGCCAAAGGAGCTTTCTGCTCGCCCCTTCTGGTTGTGAGCACACCTCAGTGAGCAGAAGAGCTCAGTTAAACAGAACCTCCTCAGACGGCTTGTGACTCTTGTTCCTGCTGCTGACCACTGGGGCAAGTTAAAATGAGGCATATTTGGTAGTGCCTTACGCTGTTGTCAGTGAAAGCTGCCATTTGTGCCATCTGGGTTTCTGAGAAAAGTCTTCTACCTTTGAATGATAACTTTAACACTTGACTGACCAAGTGTGAGCACCTAATAGGCACTGCTTTTTACGAGAGCTTGGAAATAATTATCCATCATTCTGTTTTTCCTTTAGTGTCCTAGATTATTTAGGAGCTTCAGAACCGTGTCTTACCTGCAGTAGGTTTATGAAGCACTTAAATACAGAAGGTTCTTGTATCGTTTGTTTTAATTTTTTATTTCAAAATTGATCCAAGTGTCTCTAAACATTTTTGTGCTGTGTGTACAGGCAAATATTGATGTTAAAAAGCATAAAATATAAATGGATGCAGTTCTACTTCTCATACATATAGTGCATCCCTCTGGGTCAGGTACTGGAGACAAGCAGCACAAAGGTGACAACATGTGGAATGTATGGGCCTTGGAAAAAAAAAAAGGTGCATCCATTCATTAAAAATAGTCTGTTTGCCACTGCTAAATAATTTATTCAGTGTTTCCAAATACGGAAAAGTTTCCTCTGCAGCATTTCTCATATACATCAAGATTTTTTGATAGTGTCTTCGTAGACCTTTCTGGAAATGAGATGTTCTTTTATTTGGCAGAATGAAGAACTACACTTAGTATTTACAATTTTGCTTAATAAGCGCAGCAGGAGTGCTTTTCACTGCCGTGAGAGATTTGCAGGACTTTCTAAGAGTGAATTCAGCCATCTGAAAAGTGATGTAACTGTATTCCCAAAGAGTTAAGAGAACAGAAAAACTGGAATCTTGGATGAACAGAGTTACTTATATCAGAACTAATGCATTTACTGAGTGACCCCATATTGTTCTCTCCTTTTGCCTTGCCCATTTTTGTCACAGGCTGGTTAACTGTGACTTCGGTCAGCTTTGGGAGATTTGAAGATCTCTCTCTCCTTTTGCGGTCAGTGCTGCTTTAATCATAGTCTGGGGAATTCATCAGGTAGCTCTTCTAATTTCCAGGAGTTAGTACTGTGATTCTTGTACCTGGCTTTGCCCTGGGTGCTTCATCCAGCCTCTCAGGGACACTGAAGTTCTCTTCACTCTGTTTCATTTTGTAATCAAAAGGATGGAAGTACAGGAGAAGGATCACTAGAAGATGGCAGGGCAGGCAAGGAGGGAAGGTTGTAAATGGAACCTGAAAGTTTAATGTAATAACAATTAAAAAAGCCCAGAGTTCAATGTCTGTTCTCTCTATTCTGTGAGGCCAGTCTCGGAGAGCTGGAAGCTGTCAATGTGCTGCCCATTGATGCGGATCTCCTTGTCAGTCCTCCTTGGACTCTTTGAGTCAGCTGCAGCTGGGAGCTCAGGAATAGTCTTGTCAAAGTTCTCCATCTTGATGTGGTACTCACCTTTGGCAGTGCGGGCTAGCATGGGGGCGAAGCGGTGGTACAGCACAATCTCGGAGGGCAGGTAGGAGGTTCTCCTTTGGCATGTCTCTCCCGTGCCCTCCTGCACAGCTGACAGGAAGACGACCAGCTCAAAGTGGTGAGGAGTTTCTCTCTGGAGGAGAGTAGCCAGCGGGCTGGATGGAGAGATGGAATGGTAGTAGGTCAGTGGGAAGATGAAGAAAGGACACTCGGCTACAGTAATGCTGTCGAGGTGAAAGTCGATGCTTGTTTGATGCAGCTGCCCGTTCTCCTGCTCTTGGTAAAGGATAGCAGAGATCTGGACGCTGGTCAGGGGGCTGGAGCGAGTGTTGGCCACCTGGAACATGAGGTGTGGCTTTCCCTCGTGGTGTGTCACCACGGCGGAGCGCGTGAAGCGGATGGAGAACGCCCGGTTCTTTGGGCGGGCGATCTTGGCCACAAACGCACCTGGATCATGGGAGAGAACAAACTCAGTGCTAGCACAGGGCCTGGGGTGCTTCGTGCAGCTCTGGCAGACAGCCTTAGGGAGGCAGGAGCAGGCTCAGGGGGACATGCAGGCTGAAAAGACTGTGTTTGAGAACTGCTGGGCTGGCATTGCACTAACCCACTTGGGTTTAAAAAAAGTATAGTGGCCTAAAATGCTTCTTTTCCTAAGCTATGTTCACTTATACTTGGAAGTGAGCTGTAGCTGTAAGAAGAGCTGTCAGCTTGCCTCAAGTTACTGTAATTGGTATTAGTACCTGACTTTGGTGTGTTACGCTGTTTCTAATACACAGTAAAATAACCTGTGTATTTTTGAAGTAGTTTCAATTACTTAAACAATTGTCAGGTTTAAAAATAACTCCAAATGAAACAGCTGTGACATTGTAAAATCTTAATTATGTTGGGTACTGAAGCATACTAGAACACTGAGTTAAAGAGCAACAAAAATAGTTCAGCTAGACAAAGGCATACCTTAAAAATCAGAACAAATATACTTTAAATATTGTAATTATATGGAAAAAAAACTTGGAGAGATAATGGTGTAAGAAATAAGTGATTGAGGGCGATAAGCAGTGTTCTGCCACAAGTACTGTTCAGTAAATAGTGGAAATCTCAAGTCCAGATCTTGATATCACCTAATTCATGTCTTTGATTAAAAAAGGATGTTTAACTTTTAGTACTGCATAGCTGAAGTCTCGTCATCCTTGCAGTGGCTGCCTTAGTTGTTCTTTCATATATCCACATGATCAGTATTTCTAGCTCCATTCTCAAATCCATTTGTTACCACTGTTCTGTTTAAAGATGGAATGGGAAGGATTACCTGTGATGAAGGCTTCTAGCATGAGCCCCAGGACCATCTGGATTGCCAGCAGTGCAATGGCACTGGGACAGTCCCCGCTCGGGAACATGGTGCCATAACCAATCGTGAGTTGCGTCTCCAGGGAGAAGGAGAAAGCAGCTGTAAAACTGGTGATGTACTTGACACAGATAGTGTGGTTGTCAGGTGGAGCATCGTGGTCCAGCTCCAGGTCCCCATTCATCTCAGCCAGCAGGTACCAGAGCACTGCAAAGACCAGCCAGTGGAGGACAAAAGAAGCGGAGAAGACGAGCATCATCCACCTCCAGCGCATGTCCATCAGTATTCCCCAGGCATCGCGGAGGTAGGCCAGGCCTTTGCCTTGGGCACCATCCATCTGCAGAGTGCTGTGTCCCTCCTTGGTCACCATCCGCATGTGCCTCTGAGTCAGGAGGGGAGCACTGGGCTTGGTGTTGTTGCTCTCCATCATATCTGTTGTCATCATCTACAAAGGAGAAAAAAGGAACAGAAGTGAGACAATGCAGCATATTTGTATTTTGCCGAACGCTCACAGTTTTTGACACATCAGCAGGGGTTGAAATACTGCAGCCAACAAAGGAGGGCTTATACGTCGCAATCCAGAGAAGATTAAGTCAGGAGCCTGGAGAGGAATTTACCACTGTTTGTGGTAGTACTTTGCTGAAAAAGATTAAGTTTAGAAATCTGACTGCTTCTCAAATTTTCCCTGCTTAGTTGTTTAAATATAAGTTTCATACTTTACCTTCCTAAATGTACATTGAAGTCACATGATTTCAATGTTCTTTAGGTGTGAGTGCGATGGGCTTAGCACACTGTATGTGAAAAGAAACTGGATTTTGTCTGATTATACCAAGTTTTGTAACTTCAGCAGAGTGTAATAATTTACCAGTACTATTGTGAATACTGCTAACAGTAGTACTATGGAAATACTGTTTGTTATATTATTTCTCTAACATATTTATACATTGTAGAAGAATGCTGTAGTTTAGCTAGTAGCCTTTCAGACTTCCCTGGCCCCAGAAAAGTCTGATGTCTGCACCCACTGTGTCCAGTTAAACAGAACGACAGTATTCAGGGCAGAGCTGCTTCTGGGAGCCTTTTTATGTAAGGATTAGGTAAAAGGAGGGCAGGAGACCAATGCAGAAAATATACCGTGACATAATTTGCAGTCTAGTGTTCCTGAGCAGTGCCATTTTTATAGTGACCAAGTAAGAAAATGGGAGAGCAGGCATATGGGAGTTAAGGTGGAATTGCAAATGTGGGAAGCAGAGTGGGTACCTGTAGGTATTTGACATGTTAGACTCCTTTGGTTCCTTTTAAACCTCAAAGCTTGCTGAATTTGCCAGAGGTATTGAATGTCTTTTGAAAATACACTGGTCACTCAAATCCATACATTTTATATATACTGGATGTTTATATTTCACTTGGGGTTTATGTAAAGTAGAATTAATGTGTACCACCTGCTTAAAGAAGGTGGTGAGGAAACTTTTTTGTAGAACAACAGAGGATTTAAAACTACATCCAAATTCTGCAAATCGTAATTATAGATGGGCTAGTTAGTCAGTTTTGGTTTCCTGTCACTTTTGGCCTTTCTTCAAGTTAGAATATTTCAGTATTTAATGCAAGTTTACAAAAGCCTAGATGAACTGGATTTTTTTCCCTCCAAGAGTGCTATCTTAGTTTTCTCTTGAAACACATATATAAGAATCCTGAACTTCAGAAGTTTATGGAAGGTAAAAATCTGTCTTATGATCTTTGATCTCATAAGCCAGCAGTTTCCATGACTGTTACTTAATCTTTGTATAAAATTTTAGTAATTACAGAAGAACATTCTCTTTTGCTTTGTCTTGTGGTTAATGCCTACTGAGGTGGGAGGCTTGACATCACAGTGAATATTTAGCTAAACTTTCATTTTGGTTTCCTTCTATAGATTCTCAAAACCATCCAGCTATTACTTCTATCCATGCTCTAGTCAAAGGAGGTAGAGTAGGTGATGGCCTGAGTGGAATTTGCTGGTTTTCCCCTCATTTTTATCTTTCAGTTCACATCTAGATGGAATATTTTGAAACTGCTCCCTATGCCAAAGAATACGGTGGACCTACCGAGGTTCTCCTGCTCTGTGGTACCAGACCACATTTCTTGGCTGTTCTGATGAGGGTCCATTCACCTTCCCTGAGCTTGCATAGCTCCCTAAATGACAGCTCTTGCTACACTGTTACAGAGTTACAGGAACCTGTGTACCATTAGAAATGCTTCAGTAATCAGATGATTAGTGACTGGTCTGCAGAGCAGAGCCCTTATGCTAAAACGTAGAGGAGCCCTTCTGGATGCCTTGTAGGAGATGGAAAATGGGCATCTCTGAATGGGAATGATGATGGGAGTCACGCTCATAAGTGAGCTGTGAACAATGCCTTGGGTTTACCATCTTAGATTAAGCAGTACTGACAAGAAACACTTGTGAACAGAGAGAATACTTAGAACAAAATGCCTCTGGGTGTAAACATCATGCATTACTGAGAGCAAAAAATCCAAAACTTGTATCTTTCTGTAAATTCTCACGGTACTTGGAGGGGGCAGCATTCATAGCCTCCAACTGATTTAGGTTTGCAAAACAAACACTTGTGAGAATGAATTTAATACTGACTGATGGGTACCTGATCCTGCAGTGTCCCATAAACACATACAACCATAGCATGGCATGTTTTTCTCGGCTTTGCTGCGGATCTCCACAGCACTAAGGTGGTGTGTGAGGAAGACAACCTCCCTTACTCCCAGCAGCACATCTCAGAACCATCCTGTGTCTGCTCCTTGAGGCTCCTAGCAGGGGAATTTGCCTGCTGAGGTTAACCAGTTTATGCACTGATTCATTTCATACAGACCTGATTTTTAGTGTCTAGGACTGTGTAAAGTATTATGTATCTTTCAGCGGCAGTGATAGCATTGGAAATATGGATTCCAAAGCTGATTTTTTGCAAACACTGTTCATGACATTAAGAGCCATCAGTCTCAGCTTGTTGGGGTGAGGAAGATGGGTAAGAAACCATGAATAGGCTCTGAGAGCAATGCAGTTGGGTGAGAGTGAGAGGTGAAAAAACAACTGCCCTGTGAGAAATCATTTTCCCAGGCAGGAGGATCAGTCCTCTGTATTCTCTAAAGCAGAGACCACTTAAGAGTGGATGTGACTTTGAATTTAAAAAGAATGACTGTCTTCTGTCTGCTTCTTTCCTTGCTCACTGTAGTAAAACAAACCAACACCTGATCTGATGCCCTGCGTGGCATGGTCCCTGATGTCCCCAGGTAAATTCCAGTCTCAAACAGCGTGCATTTTAGGAAAGCCATGGAACTTTGAGTTGCAAAGAACAATTCTGTGTGTTTGTTGGAGAATGCTTGTCTCCACTGGTACGCATATACTGTTTGTAATCCAGATTGGTCCTGTGCTATCTCTTAGCAGCCTGTGTTATGCTGTTTGTCTAGTTCTGCTTTTCCTGGTTTGACTTGTGCAACTGTTGTAGCTTTGGGGTGTTCCTTGTCCCTTCATCTCCCAGCTGATAGCCCCCGACTGTCAGAAATTACTTTTCTAGACCTCTTTTGGCATGTTGACCAGTCTTTTACCAGGCATTCGGTCTCTAATCCTTCCTGTTGCCAGTCTGTTGAAAACTAAATTATCATCAAGGCCAGTGTGTGTGTCAGTTCTTAACTTTTTTTGGTTTTCAATCTTTTTACCATCTTGTTCCTCATCTTGGCTTCTTTCTTGATACACTTCTCTAAAACCAGTCAAGGCAGGGTATGCACTGACTTTTTAAATAAAAAGTCACAGGTTCCTACACCTAGCAGTGGGACAGGTTCTAAACTGACCTGGCTAGTAAATAATTTATGTGTAATAAAACCTTGCCCTACAGCGGTAGGTATGAATTTCTGAAATTCACGATCCAGCACACTGATCTCCCACTCTTTGCTCTTTTGATTGAGATCTTTTTCCTTGTGTTGTAACAATTTTTATTCTCTTCCTGTTCCATGCCACCACGTTGCTTTCCATTCCTCTTGCTTGGCCTTTCTCTTGGCAGCTCAACTATTACAATTCGTGGTTGTAGAGGAATTAATTTGCAGCATGGTCTCTGTTTTCTTTTCATTTGCCTTCTCACTGGAAGGCATTTGAAGTGAGCTTCCAGCTTTTTTCAGCTCAATGCACTGATGCACCTGCAGCCCTTTTTGGACCCTTGATGCCTTTAGGAGGAGCTGTATTCAGGGGACACTTCTGAGTTGCTGCCCTGCCTGCCCGGCTTCTACCCTTGACAAACTCTGTTCTAAGTGACCTTGGAAGGGGTTTGAGGCAGTTTGTCCTGCGCTGCTCCATGCTGACAGCAGAGTAGTCAAGAGGAGCTGCTCTTTGCTGGGGGTGACTGCAAGAAGTGCTCCCAACTGCAGCATAATGGGAAGGTTTACTGGAAGTCAGGTGGTGGTGGCAGCCGGGCCTTATGGCAATAATGGGTATGTTCCTGCTTTACTTGACCTGGTCTGCATCACCATGTACAGGTTTCAGACTTAAACATTCCTCTGAGCTGAGATCACTCAGATGTATTGCTGCCTCTGCTCTTTTCAGTGAGAACAAATGAAGACTATAATTTTTTTAAAGGCACTTTCATGCTTTAAAATGGTTATTAGTGTAGTGGTTTGTTTTTTTTTGGATTATTGTGTATTGTTATCTGTAGACTGAATGGCAACCCTTGAGATACTCTGACATTAATCTTAGGAAGTTAAGTTTTTTTTCAGTATGGATGACATGACTGGATCATATAACTTACAGTAGGGGACAATTTGAGAAATATAGGAAGCCATTCAATTTGAGTTAACTGTTGGTGGAAAGCTTATGCTACTGTTGTGAGTAGGACAATTAACATTTCAAACATGTTTGTCCTTTGGTTTTTTAGCTAGTGCCTCATTGAGATGAATGGAAGTAGTTTGTGACAAAACTGTTACTTCTGAGCAATTTGCAAATTTAAGATTACCATTTTCAGGACTTGGTACATTTATAAGTAGGTCTTGTAAAAACAGGAATTTGAATTTGTTGAGCCCAGTCACATTTTTTCAAAGCAAGTGCCACAAAGTCCAGAGTGTGAGAGCTAGTACTTCTGACTTTTCTGTGATAGCTTGCTACAGAATGCACTTTAAAGAAAAGTAGGAGAGTAGTCTCCTTTCATAGTAGAGAAAACAAGGCTGCTTATGGACTTATAATGCTCCATTTTGTATATAATGTATTTTCACATTAGTCCTCTGAGGACCCATATGAGCACTTAATTGTTGATTATGAAGTAGCATCTGAGTGGACCAACTAGTCTGGCCACCATTAGAGCAGCAGGAAGACTTAACATTTAAGCAGAGTCTTGGAAAAGGCTTTGAAGTATGCTGATACATATTGATTCCTTATAAAGAAACTGAAATGCAGAATGAAATATTACCAATGGAGGAGTCATTTGACATCTGTGAGGGAAGATGTTATGTGATGTAAAGCCGTAGCAGTAGAAGTCTGCTGCCACCCATACTTTGTGGAATGCGCTGGTTTTGGGGAGCAGTCCTGCCCTTTGTGAGCCTGGAAGGTCTGGGTTTTCCAGGCCGCTGGAGTTCCCTGGATGCCTGTGTGTGGTTTCCTGTGCTGCCTCACAGTGTGTCCATGAACACAGGGATGCCCTGATTGAAAACTGTTAAAGGCTGAGATACAATTAGAGATGATAAAAGCAGGCCTGTGCAGGTGAAGCTCATTTCTTTTAAATTGTGAGGAAACTCAAGTTAAATGCTGAGTTACAATGAATGCAGCAAGGTAAGGAAGACTTTTTCATAAGGCTTGACCAGTCTCATAACACCCAGCTATCTGAACTGTAGACTTGTAAATTCTCCCTGTCTGCAGAGGTTGCAGAGTCTTTCCAGCACTGCTTATCTCAAAAATGTTCTGGAAAAAACCTGTATAATGCCTTTAATTTTGCTGTGTCCTCTTAGGACTGTGGTCACCTGAGAGTGCATTTTCTTTTTTTTGATAAGGGGAAAGTCATATCATTTCCTTAAAGGTGATATTTAATTTAGCAGACTTTAGAAATAAAACTCTGACCTGAAAACAACTTTCATTTATTTGATTTAAGAATGACATAAGAACTTCAGATTGTACAATAAGGGAAAGGAAAAAGAAAGATGGTTTTGTGTACTTACCACTCTTTGAAGGGTTTGTGTGCAGGAAGAAGGAGTAGTCTGGGCTCCGGGAGAGGGACTGGGCTGCTCTAGTGTGTTGGTCTCAGTGCTGGCAAGAAACTTTCCACAAATGGTTGGTAGAGATTTAAAAAAAAAACCCACACCAAAACCCTTTAAAAATGGGTTTGTATGTCTCATTCCTGTGTTTATAGTGCTGGGGGTTGGTTTTCATCTGAAGCTGATTTGATTGGTCATTTTGCCTGCAGGGGGGCAGGTTAGCTCTGATCATGTGGAAAAGAATGCTGGTTTGTTAGGAGCCTTTCTTTACCCAACACAAACCCTTAGCAGTGAAGGAGAAATCCTCCAACACTTACTTGGAGAAGGGCTGCCTTCCCCTTCACCTCCTTCATCAAGATCACTTTTTAGGTTTGTATAATACTGAAGTTTTGCATGAAAGTTGAAAAGGCCAAAATTCCCTTGGGAAATGTTGAATGGACAAGTTCCCGTGTTGCTGCTGACAAACTACACACTGTTGTGTGATACCTTTTCTTTAACCAGTGTCAACTGCTGTTTGTTTAGGTGAGGAGTTTCCTGTGTCTCACAGTAGTGCCACTCCTTCCCCTGTTGCTGATCCTGAGCTCCGGAGTGCTGGCATTACTGGGAGGCCGGGCTACAGCTCCTGCTGTTCCCGGGGTGGTTCTGAACACCTACTGCTCTCAGAAACTACAGTTCACGTCCACACCGCTCCTTTGTGAGAGCTAGGGATTAGTCACAGGACTTGGTAAAGCCTGGGACTGAAGCAGGGCAGATTAGGTGGCTTGCTGATGGCGTGCAGCACACGAAGCCACTTTCACTTAAGCTCTTGCTTGTCAGATGAGAAGAGTTACTGGGTGGTGTTTTAGCTGAGTGGCCCCACAGAGCTGCACTGCTCAACCAGCTCTGCTAAAACAGCTCTGAGGACAGCTCTGGAACCCAAGAGTAGTTCTCACTTCTTTTTTTTCCCCTTGGTGAGCTGCTGGTGTGAGGGCTTTGATCGAACGTCACATGTAAGAGGATCTGAGAAACAAAGGCTGTGGTTGTTTGCAGTAAAACTACTGAAGGCCTGCTGGGAAAATTATTAATGTAGACTTTCCTGCTTAGGAAACAAAATCCTCCTGAATTTTTTTAATTTTTTTTTTTAACTTCTTTAACCTTCCCCCAGCCCTAAGTTGCAAAACATTAATGCTTTGCTTCATTAGTATGGAATATTTTAATACATGTTCAGGCACAGCACCAAAAGTTGTGATAGGCATAGTAGCGTGACCTTCAGAACCAGAATAATGTAATGCAAGGAGGCTCCCACCACTCTGGCAACCCAGCAGGACAATGTCACTTGTCCTTCACCCTTCCCATATACTCCAGCAAAGCTGACCTTCCCTTACAGCCAGTCTCTTTTATTCACAAGTAGGATTCTTTTTGCAAGAAGTATTTTTGTACTGTAGAAAACACTGGTGTCTGACCACAGGTTTTCCAGTGCTGTTCAACTGAATGAACTGAACATGTGACACAATTGTGCAGCAGATGAAATAGGTACAGTATGTGTTTTCCAGGTGTGTTAGAGAATTAAGCTCTTGTTAATTCCTTTGAATCTACTGGTTCACCCATACTCATGACAGTGGATAATGGTCAATTTAGTGAAAAAGTACGGAATGATATTTGAGTCGTGTGTTTTTGAGATCTACTGGTGAGGTTGAGGTTTTATGGAGAGAGAGAATATGAAGCAAGAAATGGGATTCAGAACTTCTGATCCCTCTCACTGAGAGTCACTTCCTGGTGTTTGTATGCCTGTAGTGTCCTAATGTTAAAGTAGTATTTCTTTAGAAACATCATCTTAAGGCCATTTATTTTATTTTTCTGTAAAATGAGCTACCAAGTTACACATCTAGGGTGAGTTATTTCAGGTTCTTTAAAACCACTGGCTGCAAAGGTTTTTATCTTCCTCTTGAAGTGTGTAGCATGCAGCAGAGAGAAGTGAAAGCACTTAATAGACTTTCCTAGTTTTTCCCCCTCTTTAGAGTGAACAGTCTTGCTGTCAGTTGTGGCTTTCCTGTTCTCTCCAGACAGCGAGCATGGCATAGGAAACATGGACTGAGCCTGGAGAGCAGGAGTTATTTGCCATTCTGTCAGTAAGTCCTCTCCTAAATGCATTCCCATGGGGCCACATCCTGGAATCGCAGTGCTGTTCCTGCAGCCAGGATCCCTTCACTCAGTGTTGCACAGCTGTGGCTTTTTTGGCTGGATACTACCAGCCTCTATCTGAAGTTTGCTGTAAACACCACTGCTGGCTTTGTGACAGGCTTGAACAGAGGTGCCCTTTTACTGCTCCTTCTCTTCAGGAAGTCCAGGCAATTAGTCCAAGGCAAAACTGGAGACTGCATTTTGGTTTCTTTCATCCTTAAAACGCTGCCAAGTATTGACTCTTTGACCTGAGTCATTTCAGCTGAAGCGATTGTTCTCAAGTCTAGGAACAGTTTGCAGAGAATATGCCAGGACTTTGGAAGTTGCGGATTTAGCTGGAATTCAGCTGTAAGCTGTAGGAGTATTCCTGTGCTCAGTTGGTCATAGTCTTTTTGTCACTTGGGTAGCTTGATTCTTCTGATCCCTCGCCTGGGGACTGGTTTGTGTTTGTAAAGAACTCGTTTCTTGGCTGGTCTATCTAATCTTCAGGATCATCTCGTGCCAGACCTGTTTTGACACATACCTTGCTGTCTTTTGACTATTGCTTGCTATGGTATTTTGATACCAGGAAACTGAAGTTTGTCATGTACACTACACTTTCTCTCTTGATTCCACTGAAGTGTGACATCAGAACAGCCTCTGAGGTGGCACACTGAAGTGCTGATGTGTTTGAAAACGTTTTGGAATCATAGGCAATCCCATGCTCAGATGAATATAAAACTGACCCCTTCTAATTGATTTTTTCATTGCTACATTTCTAATGCTGTAGATTTTAAAATCAGAGAGGGGCAAGATCCCACTTGTGTCTGATCTTGACAAACAGCATTTGATATTTTGTCACCTCTGCAGAGATCTGTTTCAAACCCCATTTCTGGAAGTTCATGATACACAAACCTGGCTTTGATGGTTCAGTTTTTGGAGCAGAAGGAGCTCTCTTAAGGACTAACAGACCCCAAATTGCCTTGGTCACGCCCTGTAGCATGCATATATGTGCAGAGGGGCTAAAGTGTGTGGGTATACAGTGGCAAAGTAGACTCCACAAGAGTCTTGAAGTGACTTTTTCCCCCCAGAGGTTTTAAGAAAAGCAGAACAGAGCCTGTGAGCTGATAGGTTGTCAAAGAACAGTCTCCTGAATGAACTGAACTTGTTAACAATGGAAAGGAATAACATCCTTTTTTTTCTTAATTGATAGAGTCCAAAATCTCTCAAATTAATGTTGCTGAATAAGCATCAAGAAATAGCTGTGAATTTTTATGAAAATAATAGATGAATTTGGAAAATTGTTTTTCTTGTCTCAAAATAGTGGTTTGAATAACTTTTTTGGTAACTGTTTTAGTGAGATGAAATGAGTGTCTTGTGCTGAGAATAAAAAAAATGGATTTTTCTTCCTCTTTGTAGCGTTTTAAAAAGAAGAAAGAATGAGGCATATTCCTCCTCATTTGGGCCTCAGGCTCTGGGATTGCAGCTCTCTCTTGGGCCTGTCTGTGTTTCAGCTGACTTGGCTCTGTAGCTCTATCTCTGGTTTTCTACCATGTGAAGCCCATCCAAGGAGCAATGGTCAGAGGCTTCCTTGCACTTCCTGTTACTTTTGTCTACATTACATTGTTGAGATACCTAAAGTGAAAAAAACAGTATTTCCCAGAGTTAGATTTTGTGTCTGGCTCGTTGCCTTCCTGTATTTTCTGTGGAGCATGGGAAAACAAAGTGTGGCTGACCTTCATCTGTAAAGGTTTATCTACTCCAAATAAGAAAACTGTTAGCATTGCACCTACCAAATGGAGGGAGTTGAGTGCCTCCAGCAGTTTTGTTTTATTTGGAGCTGGTATCACCAGACTTCCCAAAATACTGTTTGAAGGATTTTGTTCTCAAACCCCAGCCAGTACAGAAGGAATCTTCAGCTCCTGTCCCTGGTGGTGCAGTCAAGGTGTGACTGGATTACCTTGGGCTTCATAGCTGAGGTTGCCTGGTGATACTGGGGCTGTGTTTAGATTAGGTAGTGGTGTGTGCTTTAAATTAGCCAGTGTGCTTTCGCTCTTCAGATATGAACAACAAAAGAGGAAGGTATTCCAAAAAATTTTGAGCTGGAGAAAGAAAAGGTTTGGGTTTTTTTCCCCCCTCCACTGTTTTGAGCTGGTGCAGAAGGGATGTTTTTTTTTCCCCAAGATATGTGCCAAGTCCAAAGCCAGTGTGTGTTTCCTGTTTCCCGAGGGCAATATCTCTAGGGAGGAGGAATTTTCAAGTTCTAAGCAGGGGTCTGATATGCCATAGAATTTCAGATACTCTGTTTCTTAATTTTTTTCGTTGAAAAAGCTGCCTGATGGAAAGAAAGGGAAATGCATTTTGCTGTCCTTCCTTAACTAAATTCTTAAAAATGTCCCTTTCCACCCCAGGAATCTTAGAGCATGATCATCCTTTGTTTTGATTATCCTAAGCGAGCAGGCATAGTAGACAGTCTTCACCAAATACCATCTTACATTTTTAGCTTTTAAGACTCTTAAGAGGGAAAATTCAGTATACCTTTCTCTAGTACTTGAGTAATTTTTTTTGTAGATAACACAATTTCAGGTTAACACTGGGTAATAGTATCAGTGAGGAAGTGGCATCACTGTGATTCCTGTGAGAGTTTGGTGCTAAACATACTGAAAGAGAGAGAAAATCCAGGAGTCCTCAGGCTGGTGCCAGTTATTTCAGGGGTGCTGTATCTTGCCAGGGTGAGTCAGCAGTGAAAGCACCATCTATGTTTAGCCTGCTGGTCTGTGCTGTGGTGGATGTACTGGTCTATAATGGCGAGCCTTTTTATTAAAGTATTTGTACCATTCTTTTCTGACTGTCTTGCACTTCATTAAGCACTTGTGGATTTTGTTTTGTTTTAAATATAACATGATGTAAATTGGGAACTAGAAGACTGTCCTTTCTCCTGAACTTGTGCTAGACTTGTCCTTGAGCATAATTTCTTCTCTTACCACACTGACCCAGGCTCTCCAGAAGATGGATTCACAGCGTAATGTTAACAGTGTTAAGTTTCCTCTTGTTCCTCAATCCTACTTTAAGCTTTCAGTGTTTCCTAAAACATTGCAAGAATGCTGTGCCTTGTGATGGATTAAATATATAGAGCTCACGTTCTTTTTGTTACAGCAGAAGCAAATATGTTTGGTTTATATAATGTTCACAGTTTACTGCTCTCCCATTTTCCTTTAGCATGAGACTTTTCATGATAGAGCGCTTTATTCTTTCTCTTCTCTTCTCTTTCTATTACACTTCCTTACATCTCTTAAACTTCCTTTTTCTCCTCTGTCTTTCCTGTTCATGTTCTAATTTCTTATCTGCTTTGCCTGCTTCTGGTGGGTTTTTTATTTCCTCAGTCTTTCCATCCCAAGGTACATACAGACCTGGATTTCCTAAATCCGTCATGTTTCCTTCTGTCCATTCTTTTTCTAGGTTCCTATAACCACTTCTGGTGTGTTTTGCCTCCAGGGGAGCAATATTTCAACCCTTTTGCTTCTGTGTTCCTAAAGACAGGACACATGTTCACTGGCCTGCGTTTCCTTTGCAGTGAGACCAAACTTCGAGGAAGGTGGGACAGCAACAGCGGGGAGGAAACACGAGTTTATCCGCTCTGAGAGCGAGAACTGGCGCATCTTCAGGGAGGAGCAGAACGGCGAGGACGATGACGGAGGCTGGCGACTGGCTGGGTCCCGGAGGGATGGGGAGAGGTGGCGTCCCCACAGCCCAGGTGAGAGGGCAGCCCTGCTGGAGGGAAAGGGCAGGGGAAAATCAGAGCACGGGCAAACAGATGCCAAAATCAGGACAAAACTAGGTCAGGTTCATGTGGTTTGGGTCATTAAATATTGCTCTGACATCCAGAGGGTCTTGGTCACAAAATGACCTTTTGTGCCTTTTGTTTTCTTGACATCTTTAATACCCTTACATACTTAAGGGAACAGTGTTTTGCAGGTGTACTCTTGTCTGTGTTGTGCTCCAGGTGTGTATGTACCTGGTAAAAGCAGGGTTTTTTTTAATAATATTGTTTCTTTGTGGTTGTGACGATGAGGGGAGAGAGATGACCCATATTAGGCAGCATATCTGAGGCTGTGGAGTGATGCTGGCAGTAAACCATCCTGGTCACTGGCCTTTCTAGTTTTCCAGATGTGTTTGCAATGCTAGGAAGCATCTTTGGAAAATCTCCAAATATGTTGCTCTGTGCACTTTGTAAATAGTTAGAGGATGTCTTGATAAACATAAGGCACCAGTTTGGTGTCACTCTCCCCTTCCCTGGCCTCACAAGGTAAGTCTGTTCACTTGTTGCCAGCGTTGCATTGCCAGAGTTGCAGGAGAAATGCAAAGCAGAACTTGGTATATGAGTAGTAGGACATATATATACACACACACACACACATACACGTATGCATTTATATATACATGTATTTTTTTTTCCCTCTGTTTGGAAAAGATTCAGTCATACCTGTTTGTGGGATCCTGGATTTGGCTATCTTTTGGCTACAGAAGGCTCCTGGGGCACAAGGGGAGAGTTTGGCTCTTGTACCGTTATATCTTTGTAGAATTGATCAGTTTGGAAATGACCTTTAATGTTGCAGAGTCCAACTGTTCCCCCAGTGCTGCCAAGACCACCACTCACCCATGTCCCCAGGTGCCACATCTGGTATGTCTTTTAAATCCCCTCCACTGACAGGGACTCCACCACTTCCCTGGGCAGCCTCTTCCAATGTTAGACAGCTGTTTCAGTGAAGAAATTGCTCCTAACATCCAGCCTAAACCTCCTCTCAAGTAGGTGTAGAGAGTGATAAGGTCCCCCCTCAGACTTCTCTTCTCTAGGCTAAACTTGATAGGAAAGCAAAGGAAGCATGGGACACTCTTGGGTTGCTCTTACATTGACTCTGTTGGCCTTTAAAACATCCCAGAGGACTTTCAGTACTGTAATTGTTGTGACCATCAGTTCTGTTCCAAGCCCTTTCCACAGCTGTGTGTTGCTCTGCCTTCAAACAGCTCTTGAACTTTACTAAAATGTAGCAGCGAACCCAGGGCTCGATTTATCATCAACTGTTTTCTATTTAGAGCAAAGCTAGCAGCAAATTTTGAAGAATGTAGTTTTCTTTTTCACAGTGTATGGTTACAGTTGTTCATTAGACACTGCTGCTTTGTTGCCTAGTTCAGACCTAGTTCAGTACCTCATGATGGTCAGATGCAGCATCATACTAGGAATGGAGTGTTGTGCAAGTGCAAGCCCACATGCTTTAACTTAAAAGGAGACATAGACATCAAAGTTCAGAAGTTCATTAATGTCTTGAGCTTTTTTGAAAGGTGTTCCAAGGAAGATTTTGAAAATTCATCTTACTACTTATGGAAAACGTTGCTGCTTATTTGAATTTCCAGTAGGAAACAGCTAACTGAACTTCACTTACCAGTTCTATCAGGTATTGCTGAAAGCCTGTTCTAAGAGTTCGGTGACTGTGCAGAGAAGTTGCTAATTTTGAGGCAACCTGAGCTGACAGCTGTACTGTCCTGTCTCTTCTTTGGTCAGAGCTGTGTTTGAATTCTCCTGTGAGAAGTAGCCACAAGACCATCAAAATGGTTTTAATCCCATTTTTGCTTTAAACAATGAGTTTAACTCAAACTAGTGTGGCTTAAACTGCTGCTTTGTACTTACTCTGGTGTCAGGTAATAGTACTAATCGTGTGTCCTGCTAAAAGTAAAGAAATGTCTTCAGAGAACTGTCATTTGTTTAGCTGGATCTTCCTTTGGCTTGACTCTGTGTATCCGTGCTGGGCTCTTTACTCTGCATTAACTGTCTGCAAGAGGAGTGTGACCATAGATTTAGATTCACTGGCTGCTTCCTAGTTCTTTTTTCTCTTTTAATTTTTAGGCATCTTTTAATACCTAAAAGGTCCCTCTTTCTGTTGTTCCAGTCCTTGCATTCATACAAAGATTGCCCTTTAAATTTGCAAGGCAAGTCCATTTTGTCATGTACATATACAACCCTGTTTTGGTCTCAGAACTAGTGAATGATGTATAGAGGTTTATGTTACCAAGTTGTCCTTAAGGGAATCAGTTCTTCTTGCCTCAAATTTCTCTCTGTTACAGTTTTTTGTCTTTACTGAAATAGCTCTATTAAGGTCTTTTTCCTGAAAAGCATTTGGGACAGTCCTTTGGCTGTAATTTCATATAAAGACTTTTTGGTTGCTGCTTTTTTTTTTAAAAGCTTTTCAAATAATTTTGGTCACTCCATTTTCAAAATCAGTTGATGAGTTGATGTAGTTCAAGTAGAGTTGAATTTTTGGGCATTGTTCCTTTTGCATCTTAAATATCATGAACCAGCTGAAGTGCATTGGAGAATTCTTTCTCTAAAATTGAGCAAAATCAGAATTAGGTTTATATACAACATATGCCAAAAACATGTACTATTCTTTAGTTAAGTATTTAGTGTTGTTTAGTATTTAGTATCGGATTAGTAAACATTGAAAATTTCATCATTAAGTTAGAAAATATAACTTGAAGAGACAAATAGCTAATAATAATTGAGGCTAATATGTACTTGGATTTCCTGAAGCTGCCAGTAGTCCTGTCTTTTACCTACAATGGCAATAACCATAGATTGCAGGGGATAAATTAAGCTGAAAATTATGTCCTGAAATCTTGACCTTAAAATTGGTGCCTGGTGATACCATAGAAGTGAATTTAAAGTTGTTTGTGTCCTAACTGTTGATTTAAAAACTTGAGGTAAGAGTTGTATGTTTATCTTTACTTTGGGCTCATTTTAAAGGTTGGTAGTCCAGTACTTCACACCTGAGTTACTGCCTGTGTTCTAACTAGGCTTTTACAAACACATTTTGTTATTAAGAAACAAGACATGTGTCTGCTCCACCCAGCTCTGAAAACTGGGGGGCTATAAGAGGTGCTGTGATCAAATCTTTGGAAGCAGAGGAAATGGTTCCTAATTTGAGCTTTGAAGATACCTGGAATTAACAAAACGCTTAGTATTCACCTTCAGAGCCATGGTTCTGCATCTCACTGTGAAGAGCCTGTGCTGTGGGGATGTGAACTGTGGAAAAACACAGGTTTTTCTCAAATTCAGGTGCTTTACGTGGCCCATTTTCAGCTGTATAGGAAACTCTTAATACTGGATTTTCTTACTCCATGCAAAAGAGAGGAGGAGAATTGATGCTCAGTCATTTGTGAGCCCCTGGACAGTAAACAGGCTGAGTGGGTTAATCCATGTGCCATGGCAGTGCCAGGCTCTGGCCATGGCTCTGATTATCCATGTGTTGGCAAACGTGACACACACGTTGCTGGTTGTGATGAGGAGATGTCTGGCCGTGGCTTTAATAAAAAATGTGGCTGGTTAACAACGTCTCATACTTCAATCTCCTTCTTTAATGAGATTAAAAAAGTTGCCTCAGTATATTGATTTGATGGGTTAATACTTCTTTCCAAGGAATAACTAGAAGCATAGATCATTATCCAGTGGAATTATTTGCAAATAGGCACATATGGTATAGTGAAGGCCTTGTTAAAGTCTAACCTCTTGTATTTCCATGGTAAAATTTAACATTGAAGTTCATAATCTTTCCAGACGGAGTTTGTTTTACATTTCCTGTATTTGTGAGACAAAGGTGGATTTTTTGCACGGCCAATTTTAATACTTACGATATTAGTGTCAGTGTGGAAACATTCCTCAGTCATATGTAACAGTGCAGCATTTCTCCCCTTTACTGTGATTTTTTTGGGGAACCATTTGGTACCGTGAGACTGTACTGATTGCACAGATTGAGAGCAAAAAAAAGATTTTTATTTTTTTTCTCCAGAAAAGAACAGCCACCACTAAAAATTAAGGTGCTTTCATTTTTGCCTTGCACCTTTCTGGTAAATATGCCTTCTGCTGCATGGGAAGGTGTGTACAATCCTTTCGCTCCCAATTTGTTTTCCTCAGCATCAAGTTCTTTACAGTTTAAATAGCATTATTGCACTCACTGGATTTGAAGCTTGGCTGAATGAAGGTGTCTTCTGAATATAAAATTTATATTTGATTTTGGAAAGTTTTCCCTCTTCTTATTGTTCCAAGTTGTGGTATTCCGTGGCTAAAAAATTACTGTTCAAGAGAATTTCCAGTCCTTTCAAACATTTAAACAGTTGTCACTCCATTTTTCATGTATATGCACAAAAACGTCTTTGAGGGCAAGAGGCAAAAAGCATGGGTGTTTTGTTCAGGATGTGACTTCTACAGATTGCCTGAAAGCAAGTACAAAATCTTTTACACAGAAAGGTGCCAGAAAAGATTGACAACGATGGCTGCAAAATTCAATCAGCAACTAGTGTTGCTTGTCTTATTTTGGTGCATGTTTTAGATGATGTAGACCAGCTTTCTTAGCCTTACATGGTTTTTAATGCTCATAAATACAGTTTATAATGTGGGCAGTATTTGAAAGTGTCCAGCTTGTTGCTGGTTTGTTCCCGAAGCTGCCTGTTGGTGGGGGCATTCCGTGTCCTGGAGGGGCGCTCCCAGTTTCTATCCTGGGGAGCTGCTGCCCTGGGCTGTGTGGCAGGGCCTGTCCCTGAGCTGGTCCCCTGAGCCAGCCCTCGTTCCACAGGCTGGCGGGAGCACATGGAGCGGCGGCGCAGGTTCGAGTTCGATTTCCGGGAGCGTGACGATGAGCGCGGCTATCGGCGGGTGCGCTGTGGCAGCGGCAGCATGGACGACGACAGGGACAGCCTCCCTGAGTGGTGCTTGGAAGATGCTGAAGAGGAAATGGGAACATTTGACTCCTCGGGGGCGTTTCTCTCTTTGAAGGTGAAAAGCTGTCTTGGGCCCTTCGGTCACTGTGACCGGACGTCCTGGGGTGTCGGGTGAGTTATGGATGGTTGTGTTGCCCTTGCAGAAGGTGCAGAAGGAGCCAATACCTGAGGAACAGGAGATGGACTTCCGACCTGTGGAGGAAGGGGAGGAAAGATCCGATTCTGAAGGGAGCCACAATGAAGAAGCCAAAGATCATGAGAAGACCAAGAAGGAGGGGGAGAAAACAGAAAGAGTAGTGGCAGGTAAGGAGGACTTCTGGTGCAACTGCCGGGGTAGAGTTTCCGTTAATTCAGTTATGTAGAACTGTGCCATGTTACAGAAGCAGGGGAAGAAGCAGTCCAGGCATCATCTCCAGCTGCGAGGTCAGACACCCCACCAAAATCCCAGCCTCCAGACCCTCTGCAGACAAGCCTTTTTGAAAGGAAGGAAGAGTGTGTGCCAGAAAGAACAGAAAAAACAGAAGATAAAGAGAGTCGACTGGAGAATACACCGCCAGCCAAAATGTCCAACAGAGGGGAAGGTAAGAAACTTGACAGATAAATTTAATAAGTTCCCATTACTGGTTGGTTAGTCTTGGCCTCTTAAAAAAGAGGCAAGGACTGTGGATTATGGTGGTAGAAAGCTGGAACTGATCAACTGTTCTATGAATATGGGATTTGTTAGATATGCCATGACAAGTGCTTGCAGTGCACTGGTACTTCACTTTGCAGAGAAACACGACCTAGTTTTATGAATGTGGGTCATTGTGAGAGAGCAGGTCAGTCTGGACAAATGGTGTGGATCCCAGGGGATGGGATATGCTGAGATGTGCTGAGTTCTGCGCTGTTAAACTAAACTGTTTGTTCCTTGAAGTTAGGTTGGGTGCCTGTGCTGTTAACAGTACATTCAGGGAGATCTGAAAATACTTTTGCTTTGGTGCTAAATTTGAGCTGTTAAACGTTCTCTACAGTAAGTTTTTTTAAAGTAATTTTAATTTATGTTAAAGACAATTAACTGTAACGTTTTTCTTTAGATTTGGCTTCTCTTGCTCAACCTCTGCCACAGATTTCTGCAGACACAGCTTCTTCTGCTCATCTTTCTCCTCCTGTTTCCAATTCAAATCCTGCTCTGCGGCCAGTTCAAACACCTGTCACAGCTGCTCCAGGCATGGGCAACATTCCCACCGATCCAGATGATGAAGAGGGCCTCAAACACCTAGAGCAGGTAACATTTCTCAAATTCCTTTGTTGTTGACAATTGTGAGACTGGAGGAATGTGGAATGCAAAAAAGATTTGAAGCCCATGAAATCAGAAATGCAGCTGAGATTTTACACTCCACGATGTGTACTGAAAACTGCTTCTCTCAGTTATTTTTTTTTGGAGAATATTTCAAGCTTTTGTAGTATTTTATGTAGTATGGATCAGGGTGCCATGTGCCGTGTTAAAGAGCTGAGGCCGTGGTGCTTATGACCACTGTCACGTAGCATTATGATTTGCCTTGAGAAATGGTGTACGTTCAATATGTTTAAAATATGTGGGTTTTACGATGATACTGCATGGGACCTTCTTGGCAAGTTGATAATAAAGCTTAGCCTAAGCGGGTGAGCCGTACTTGTTCAGAGTTCTGACAGTGTGGTAGGCAGAGCTCAAGGTTTGTGTTGCAGTCGCTCCTGTCATTCTTGGCCTGCCCTTGAGCACTGGGTAGCACAAGGTAGTTGTGTTTGGCACATTCATTGGGAAATCTGTAAGCACGCACCGAACTCTTGTATTCCTTGCTGGTTTTGATGTCTCCTGCAGCAAGCAGAGAAGATGGTGGCATACCTGCAGGACAGTGCCCTTGATGATGAAAGACTAGCAGCAAAAATTCAGGAGCACAGAGCAAAGGGTTCCTCAATGCCACTGTTCCATGAAGCCATGCAGAAGTGGTACTACAAAGATCCACAAGGAGAAATTCAGGGTAGGTCTGTGCCCTTTACACTTCCTCTTTTGTTTGACAGAATTACCATCAACAGATACTGGTGCTTGTTTTTACCTCTCTAGAAGAACTGGGTTCTGAAAATATCTTCAACCCATCAGTGTCCCCCCCAGCTCAGCAGGGCCTCTTGTCCAGAGCTAGGCTTTATTGTGGCTGAGGTTCGCCATCACTTCCTGGGTCTGTAAATTGAGGTTAGACTCAAACCAGTTTTTCATGCCAGGAGTCACTCAGATTTCCAGATAACAGTGGAAACAAACCAAGAACGTGACCATTCAGGTATCTTGCTGAAGAATCCATGAGAAACATTGAAATCAATTTTCTGTGTTCAGCCTCGAGACATTGAGTATTCAGGGAAGGGTAATTTGTTTAGAATCTGGAGCAAAGAGGAAACAAGTTTCCACAAGTGAGTGCTCACGCAGAATCTCAATTTCAATTGCACTTTGCAGCCTGTGCAGTGTTAGTTCATAAAATACACATAAACTGTTTCCTTCATGCTTGCAGTTTTTGCTGAAGAAATTTGTTTTTTCAATCAAAGTTGGAGCAGGCCTTTCATACAGATATTTGCATCTTTGCTTTCAGTAGGTACTTCTCTGTTGGCTGTCTCAGGGCTCTGTTTTAGCAGCTGCTTATCTGCCTCCCAAAAACGCAGTTAAACAGTGAACTCCTCCTTTGCTGTGTTTCACGCTGTTTAGTGTAAAGGACTTCTCAGTTGTGAACTCCTGGTAGGATTGGTGGGGGTGTTATTTGTGGGATCTGTGCCAATCTCTTGTGTGCACATATTGCACATCCCTAGGGTTTTCTCCTCACTCCTTTGAGTTTAGAGGATGTTAACCATAAAGTGTTTGTACTTGCTCAGTGTGCTTTACACTGCGTGTCAGGCATTGCTGGGTGTACTTCCTTGCATGTGACCTTCAGAAGTAAACACTCCCACCTAATTTTTTTTCTTGAAATAACCTCTGGTGGATTCATACTCCCTGGGAGGATTTGCCTTCTAGAGATACTCCTTACAGAGGAGGCAAGAGTTACTGAATGTTCTTGTTTTTCAGAAGGCATTTTTGCAAAACTTATTTATGTGGCTCTTACTCAGTTAAACAATATTTTTTTATACTGGCTCTGTATCTATTTGGAGATGTAAATTTAGTATAGGAGCCCTCCTGCGAAGGGAATTACTAAAGTCTTTTTTGGGGAAAAGAGGAAGAGAAGGAAAAGTGTAGCTTTTTGAGAAAGGAAAGAAACTGGATCCTTATTACTTTAAAAAATGTAATTGTCCATCCAGAGATGAATCTGCTCGTTTGCTGAGTTCTGGGAGCAAAACTTCTGTAAAACATAGGAATTCCTCTGATTTGAAGGCAGGAGTTGAACCAGGCTAAGATTGTTTAATTACCTGTGCAGTGCATATGGGGAAAGCAGCACTTGTGGTTCTGGCACTGTCAGCTCATGGGTACTGCCAAGGGCCAGACTTTCACGAGACTCTCTGGGGCAGAGCTGTAGCCCCTGTAAAGATGCAGACCCATGGATTGACACTCCAGCCTTGGGTGCACAGTCTGCACCCAAGGGATGCGACAGACAGGACTGCCTGGTGCTGGGTACTGTGTGACTTTAGGAGGCACTGTTCTCTTTGTTTCCAACATGCTGGACTTGGCCTTGCTTCTCCTTCCCCACAGCACGTGTTGGTTGGTGTTCTTTCAGGTCCATTCAGTAATCAGGAGATGGCAGAGTGGTTCCAGGCTGGATACTTCACCATGTCGCTGTTGGTTAAGAGAGCCTGTGATGAGACTTTCCAGCCACTTGGAGACATCATGAAAATGTGGGGCAGGGTCCCCTTCACTCCAGGCCCAGCACCGCTTCCACACCTGGTAATTGTGCAGCAGTTACAGTATTCAAATAGTCCTGAAATGAATGGGAGTGAATTAGTTAGGTCTTGGCTGCTCCATCTCGGAATTGCAAGTGTTCTAAGCACCAAGGCTGAACTCAATGTTAAATTGCCTTTGTAAGAGAAGACATTCAGTTTAAAAATGTTTGTTTTGCCCTGTCTGTGGCTGGGAGGCTTGGCCCTGTAATATGTACGAGTGCTCTCTATTTCACTAACCATGCTACAGGCTTTGTCAGTCTCAGGATTTTTCCATTTTTATTGATTTTTCTGTCCAAAATACAACTCTTCCATTGCTTGTCTTTGCAATGTGGTGCTGTTACTATATATGTATTATAATGAAATGTTTTATTCCTAAACATAGGGTGAGCTGGACCAAGAGCGACTGACTAGACAGCAGGAGTTGGCTCTGATCCAAATGCAGCACCTCCAGTATCAGCATCTTTTAATACAGTAAGACTTCCCAGAGTACCCAAGGTGTTCCAGTGGCTATGTTCTGCTCTGCATTTTTGGTCATCTGAGTTCAGCTTCTTGTCATTATTTCCTTGGGCAGTGGGGCTGGGAGTGCTTCACCTCCAACAGCAATAGGTGCTTCCCCAAACAGCAGAGATGTCCACAGCCTGCAGGAGTAGGACAGTGTGGCTGCCTCAGGCATGTTTGTCAGAGTCGTTTTCTCCGTCGCACATATCTACTTGGGTGAGACCTGTTATGGTCAGACTGAATCCCAGCTGTCCTTGTAATGCACTTCAGATGTTTTGGAGTCAGGACAAGGCTACCAGTTTTTTGAACTGGAGATGGAGAAGGTGGAACTTCCTTTTGGTCTGCTTACTCAGCTCTTTGAAGATCAGTGGAAGGTAACTGCTGGGCAAAGCAGTTTGTCATCCATTTTGCCAGAGCTGTCAGTTGTTCAGTCCTGACAGCTTGTTTTGTTAGGAGCTTGAAGGAAAGCAAACAATCAGACTACTTGTTCAAGGGGTCCTCAAGGCATGTGTCGGGATTATAATTTAACACTGATTGTTGGTTATGATTTGATGAGGCGAGAGCCTGCCCCTGTACTGCCGTGGGTGGCATACTGTGGAAGAGACTGATGGTAGATGGACAGGGAGCAAAGCCAGATTAATTTGAGCTGACTTAATGGAATTTATAGAAAAAAGGAAATAGTGTTGCTCAAGCTTTCAAGAGGGACATTGGGCAGTAATAGCCGGGTGACATAGTTGAGGGTGAAGAGTAATTTGGTTCTGCTCATGTGGGCCAACTGGTTGTATCCTTGTATTTTGATTCTTTCCCAGCCCTCATTTTCTAGTGCTTAGCATGTACATTTTATAGGTCAGTAGGCATTAGTCCCAAAGTATGCATCTGTCTGTAACCTGGGCATAAGTGAGCAAGCACTGATGACTCTGCTTCTCTTTTGAAGACAACAGTATGCACAGATGCTGGCTCAGCAGCAGAAGGCAGCCCTCTCATCCCAGCAGCAGCAGCAGCTCGCTATCCTCTTGCAACAGTTCCAGGCTCTGAAGATGAGGTGAGTTAGCCCAGGCCTGAACTGAATTCCATTCTTTCTGTGTTCTGGCTTGTATATAACAGTAATTACATCTTGTCAGCAGTCTGTCCTAGTCAAGTTTGCTCAGAGTTGAGCATTACATATTTTAGAGATTGCAATGGGAACATAAATAGGTATAAGAATATGAAACAGTTCAGGATGCTGAGTACTTCTTTATAGATGCAATCTTTGCCTCAAAGAGTGTTTATGGGAATGAGGAGGAAAAATTGTAGTGTTGAAATCATACCTATTTGACAGGTGTGCTGGTACAGATTGGCTTTGCCAGTTAAGTTCTGCAGTACTGGATGCTGGTTCCTCAAACTGGCCTCTAAGCAGCAGATACAAAACTGTAGCAGTAGCTGGCTTGGCAGCAGGGATGAGATCAGCAAGAACTGTACAAGCAATTAGTGTTGTCCACATGGTATTTTTGTTTTAAATAGAGGTGTGGAAGGAAAGGAGTATGTTAGAATTTGCTGAATCTCATGCATGTTCAGAGCACTCCTCTCCCTGGAAGTGGCATGCTGACTTTCCCTGTTGGTATTACAGAATATCTGAACAGAACATGATGCCACCTGTAACAAGGTCTGTGTCAGTGCCGGACACTGGCTCAATATGGGAACTTCAGTCAGCTTCACAGCCTACAGGTAAGAGGCTTAGCCTGTGTCAGGGCCATTGAGAAAAGTCCATGCGGTAAGAGTCAGCATCTTTGAGATGATCTCTCCCTTTTTGACACCGGGGTAAATCAGTTGTGCATCATTATTTTTAAGTGGGTCAGCCTGTTTTGCTTTGCAGTGTAAGTTCCATTTGAGAACTGTGAAGAATATGGTAATTTTTTGATGGTTATGGGAAGCCTTGATCTGAAGGGGCTGTTAAACTCTTAAGGGTGTTCTGTGATGATGGGGGAAGAGTTTGAATAGCTGTTTTTTCTGTAGAATTTTGTATGAAGCTCAGCCTTACTGTAGTCACGGACAAGCTTTTTTCTGCAGAAAGATAAGGTGGCCCTCTACTGACTAAGACTAACATCTTGATTTTAGTTCATAAAACATAGTAACAGCATTTTCCCTTTCAGTTGTGTTTGTTGATGTGCTCATCTTTGCTTGTTGATGTTTGTTTTCTTCACTGTCTAGTCTGGGAAGGAAGCAGTGTCTGGGATCTGCCCATTGATACTGCAGCTCAGGGACCAGCTCTAGAACAACTTCAGCAGCTCGAGAAGGCCAAAGCTGCAAAGGTCAGAAACTGTTCTGTACTGTAAGAAGTTGGGATTGCTGTTGTGCAATGTAACTGTGGTTCTTGAGACATAGGAAGACCAAGCTCTTCAGTCTGTATGATTTTGACTAGATTTTCATGGAAAGCACCATAAAGAGGGGTTATTAAACCAGTCATGAAACCCTTTTGGACTGCTTGTGGAAACCATTGCTTTGGAGGCACTACTGACCTCTGAAATAGTGCTTGTGTTCTACATTTGCGATTAAAACATCTTCATTAGCCACCTCCGTTTTAAACTGAGATCATCATGAGCTGTCATGCCAAATCCTGAGTTGGGAGCAGGTAGTTGTTGTCTTAATCCGTGCATTTTTCACCAGCAGTGGTTTGGGAAATCATTAAGAGTCTTATTTGCCAGAGTTATTTCACACGTACTCTAGTATTAATTTTTGTGAGTTTGAACCTGTTTGATTCCGTACGTTACCTGAAAATGATTACTTAATGATGACTGCGAAGAACTCACTACAAGCTTCTGAAGTCAGAGGGTACTTTGAGGAGCTGATGTAGAAAGACTGCCTAGAGAACTGGTGTTTGTGACTGATCAGAAATTGTCCAAAATTGTTCTAGACTGTTGGAGGAATCTGACCCCAGTAGGCAGCCAGCTGATAGGTCAGATGCCAATTAAGGAAGAGTTTCTGTCAGAGGCTTCGTCTGTTAAGCTGTTACTATGATTTCAGCAGAGTTGCCCTAAGAAATGGTGTAGGAATACGTTACCTGCATCTGAGTATAGTTTTATGTGAATTGTAGCTAGAGCAAGAGAGGAGAGAAGTGGAAATGAGGGCCAAACGAGAGGAAGAGGAGAGGAAAAGGCAGGAGGAGCTTCGGAGGCAACAAGAAGAGCTACTTAGGAGGCAGCAGGAAGATGAGAGGAAACGACGGGAAGAAGAAGAACTGGCCCGCAGGAAGCAAGTGAGTTTCCTCAATGTAGTTAATCTCTAATTAATTATAATACTTTATAAAACTCACTTTAAGAATCCTGTGGGGTCTAATTAATCTTTGGTAGGTGTGTATGAAGACAGTTTTAATATTTTTCATGTGAGTATATGAAATTATGATTCTCCTGTACTTGATTTTAAGAGCCCAAATTGCAATATGAGAAATGGGCTTTGATGCTTCACTTTAAGATAAGTTCCTGTTTGGGAGCAGAGGGGCTTTATTCCTTGTGGAATATTTCCTCGCAACTTGTTAGTACCAATATTAGACTTTAGTTAGTTGCCCAGTTATTGTATGTTTAATCTTTATTTGTCATTTATGCAGTCTAGTGTTTTGTCAGGCCACATCCTGAAGTAGATGGAGCTTGAGCAGCCATTTCAAATTAATAAGAGGTAGAGGGCCATAGTGGAACAAAGGTGATATGACATTCAGCTAATTTTTTCCCGTTGATTTTATTTTTAAAACTTAGCAAATAATTTTTTGAATGAATTATTATCTTGGTAATAGAGCCTGTCAGCTTTTTTTCATGAGTTCATATTTGGGAAAGGAAGAGATGTAGTTTGGTCAAGCAGATCTGTTAGAAAGAATTATGTGATCAACATCGCAGTAGGAGAATGAATGTGGGAGTTGTAGTATGTTCTTAATCTTCCAAAAATACAAAATGGAGGCACTACAAGTTTGGCATTTTTAGCATTTACTTCTGAATTCTGCATGGAAGAAAATGTAGTTCCTTAAGTGTTGTAGGAGGGAAAGACAGTGAAAGTTAAGGTTTTCACTCTTCATGTGAAGGATAAGGGCAAGCACATGGCTGAGCATATTCACTAAGGAGTTTAATTGCCCTGAAAAGTACCACAACAATTATAGGCAAAAGTAATAAATAATTGTGTCTTCTATAATATTTCCTGTGTGTTTAGTTGGGCAGTTGTAAAACACGTTCCTGCTTCAAGGATCAGACACTTCAGAGGAAGCCTCTAAACCTCTAGTTTTATTTGTTAAGTTAGTTGTAGACCTTAGTTGACTCAGGGTTTGGGTTCTGTCACTGAAGATGTGTTTTAATTGACAGAGTATGACATGTAGGTAACTGTCATGGAATCTTTTGGAATCAAGTCTGCAAATGGCTCCTTGCTTTAATCTCTCTACTTTGTGTACAGGAAGTCATTATGGTGTACAGTGGAAAAGCATCCTTTGCTTGAGGTCAAACTGTGGCATTGAAGCAATAATATACTCAAAAGTTTAACTTTTGAGTTAGATTGCTTTAGATCTGGTTTAACAACAACTCATTTTTCAGCTGATAACCTGGTAACTCAATGTGTGTCATCCATGGTGGCTTCAGGTAGACCTGGGTTGTTTCTTTTCAGTCTAACAGCTTTTCTACTGTGTATAACTTCATGTCTGTTAAATTCCAAAGTTTTGTTGTCCGCTTTGGATTTGTACAGTAAACAGTCTGACTCTCCTTTTCTGAGATGCCATGGGAAATAACTTTTTACAAGGAGGAAGCAGAACGGGGTTGAAAAGCAGTAACAGCAAGTATCTTAGTTCATTACCAATGCAATAATTGCCACAATGCTGAATGCTGAGCAGGAATGTCTTGAAAAGGTAACACAGTTTAAGCACTTCTCTGGAAAGAGAAAGTAATATTGTATTTTGTATTTAAAAAAAAAAAAAAGAAACTGGTCTAATATTTGAATCTGACTTCTGTACTGGAAGGCATTGTAGAATCAGGGATGAACTGATTTATTAGCATGGATTTATACAGAGGAGATGATGCTTAACAAATTTGATTAACTTCTTTTGAGGAGATGACAGTGAGAGCTGAGAGGGGTGAAGCAGTAGACTTAATCTGCCTGGACTTCAGGAAGGCTTTTGATGTAATACTGCATAAAAGACTAGTATATAAGGTTAGTAAATATGCTGTTGATGGTGAATTCTAAATAAAAAAAATAACTAATAGAAATTCAATTCTGTAGGATGAAATGTCATACCAAATGTTGAATTCAGTTCTGTTCGTAGTTTTCATCAATTACTTTGCACTGTGGATTTGCAAACAGTAATGCCCAGCTTGTGTAGCTCCTGTATTTCTTCTTTGTCTCTGGTCTGATGTCTTCTATTTTGTGATGATTGATTGCTTTCAGGAACAAAATTGGAGTTTTATTAACTAGCTAATGATTGTTTTCTCTGAATTATGTATTTAGTGCTCCCTTTAAAATACTTGTTTCAAAGATGAGAGCAAAAAGATTTGTAAGCCCCAGTAATACAGACAAGCAGAATTGCAGGTGTTACCAACTGCAAAAAATTCCCTGTTTTATTTAAGAATCCAAAATCTATTGAACTGGGGATTGCTGCTTAAGGATTTTCTGTGATATGACAGATATTTTAAAAGGTCTGAAATAAGCTGTCGGTACAGCAAGGTGTGTGTGCTTAAAAACAATGACTAATAAAGATGCTAAAGAACATTGGGATTCACTTGGAGCGGGGAGCCACAAACATGGGAACAGCAGGAGCCAAAGGATTGAGTGTTTCCCATACAAGTCAGCGGCAGGAAGCTGGAGAGCTTTGAATGTTTTTGGTCACACACTCAAATAAAAACATTGAATAATGAGGAGCTACAGAAGTAAATATTAAGACCACCTTTTTTATAGCTGTGAAGAGTAGGAAAAAAGAATTGTGTCAGCCATGTAGTTCCCAGCTTTTCAGAATCTTACAGGTGTTTTTTTTCTCCTGTTGGTACAACACTGTTGATCTTCAGCTCTGTAGGGGAGAGAAGTCTTTAATTGCTGTCATTCAGCAGTGTCTCTCCCAGCGTGCCTGAGCAAGAGAGAGATCCCTGCAGCTTTCCTAATGGCAATCCTAGCCTCATTCCCAGAGGCAAGGTAGGGCAGGGAAGTCAGTTAACTGCTGTTCACTGGTGGCTTGGTTCATCTCAGGTACCACGTGTTCAGTCAGCGGCAGCCCCACAGCCTGGGGGAGCTGGGCCTCCCAAGCCCAGACCCTGCTCTGTGGTCTCCAACCAAATGGAAGAGCCTGGCACACCCCCAGCCTCCTCAGGAGACGGCTCAGGAAAAGAAGAAGCAGAAATTTTCCAGCACTTGTATTGGGGACACTTGATTCCTGTGACTTGACTGCACGAGTCCAGTTAATGCAGTTACAGGCCCAAGTTACAACAGTGGTTTGGGTGGTGCATGTTGTGCTTGAAGTTTTTGTGAATATCACAAATCAAGGGCTTGATTAATGAGAAAATGAATCACAGGTTCTTGGTTTCTGTCCAGTTAGTGGAAGAAAAACATTTACTGCACTTCCATTTAGCACTAAACCACTTCAGTGATACACAGGAATACAAATGAACTGTGAGCTTGCAGGCAGCAGCCCTTCAGTGCCATAGGATTGCTTATCAAAGATGTTCTGTCTACTGACAGCTCTGTGCAGACATCTGAATTTCATTGTCAGAGCAAAACCCAGGCCAGTTGCTCAGGGAACTGTAGTGCAGTTTATCTCTGTTGTGTGGACATGAAGGTTTGGTATCAGATTGAATAAAAGGGTCTTAGTTTTCCCAATTCACTTCCCCGATTTATCAGAGCTTACATTCATGCTGCACCCATCGTCCTGTGAGTAATGTATTACTTATAAAAAGCTTGGATGAGAACAATTGCACAGTAGAGGTCATCTTAAAAGGAAAATGCATTTATAAGAGCTTAAGAATGTTCTTGTTCAAAAAGTAGGATCTTCAGGTTGAGCTGTTAGGATAAATCAGAAAGTGGAGAGAAAACAGAAGGGATGAAAAGCAGGGTGGCCTTAGCTCAGTTGTCTGATGTCAGAGGTCAGAAAAGGCTGCAAAAACTTAAGGTTTTTTGGTGCAAGGGAAAATCAGAACCGGGGGAAAAGTTCCTCAGGTGTGCTCCCGTGTAACAATATCCAGGAAGTCAGCCCAAGGCTGGTGGTGCCCTATTCCTCCAAATGCAAGGGGCAGAATGGAAAAACATCGATCTTAGGGCAGTGGGGAAGGGTGCTGCTTTTTGAGTTGAGTAAATAGCTTTGCTACTTGGAAAACAAAATGTAATTCCTTGGAAGCTCTTTAAATAATTTAGGGATAGCCCAAAATCAAAGCCCTCAAGGGACCTTTTGTTGGCCATAATATTTAGCATAGGATAATGTAGGATAGGGACAGCCCAGTCCAAGCCCTGTCACAGAGTCACATCTCTGAAACTTCCACAGTTGCAGTGTCCATGAATGCACTGGGCTGCTTCAGCTTCTCTCTTCTGTCTGGACATGTGGGTTGAGTTTTGTAGTGCTCTTGAATAGTTACTGTTTCCAACTTACAGCTGACACCACCCCCCCCCTCAAAAAAAAAAAGAGGAATTAATGATACCCACACACTAAAATATATACATCTAAGGTTCAAATACTGAGTGCATAGTGGAAAGAGGACTCCACCCTTTTTTCATTCTCAACACCGTTCTTCCTAAAACCAAAGATAGGCAATGATTTCATTAGTTTCTTTTTTCATTAAAATAATTATGTATGAGATGCACATTGCATCAAAATAACTTGTTGCCATGTGGGTCTGTAGTGTTCAATGCAATGTTTTGGTAGAGCTTAGCTTGGAGCCAGGGAGCATTTCTTGAGGCCATTCATTTGGCCAGACAGTGCTGTAATCTGTGTTCTGATGTGGTTTGTCAATCAAATGGCATTTATAGACTGAGATTTTGTTCCCAACTCCAGGAGGAAGCCCTGAGGCGACAACGAGAGCAGGAAATTGCACTAAGGCGGCAGCGGGAGGAAGAGGAGAGGCAACAGCAGGAGGAAGCACTTAGGAGATTGGAAGAGAGGAGAAGAGAAGAGGAGGAGAGAAGGCAGCGAGAGGAGTTAATTCGGAAACAGGTGAAAATTGCAAAAGGGACTTGTATTTAATTCTGGGGCCTGCCAGAACAAACAGGCTCTGACACTCGCATCCCTACTGAGATCATCAGTTTTGTTGAAAGAAAGCAGAGCTTGACGACAGTATCAGGAGAATGACAAAAAGGTTGTTTACCTGTATCCAGATTTCAGACAAAATCAGGATCCAATCTGCCCTTTGGAAAAGAGACTTGGGTTAGGTGCATGTTTTCCTTCATGTCTGAGCCTTAAGAATGGCTTTGCAGCATGCTATTTCTGCTCCTTTCTTCAAGAGAAGGGCAGTGTACAATACCACAGTACAAACCCAAGTTTGTTTTGAATTATCACTCTCTGGGCCTTTGCTATAGAATTGCCATTTTCAACTATAGAATTGTGTCACCTGAGATGATCAGTTCTGCCAGTCTTTCTGTACAATGCCAAGACTGTATCTACTACCAGAGTTTCAGGTTTTTTTCTTCCCTTTTCTTGTCTTAGAGCGTTTTTCTCTCGTTGGGGTCAGCTGTAGAAGTCCATATGGTACTTCATCTTTCATCCCCCTAATTGATACTGTCACAGTCCCTCAGTCGAACTAGTCTTTGAAACATGATTGGCTTCACATTAACTTCCAGGTCCATTTCAGAAATCCCAGTTAGTATTTAAAAATTCCTTTTCAGGGTCCTCCCTTGTAAGATGTCATCCCTATTTCTTTCCCGCTGCACAGTTGTCTCCTTTGTTTGCAGAAGCATCCTTTCTGCAACTTGGTGTTGAGTAACTCCAGCAAATATCTCCTTCTTTGTCACCTGTTTCTTCTTTTGTGTTATTTCTGCCGAGTTCTATTCCACTGAAAGTGTGGCAGCACTGCGAGCAGGATTAGCAGGTGGAAGCTCAGACTGAAAGGTGTATGACTCCTAGAAAGAAAATAGCATGAAATGAGCTCATCTGAACTAGGGAGATGCCATTGTCTTCCAAGTTCCTTGGTGGGGCAGTGGGAAACTTGTATTTTTAGGGATTATAGGCTATATTATTGGGATTTCTTACCTGAGAAATATAAAGGTGAATAAACAACCACATTACAGTACAAAGGCCTCTCTCTGTTGTCTGAGTATCAGCACCTCAGAGTAGGAGTATTTTGAATTTTGCCAAATCTACTTTGACTTTATTCCTGTCTGTGTCCTGGAAGGAAGAGGAGGCTGCCAAGTGGGCTCGTGAGGAGGAGGAGGCTCAGCGGCGGCTGGAGGAGAGCCGGCTGCGCATGGAGGAGGAGGCAGCGCGGCAGCGGCTGGAGGAGGAGGAGCGGAAGCGCAAGGAGCTGGAACTCCAGCGCCAGAAGGAGATCATGAGGCAGAGGCAGCAGCAGCAGGAGGCTCTACGGAGGCTGCAGCAGCAGCAGCAACAGCAGCAACTTGCACAAATGAAGGTAGAGGGCTCCTTCAGTTTGACTTCCTCCTTTGGTTCCACGTGGGAAAACCACAGCTGGGTTCAGGGCCGTCTGTAGTAGCTTGGACAGGATGGATGAGCTGTCTGGAAAGGGAGGAGGGCAAATAGTTGAGTGTGAAAGTGATGGGAAGACAAAGGTAAGTTACAAATGAAAAGAGAAAGGTTCTGTCAATAGAAGCACACTGGGAGGGACTCACAGATGGGCAGGGTTGTTTATTCTGCCACAATGAGCAAGGGCCAGTGCAAAGTTCCTAAAGCATGGAGTTCCTGAAGTATTTAAAATCTAAACTGATTTTTAAATCTAAACTGCTGTTTTTCAGAGAAGGATGCATTGCATTATTCTTGATACACTGTGATACATCAGAGGGCAATTAAAAACACTGTACAGTTTATACTGCATCCTTTTTTGTACCGAAGTATACCATTTTATACTTTCCAGGGTTTTGTTAAATTTTGAAGGTGGCCTTTCTTTTCCCCTGGGCTGATACTGTTTTTTCATGACTACACTCTAGCAGTATTCTCTAAAATGTTTTGTAATTCCTCATAATGTCTGTTTTGGCCCAGCTCCCTTCATCTTCAACATGGGGTCAGCAATCAAATTCAGGAGCTTGTCAATCCCAGACCACACTGTCATTGGCAGAAATCCAAAAGTTAGAAGAAGAACGAGAACGGCAGCTTCGAGAAGAGGTAAATACTAACAGGAGTGGACTCTGAGTTGTTGCAGTGGCCTCAGCCACGTGGCTGCTTAGCTGCCATTTAAATTGTTAGAAGGAATGGTGAGGATGAGGGATAGTTTTTGCAATAGCATAGCTCGAGTAAAATCCTCTCTTTTACGCGTAGTTTCAGTAAGGACTTAGGTGAAAGTTTTTATAGCTTCCTAATACAATATGTTCACAAAACAGTATGAAATTATTTCACATCTGTAATATGTTCGCAGGTATGCCCAGGACCAGGGCAGTTTAAGGAAGGAAGGGTGGGCTGCAGGGGAGCAAGTGATAGTAGTAGAGAAGGTATTCTTCCAAGACCTCAAATGTTTAGCTGACTGCAGTCAGGATTTGATAAATTTAGTCTTTCCTAGGCTAACAAACAATTTGTGTTTCCTGGTTATTTAGTGCCTCCCTTTTTGGAGGAACTGTAATGGCCCAAAAAATAATAGGTCAGCCAGACTTCTCCAGAAGAAAATGAAATCAGTTTAAAACCAGTTTCTGAGTTAGCATGCTGAATAATAGTGAGCTTCTGTAAATATGGACAAGCACTTTTGTTATGCATGCAACAGCAAAGGCGCCAGCAGCGAGAACTAATGAAGGCCCTCCAGCAACAGCAGCAGCAACAGCAGCAAAAATTGTCAGGCTGGGGCAATGTCACCAAACCAACAGGCACCGCCAAGTCCCTGCTGGAGATCCAGCAGGAGGAGGCAAGGCAGATGCAGAAACAGCAGCAACAGCAGCACCAGCAGCCCAACAGAGTCAGAAATACCACGGTACGTGCACTGTGTGTCTCCTCTTGGAGGGAAACGGCCAGATCCCAGTGTCTGTCTGTTCCTGCTCTGCCAGGGCCAATAACCAGGCTCTCTCTGTTATGTTTCAGCAGCACTCTAACCTGCACACCAGCATTGGGAATTCAGTGTGGGGCTCCTTAAACACTAATCCCAGCAACCAGTGGGCATCTGACCTGGTCAGTAGCATCTGGAGCAATGCTGATACCAAAAACTCCAACATGGGTTTCTGGGACGATGCAGTGAAGGAAGTGGGACCTCGTAACTCAACCAACAAAAACAAAAGCAATGCCAGCCTCAGGTAGGAACTGCGGTAGGAGCAGTTGCAAAGAAAGGCTGCCATTCATGAGGTGATCACTTAGCAGTCAGAGCATCTTCCTGTGTTCTCCTTTTCTTTCTGTGTTACTCAGGATCTGTTTTGACAAAAATAGTTAATAGGTGATCATTCACAATTCATTTTGTCATCTGCTTAGAAAATTATTTTGTTCTTAAAAAGTGTTTGCATCTTGTAAAATAGAGAGTTTTTTAACACTGTACTGTGGGCAAGTGTGGTAGCTGATAACCTAATATATGCGTTTTCTTTACCTCAGTAAATCTGTAGGTATTACAAGTAGACAAAACAAGAAGGTAGAAGAAGAAGAGAAGCTGTTGAAATTGTTCCAGGGGGTTAATAAAGCCCAGGATGGATTCACTCAGTGGTGTGAACAGATGCTTCATGCACTCAACACAGCCAACAACTTAGATGGTAAGAGGTGGGCAGGAATGTGAGGAGCAATATCCAGTGTTTCCTAACCAGGTAGTTCTGGGGGACTGGAATGATGTCAAAGGACTGTTTTCAGTGCAAAATGGCTTAATTAAATAGTGGCTGGAAGAACCAGCTGCATCATCTTCTCCATGGTTTTAGTTGTCCCAACTACATCAAATCAGGGGGGATTGGAACCAGTTTTAAAGTGCCACCCAGAGCCTGCTGAGGGTTTCTGGTGGTCATGGAAGCATTATCAGGCAGAGATGAGGATCCAGTTTCATCATGGGTTGCATGACAGGGCCGATTGCCTTATCAGTAGGGAACTTGGAAGGGCGGGCTGTTTGCTATGGCTGCGAGATCAGGAAATGTGTGACACAGAAATCCAGAGGTAGTGTTTATTGCATGTGTGTTTGCATATCAATATGCATTCATTCCCTCATCCTCTGCCTTCTTCTTGCAGTTCCCACGTTTGTTTCTTTCCTGAAGGAAGTGGAGTCTCCCTATGAGGTCCACGACTACATCAGAGCCTACCTTGGAGACACTCCTGAAGCCAAGGAGTTTGCCAAGCAGTTTCTTGAGCGCCGTGCCAAACAGAAAGCCAGTCAGCAGAGGCAACAGCAGCAACAGCAGGTAAATCCTCCTCACTGCAGTCCTCAGGAGTGCGTGGAGACTCTTGGAGTCCGCAGTGGCTGCATTCCTGCTGCACTGATGAGCAGCATTTTACAGGTCCTTTGAAATGCAGACAATAAAGCAGATTTCAGAATTTTTCCTTTGTAACAGTTGAGGCCAGCTGTGGATCAAATGGTGTCTTTGCCTGCTGATCCAGGAAATGCCTTGGAGTGATGAGGTGGATGCAGCAGTGGCCAGTGCTGCCACATGTGATGTAGCAAGTGCGTTGGGCTCTTTGAATGTTTTCTGTATAAATAAACCAAGCTTAATTGTGCTTTACAGTCTTGTCCTGAATGTGTTTTGTAGGATTCAGTGTGGGGGATGAACCACAGTTCGCTACATTCGGTCTTTCAGACCAACCAGAGCAACAACCAGCAATCAAACTTTGAGGCTGTGCAGAGTGGGAAGAAAAAGAAGAAACAGAAGATGGTTCGGGCAGATCCAAGCTTGTTAGGTCAGTCCTCCTTCTCAGGAATTAATGTTTGGTTTGGTAGTGGGAGTTTGCCTTGTGGAGTGTAGAATTCTTACTGACCTTAAATGGTAATACTGAATTTGAGTGAATTTGGAAGTGTCTTTAGAATTTGTTTCAATGCTGTTATTATTTAGTGATTTGAAAAATTCCGTGTGAGCCTCATGGGAAGCTTTTGTCAAACTTTCCCTCATGTAAAGGCCTCTTTGATTATTACCTGGTAACCTTTAAGTAGTTCAGGGATGTCAGTTAAACTGCCTTTCCTCTTGTGAGTTGACCTGTGCCTATTTTATTGATTTAATGAAGACAAGCACATCTTCTGTTCCTGCATGAGGAGCAGCTTCCTGAGGCTGCCTTTATGCCTTCCCACCCTCTAAAAGGACCTAACCACACTAGGCAGAAAAGATGGCAAGGGTGGAAGTGGTCACAGATTTTCAGTTGGAGGCAGATGATGAAATCATTAGTGGTCCTTTATTTGTTATGTTCTCTGTCTTAATTTTTATGTGAGGATGGTATTGACCAGTTCCTGTAGCATTGATGGAAAGGTTTCCTTAAATTTAAGGGCATCGTGTAAGTCCGTGAGCACTGTGGGGTGCAGTTTGTGTGGAATAAACGTGTTCACGTTTGTGCTCTGTGGGACAGAAGGAAACTAGGGTACTGCATTGGGCCAGTGCTTGTGCTGGGGCTTCTTAGCCCACATTCGTGTAAAGCAGCCTGGCATTAGCCACCTGAAGTCACTGCTTTATTAAGGCTCTGACAGAGCCCTGCCTTTCTTTTTGTCTTTCGGTCTCACCAAAGCTGATTCTCTTCACTTGAATCAGTGATTTCCATTTTCAGTGGAATCATGACTTAGACTACCCTGGTGAGTCTGATCTGGGGACTCAGCTGAATTTATTAGAAAAACAACTCATGTAATGTGAAGAAGTCACTAAATACAATTTAGAAGTTGCAGCTGTAAGAGAAGTAGCACATACAGCTTTTTAAAAATGAGTACACACTTTTACAAAATAATTTCCAGTCCTTGTAAGTAACACTGTGCCACGAGAGGGAGCCAGAATTATTTCCCTAAATCTACTGAACAGAGCAGTTCCTACCTCTTGAAAATAAGACTGTGGAAAGCAGTTGGTTCTCTAACACAGAGCAACCTATATGGCAGTCTCCAGACAATAAGATGTCAACTTTATGTTTAGTAAAAACACCAGAAAACTTTCCCTTTTCTCATACTCCATATCAGGTTGGTATGGCCATAAAAATGGGATTTCGGTAGGAAAGTTGCATACGATATAGTGGATTCTTTCTTTGTTGAAAGTGTTTCCACTTTTTCTTATGCTTTTGTCATGTATATCATGTCCTCAGCACTTCACAGCTACAGGGTTGGGTAAGAAGTTTGGGTGCATTTGAGCCACCTGCACAGCCCTGTGTAACTTTATATTTTCATGTTATACTCCTGAGATAGGGGATTGTAAAAAAAAAAAAAAAAAAAAAAAAAAAAGCATTTCACAGATTTCATAGGTACATGTATTTAGACTTTAAAGTAAAGGGTGAAATTGCTCACAGCCCCCAAACCATTGGGCATGATTCCACATTTGGGTTCCAAGTTCTCCAGAGTCCATTTCTGCTGCTTGGCCCATGTAAGGAGAGCATTGACAGCTGCTTCCAAGTACCACTTGACGTGCTCCCTTCCAGGATGTTGTAGAGGCACATCACCACTGAAGCTTCTGATGCACTTGGTCTTGCACATGCTGCTGCACACCCCAGATCTATCCCACCAAATACAATATCCCCCAGCCAGGTTTTTAACACCAGTCCTCTTTGGTTCACAGGGTTTTCAGTGAATGCCTCATCAGAACGGCTCAATATGGGAGAAATAGAGACTTTGGAAGACTACTGAGCATGTGCAAATCAACTGGCTTTTCCTGCATCTGTTAACCATGGATTCTCCGTTTGGACACAGTGCTCTCCACCATGTGTTGTTCTTCACCTCGCAGTGAATCACAGGATCAATCATCTCAGGCTGCTTCCTCTGACCCCAGCAAACCCTTTGTGCCCAGGACTGCACAGGCACTGTTCCTGCTGTCAGCCCAGAGCCACGTGAACGTTGTTCAGAGTCCTGGGAGGGTGGGAGTTAGGATCCATTCACAACAAGGCTGATTTGGGCAGCAAGCTTTCACTGTGCTGTGATTCCTTCTGCTGACATACCTGGAAAAAAAAAAAAATCAATTGGGATTCTGCAAACCATTGCTTCCCTCTCCTGGTTACTCTTATCACATCCAACACGTGCAGTCATATGGAGAGAGAGAGAGAGAGAGAGAGATTGATTGAGTGAGAGTTTGTGGTTAACAGATGTTGGTCAACCCCGAAATGCCACACGGATCCTGCCTGGGCGCTCCATCAGGGCGAGGTGCTCTCCCAGGCCAGGAGTTGCATTCATAAGCTAACTTAGAACTGGCAACGGCATGAGAGGGGCGGTGGCGGGCGCAGTTTAGCTTGAGTTGGTTTGAAGTTGCACACCCCCTGCCAGCCCTTCTCAGCACATTATTTTTGGAGGGAAAGCTCGAGTCTGTCTTCATTAGGTGGTGATGCTGGAGCTGGTGGAGTCGCCCCTCGACATACTCCAGCCTTCCTGGACAAGTGGGGGCTTCTGCTCGGGGAAAAAAGGGGAGTGGCATCTCTTCTTTCAGGTTGAATTTACCCCTTAAATGCTACCTTCAGAGGGTTAGGACCAGTTTATTTTGAGCTCTTTCCTGCAAATTTGTCTCGTTTAAGAGACAGTGGGATCTTTATGTGTGGATCTGTAGTCTTTGCAGAGGGTGGACGCTGGCTCTCAGACGCGTGCCCTGGCAGTCTCAGCTGGTGGCCATTTAAGTGCTTAGGTAAGGAGCAGAGATGCCCTTTCGTCGCGAAGAGAGACACTGGAGGACGAAGCTTTGTGCAATGACGGCCCTGCTTATCTTCTACACCTTAAACTACTTCATGCACCTTTACTGGGATCCATAATCTCCAAGTATTTATGGAATCATAACCTTCCTCTCACCGAAAGATTAACGCCTTCCCTACTCCACCTGCCCACCCGCCCACCCACACGCACACACCACAAAGAAAGAGAAGGAAAACTGCCAAATGCACTTAGTTTGAACCCCCTGGTCCCATCTCCTGTCCCCAGAGGGTTATAACCTGCGAGGGAGATCCGCTGCGGTTTTGGTGGAGTTGTATAAAGGTGTCTGTTGTTTTGTCATCACTGCCTAAAGAAAATAGTTCGAGTTGCTCAAGAGCAGTTTGGCTTTGGATTTTATTTCATTTGGTTTATTCATTTTTTGGGGTCACCTTCCCCTCCTCCTCCTCCTCTTTCTTCCCCCTGCCCCCAAACATGTACAGTAACTATACAGAGACTGCTGCAGACTTGTATATAGTTTTTGGATCCAATAGCATGGAGAGACTTGGAACTGTTGCAAATCTGGTCTCCCTATCTCCTTTGCTTTGTAAATTCATAAAAGGGGGAAGAGGGGTAGTTAAAATGTTTACAAAACTTTAAACTCCCTTTGAACTTTTGCCAGTGTGGGGGGGAAAAAGAGAGAACTTAAATAAAACCTGGTTGTATTATATCTGAGAGAAAACTTTCTGCTTGCTTTTGTTAAAGCTGAGTTTTGAGATAATTCCTGGTGCTAAGACTCACCCCAAACTCGACTTGCATCAGTTTTCATCAAGAAACAACAAGCAAATACACAGGATATGGAACTACAACTGCTGCTTTATTTCTTCCCTGGCGAGGAATACCGGTGGGTTTTTCTGCTTGATAATTTTAGAGTTCAAATAAACACCGTTAAGTTGAGATTGGAAACAAGAAGGCTTTAATTTCCTCCCCCCACCTCTGTAGAGAAACATGTGCTTTCACGCTGGTGGTGTTTGTGCAGGGGAGATCAAGCCATGGCTGGCTCCCTCTCACTCCTTTGCAGTCGGTGACCACCCCACCCGCTCCCGTTCGCTGCCCTCAATGAGAGGTTTGATTTCTCCCCTCAGCCTAAAGTCCACACAGACACCTCATAGGTTTCCTTTTTTTAGACTTATTTTCCCTTTTTTCTACTTGTTGCTTATTTTTTGTGTGGAAAATCCCAGGAAAAGGTAATGATAAATGTCCTCCTGCCATTCACATGGCCACAAAAGGTAAGTATGCTAAGGCCCAACATAGACAGTGCCTTGAATGATGTTTAGCTGATGTCTCCGAGTACAGGATGTGTTTAGGCTGATAACCTGACTTTGTTTTAGTATCTTCTCTTTTTTTTTTAGCGTGTGAGGTGTCTTGTTGGTTCATAAGTGCTTTCTGTTTTTTAATGGTATGAACTAATTCCTACAAGCTCATTTTGGACTGCTCTCTACCATGTAACAAATACACAGAAGCCCATTCATTTCCAGCTCAGATGGGGAGCAGGGAAGGAACAGCTTCTCGATTGCTACATGAAAATGCAGAAATGCAAGCGGGGAAAATGTGCAATAATTTGTTAAACCCTGAGGATCTTACTGAGCTACTCAGAGTTTGTAGATAATGGACCAGTGGGGAAGATCTTGTTCTTGGTACTGAAATATGCTGTTTTCTGTGTTTAGTACAAAAGTAAGGTGCTGACGTGTGCAGATCGTGTGCTCCAGTGACTGCCTTGTCAACTTCTGTGAAAACAGGGCCTGTTTCTGTAGCAAGAATTGTTTGGATCAGTAGGAGTGGAAAAAATAGGAGCTATAGCATTTTACCTGCTGCTGGATCTATTTCTGTGCTTTGAGCTCCTTTGCAGACAAAACGTGAACCTGGGCAGCCAATGAGGCTTTGGTCCAGGTTTGACAGGTGATGTCGAATTCGATGCTGGAGGTGTCTGAAGTTTCTTTTGAGCACAGTTCCCCAGGTAACTGCCTCACTCCTTATTCCACTGCAGGGACAGTGCTCTGTTCCCTCTGCTTTTGCTGCTTCCCCTCTCAGCCAGGCCCTTCTGCAAAGGCCTGAGCAAACAGTGATTTAAAGGGACACCTGAACTATGGCTGCCTGTCAGAGAAAGCCAAAAAGCAGAGAGATCTCTTAGCAGAAAAATACTTGTGTCATATTTTCAGAGCATAAAGTACTGACAGTGGGGATGTCTGTGTACTTCATTACGTGAAGGGAAAACATGAAGTATTTAATCCTCAACAGGTTAAAAATGCTAATGAATTTCTTCTGGAATAAGCTGGAGTGTTCGGTGTTTTACACACCTCATCCTTTCCCCAGTCTCTGTTGGTGCAAATGTGCTTTGAAACAAGCCTGTTTTCTGTTCTGTGACCTTCCCACGAGCCCCCAGGCAGGCAGGGACGGTGGCAGAGGCTGGCAGGAGTGGTGTGGTGTCTGTGCACTTGGGACCCCAGGAGGATGCTGGCCCTGCCTTTCAGAGCAGACTCTCCTGCAAGACTGCAGAGTTTGACGGGCAGTGCAGACCACCCACGGCTCCCAGTGCACCTCTGTAAGTATTCCACCCAGAAGCGGATGCCACGGAGCTGCTCTGGCTGTGTCAGGGCATTTTAGCTCTGATTGAGACCCTTGTTTTTTTGCTGTGCCCACCCTGAAGTAGTCCCACGCCTGCACAGTGAGGGCAGAGCAGCCCCAATGGCTCCTGTGTTACTCCCGTGCCGCGGGATGGCCCGAGGGAAAGGCATTCCGGGAGCATCCCCGTGGCCTCTGGGAAGGGCTGGGGCTCACCAACAACTGCTCTGTGTGCACTGGCCTGGCAGGGTGATGCTGCCTGAGGCTGGGCTGCCTGTGGGGTTTAGGCACAAGTTTGGGAGGGTGGGGCTGCCGTCGGGAGGAGCTGCGCTCCTGAGCCAGAGCGAGGGAGCCTCTTCTGGGCTTTGCACTCTCTCAACACACTTGCTCTTGTGAAGGAAATTATTATTTCTTTTTACCTGTCTGGACAAAAATTTTATTATAGTAGTGAAATTTCCACGTTGTTTCATCCTTGGAAGGGGTTTAAGGATTCCTGCCGACACTGTTCCTGAGGGAAGCCATGCCCTGCCACAGAGTCCTTTGCCTAGTCCCGCTGATGTTGTGTGGCATCGTGGTCCCTGCTGTGCTGGCAGGTAAGAAGCTTTGTTTGCATTCAAAGTCCAAAAGCGTGGAAGATCCTTTACTATGCTGCCTCTCTCTCCTCTCCCTTCCCTGAAAACATCCATAAGTATGTGTTGAATTATAACCGATTAATGGAAATCAACTTTGGAGTCGGTGGCTTGTGGTAAGAATTTATTTTCTATCCCAAGACCGAGTTTCTGTTGGGGCAAATGGAGAACGTTCTTTTGTAACTTTTCCCAAGCAGAACAGCAGTAGCACCTAGGTGAGCATTGGTGGCTGGAGATCAGTGGTCACATCAGTCACGGGAGATGGAAAACCTCTCAGCAGCTGAGGGGACAGGCTGTCTGTCAGCTTTTCATGGCAGGAAGAAGTTGCAGTTGCGAAAAGAAATGCTTTTCTCTGGCTAAAGCATGTGTGGCCATTCCTTGTTCCTTCTGTACTCCGCTACAGCAGAGAACTAAAACAGTTGCTGTTGGCAGAAATAGAAAAGTGTCTGTGAAAACCTCCATGCAAAGCGAGGCTCTGCATCCTCGGGGTGTCTGTCCAGGTTGGGGCTGGGGAGGTGTCCCGAGGCAGTGCTAGAAAGGCTTTGCCCCGTGTTCAGTGAGGTGATGGGAGTAGGAACGGGTGAGAGATGCCTGTTCTGTAAGGCACTGTTTTTTAAGGGGTCCATTAATAATTTCAGCCTTACCTGCTCCTGCCCTTGGCCCTGCTGTGCTGGCTGTGAGGAGCACAGGCAGCCTCCAAGGCTGCGGGGCTCAGGTGGGTTTTACAAAGGAGGGAAAACTGGCTTCTAAACCTACTGAATTGATGGGCTCTGAGTGTATAGGTGGAAACTGCTTCCCTCAAGGCCTTTTTTTCAGTGCAGGTGAGGCTGAAGGGATGGCTGGGACCAGGATAACAGGCAGGAGCACATCATTTGTTTTCCAGCTTCCCAAGACCTCCCAGTTTGTTCCGAGCATCTTGCCTGGGAAGGGAGATCCTGGCCAGCTGTCTAGCAGATGAAATTGTGAAATCACTACTTTTCAATGGAGCTTTCACAGGGATAGGGAAATTCACTGCTGTGTCTGGCTGGAACAGCTGTGGGTGCAGGAACAGAATTACTGCAGCTGGTATCCTCCCCATGGAGGGAACCTTGCTGGGAAACCTTTAAAGTAACTAAGAAATGAGCACTAGAGAGTGGATACCTTCCTTCTCAAACCCTCATCCTGTTTTGTACAGTGGAACCTTAATCACTTAAGCACACTTTCAGTTTGTGCCTTGCTCTTGCTCCCAGAAGCAGTGACCATGCTCTTGCCCTGCACCAGGTAAGATCTTTTCTTCATCATTAACAGTATTTCACTCTGCAGGATGTGATTCATTTCCAGTGAGAATTCAGTCTGCTTGCCCTCTGAGTTGGGATTTCTTCTATGCTGTTTATACTTCCAGTATTCAGTGCATATTTGCTCTGCCCCCCTCCTTGCCAGCTTTCCTGTCTGCCTGCTCTGGCATTGCCCTGTCGCTGCTTCCCTGTGTCACTTTGTTCCTGTGAGACCCTCCCAAGTGTACTTGATTCCTTTACTGGGTGAGTTGTGCTCATGCAGCAAGGCCAGTAGCTTTTGAAGAACTTTGTACTGGTAAATGCAGCGTTCAGATCCTGGGGTGCAGGAGAGACTTTGTGCTTTCTCTGCTTAAGACCTCTACCAAGTTGTTCCTTGCTCTCTAAAAGAAGACATAAGGGAACCAGCCTGTACACTAAGGCATCCCAGGGGCAGAATGACTCTGCTGCATTAGACAGGGAGAGTTCCTGCCCCCAGTACAGGTGCTTTTAGCACACGGTGGAATTTTTTCTGCCTTTTGCTCCATTAGAAAAGGAAATTTCCTGCCTGGTGCAGACAAAGAGGGGAAGGGCCCACGGAGAGCCCTGTGGTGTGAGCACATACACCCGCGGCCCTGCCTCTCTGTAAACAAGTTCCTCAGCCCGCAGCGCTCCGTGTCGCTCACACCGGAGCTGCAGCGCTCGCCTGTCACAGATGCCCTTTGTGCTCCTGGTGAAGGCCTCTTTTCATCCCTGCCCTGGCCCTGTGCCCGCCGTGGCCACCTGGGGCTGGACAGCCTGGCACTGGCCTCCGAGTTCACCAGCCCCTGCCCTCTCATCTCGGCACCTCTGACTGCCCAGCAGAGCCCTCCAGGGGAGCGGGATCGGGGGCTGCTTTGGAGAGGCTGCAGCTGGTGTCAGCCATGCAGACCTCAGCTCCAGAATGGGTTCTCCCTTTCTCCCTGGATGGCTTGTATCGCAGCAGGGACTCGGAGCTGCCTAGTGCCAGGAGCCCTGGGGGAGTGCTCAGGCGGTCAGAGAGGTGTGAGGGACCTTGCTGGCAGCTGAGGTTCCCATGTGGGTGTGTCAGTCAGAGCACTCCTGGGGGGCTGGCGAGTTGTGCCCCTCGATGTGGCCGCTTGCCCAGCCCAACTGGTTTCCTGGACAGTGTGGTCAGGGCTTTGTGACTGGGGAAAGCCTGAACTTCTCCAGGTTACTGAGCTCTTCCCAACATTCTGTTTGTCAAAGATGGGGAAACAAGACCACATCTTTAGCCCCTTCTGTCCCCATCATGTAGGTGCAACAGGAAACAGCCCTCTCAAGGACATTTTACAGACCCAAACCTTCTCTGCTTCCTCCAAACCTGAGTGGTGCACAGGAGGATTGGGAAGAACAGATTTTTTTTATTTTTTCCTATCAGCAAACCCAGTTTCAATTCCTGTAACAGATTCAGAGCTCCAAGTGAAGTGGAAGTTAGTAAAAAGCCTTTGCAAAGTGTGGGCTTCTGAATCCTGTATATATTTGCTATCTAAACTCACATACGGGCTCATGAGTCTCTTTGGTTTGATCTAGTGTGGAAATATGTTGTACTGTAGTGGCACATCAGAATGAGCTTGGGGGGAAAAAGCAGCAGGGCAGGTGTACTAAAGGAAAATGTACAGGAGACCCCCTTGACCAAGGACATGTCTCTGTAATGGTTTGTGTGCCCTCATTTTCAACTATAGGGGACAAAAATATTATTAGGAAGTTTTTAGAGCTCAAGTACGAGAACATGAGTAGCAGTAAATAGGTTTTGTCAGGCAAATTTCTGGAAGAGATGTCGTCGTTCCAACAAATCTGTCCAGACTTACAGCAGAACTTTGTAGAACTTTGTACTTTAGCCTTGCTCTGCACTCTCTATAAATTACTGACACTGGTATTGACTCCTGACTAGGGTTGCTGGGTTGGAGGTGGGGAGTGAGGATGACAAGGTCCTGAAACCAGCTTGTGTGAGGAAGAGTGTTGGTCACTGGCGAGCAGTTTCAGGGACGAGGATGTGAAGTGGTCACATCTACCAGCCTTGAGGTCTTACAGTCTGCCTGTCTGGAAGGGTCTGGCTCCCTCAGATTTGGTTGGCTTCCTCAAGAGCTATCACTTGTGAAGACTCTTCCACTCTTACCTTTGTCACTGTGTACCTGGGGCACTGGCCACCATGTCACTGTGCTGGCAGCTCACCCCACCTTCTTCTCTCTGAGCACAGAAACAGCAGTTTGGTCAAGTTGCCCTTGGTGTCATCTTCTCTGGATCTCTGTACAGCCCACATGGCTGGAGTCCCCCTGGGTCCCTGCATCGCTCAGGAAACTTATGGTGGATTTCTTTACAGAAATTCTGACAATTTTCTTCCCTTTTCCTGGCCTCAGTTGTAAATAACCTGTGCTGGAGAGAGGAAGACAGACACAGTGCAGCAGAGAGATCTCCATAAAGATAATTTGTAGTGTCAGTGTATGGGAAGGAAGAACTTGCCATCATCTACCTGGCCCTTTGGAAAGCATTGGAATACTTTTAGTCCATTTTGTCCAGTTCTATCTCTGCCCAGTGAGGCCCCAGTAAGATTATTGTGTGTCTTTCTCCTAAGTGCTCTCCAGCTGTATTTCTCACAAAGAGGATTTCACCGTTACTCTGTGGAGCAGCAGTTGCCCTCAGCTCATGCTCTAGTGCTGAGACAGGGCTAATGCTGGGGAAGAACTCCTCTGTGCCTGGACTTGAGGCTTCCCTCCTTCAGAGTGCCCAGCACTGAGGCACAAAGCCTCGGTCATCATGGCATTACCCGTATGCATCAGCAGCCTGGTAGTGCCTACCTGCTGTCCCTGCTGAGTCCCTGCAGGGCCAACAAACCATGTGAGAGTGCCAGGTGGGTTTTTCTGGAGATAGAGCTGGTCCCGAGACTGATGACAGCACAGCTAATGCATGGCTCTCACCCAGATATTAAACATCTGGTCTTGTGAAGGAGGATGTATTCTGAGCATGCTTCTTGCTAGTTCTTTATTTCTACAAAGTTCTTGGGTGTACAGGAAAGCCATGTACTACCTTGCCTTTGATATCTGCGCCTCCTCATTGGAGATGGCAACTTGTTCGGGTGTTTTCACAATTGAGAAATGCTGTTCCCTGTCCCAGGGCTGTGGAGCTGCCCTGTAACTTCCCCTTTCCCTGTGAAAGGCTTCTGCTGGATCCAGAGCTGTCCCTGAGGTGTTTGCTCAGTCACAGACCACATCCCCCTGGTTGCCCTCAGGGTGACAATAACTGTGTGGGTGTTCAGGCCTGGCAGCTGGTGCTGCTTTCCCTGGAGATGGTATTTAGATTCCTGGTCTCCTGCTTGTGCAGAGAAACTGAGCCCAGGAGGGTGAGAGGGACATGTGGTGGTCCCCCAGAACACAGGCAGCAGAGCAGAGAACTGAAGTTCCTGCCTCGGGTCCCACTCCTGGACTTAGAGCCTGTCCAGCCTCCATCCAACAGGTGACCACAAGAGACTCTCGTGTCTCACTTGGAGATGTGTGAGACCTTATTAATAGTATGTATGTGTGTGTTGGGTTTTGGCACCTGACACAAGTTCTGTCCTTCCCCTTTGCCTTTCTTGCTTTCCCAGAGGACTGAAGTGGGAGCGTGGCATTTAATGCAGCTCTGTTAGATCTGCCACTCCCAGCCAGCGGCAGCAGGGCTGACACTCACTGGGGCTGTTGGGAGCAGGTGTGACACTTCTGACAGCTCTGATTGGTAAAAAAACCTGCTGGACATGTGAGAGTGATTGGATGGGTGCTTGAACTTCTCAGTCACACAGGAATGGAGGCATGTGAGGACATGAGCTGTTGGTTTAGGAGGGAAAATCAAAGGTGAGCCATAGAAAGAAAAGTGCTGGCTATGAGCTGGTGCTCTCCCAGGCTGCAGCAGTTGGCTCTGGAGGGACCTGCCTGCTGGCAGCATTCTCAGGGGTGGGTTTTGTGTTTCCCCACCTGTGTGCCTGGGGCAGGGCTCTAGGCAGTGCTCCAGCAGCATCGAGGAGCAGTAACTGAGGAGGGGACCAGCAGCAAGCCCTGGCTCCTGGTGACATTCAGTTTCAGGTATTTCACTTCATGCCTGTGCACGACTCTGCTGCTGCTGTCTCTGACCTGACAGCCCTGATTGTGAGGCACCAGAGCTGAGTGAAAGGGGTTGTGTTTCCCTTGGCTGAAGTGTCATTAAGGTAAAAACCATAAGAACTCAGACAGAAAACACGTTTCGTACACTCTGCCTCTTCTGTGTGAGTGAACTGTGAAAGCATTAGATGAGGAGAATTAACCAAATACATATCCAGCAGCATCCAGACCTTGAAAAAAATCAGAGATCATAAACATATTAGTCTGTTTCCTTTGTACTTGGCTATTAGAAATAAGCTCTATGCCTTGCTTAAAGAGAGCAGCAATACATTTTTCAGGAATTAGATACATCCTAAGAGGGGACTGGAAAGACTTTCTGGGACCTGTGGGTCTGGTTAGATAAGGTCTGGTTAGATAAAGAACCTTCGCACTGCGGCCGGAAGGAGTAGTGCTCCTTCCTCACCCATTTGAGAGCTGGGAAGACCCTGTCCAGGTCCTACAGTTCCCCTGGATGGTGCTGCACCAGTTACATATCACCGGAGCTCGTGCCTGTCCCTGGTCAGATGTGAGGGGCATGCCCAGCTCTGGAGAGAAAAAACATTTTTGGGAAAGGCAGCAATGCTGTCCTCCCAGCACGGTGTTCCTCTGCCAGGTGGGGACAGTGACAGTGCTGGTGCTGACCCCAGGATTGCTGACACAGTCAGGAAGGTCATAGCTGAAGTGTGGCTCTTCTGTGTGCGGTTTCTCCCCTTGCAAAAGCAGCCTGGAACCGGGGCTTCAAAACGGTTCCTTACGTTTGGTCTGTTCCTAAACCAACAGCTTCTCCATGCCACTGTTGCAAACTAATTAGCCCAGCTCTGCTCTGTTCCTCTCCCTGTTGTTTTAACTACACTTACTCATTGAATTCTGTATTTCCTCCTGCTCCATCCTCTGGTAGTGAAACCCCGGGATTTATAGAAGAGGTCCACTGGAAATGACACTTTCTGGAAGAGCCTCTGGATGGGATGTGAGTCTTCAGCTCTGCTGGTTGGTTTTGCAGGACAGGTTGGGAAGGGCCCTGCAAAGAGCTCAGGTGTTTCTGGGGAACCCTCATGGAACACAAACCCTTGTATGTTTGTATGGGGGGGGGAGCAGCGATCACGGATGTACCAAGTGTGTGAGGACATGGCACTCACTGCTACACTGGGCTCCTCCCAGGGAGGGACAGCCAGCTGGAGTGTGCTGGGGTCCCTGCCTGGCCTAACGGGCACAGGCCACACACTGGGTACTTACTTGTCTCTGTCCATGCTTGTTGGGCCAGAGTCTACCCCTGGTAGCTGCCTCACTGAACATCCTGTAGCTTTTCTGGCTGTAGAAAGGGCTTTCAAAACTAGTTTAGAATCTTGTGTCCCCAAGACTATGGTCAGCCTGGAATAGCTCTGGGGATAGTGGGAGCTACAATTTTATGCAAGGCCTGCAGTAAGTTCTCAGTGGGTTTGTACAGGCAGGAAAGCTGTTTTGGTACTCCTGTTCCTTTGGATGCAGGGCTCCTACGGGAGAACAGAGTATGGTGGAGCCCTTTAGTGATGATTCTTAGCACTCTGCGGGAGGAAAGGAGGGCTCCAGGTACTTAAAGCTGGGGCTGGCACTGCCAAGATGTGCTGCTGCTACCTCTCTTCCCAGGCCACAGAGAGCCTGGGGCAAGTCTCCAAGTTCCCCTGGTCCACCAAGGTTTCACATGCCAGAGTAGGGGTGCCTCACCCCAGGATGCCCAGGCTGCTTGCTCTGGCTCCTCTGACTCCCTCTTTCCTAGTCCTGATAACCATTGTGTCAGTTCTGGTGGGCCCTGGCTCTGGATGTTTGTTTTCCTCTCCCCCAGCTTTTTTATCCCATCCCAGTGCAACATTCCCAGCGGTTTCGGCAGGGAGCTGTGGAATGTCTCTCGCTCCCGCCAGGGCCCACCTGAACAAGCCGGGCATTGACAGGGAATGCTCACACACAGACAGAGAGCGTTCTCTGCTTTGGGCCCTGACCCACAAGGGGAAGGAATAACAGGAGACAAGTGGTAACATCAAACAGAGCCTGGCCCGACTTTCATCTCCCTGGGGTGAGGGGAGGTGTGGGAGAGGGAAGTTGAGGCTCTGGGGTCCTGTCTGGTGGAGCTGTGTCCTGCCCTGTGCCAGCACCTCTGGTGTCCTGCACTGCACGGACTGAGGGTGCAGGACAGAAAGGCTGTGACATGCTGTGAATTGGGCCAGCAAAGGTAGCCAGGTGGCCTATGCCTGTTTCAGGCATGTGGTTGCCCCTCCCAGCTCAGTCCTATGGGTATCCATGCACCAACCAGCTGTGGATGTTCATGTGGGGCCTGTATATGTGTGAGCAGAAGTTGCACAGTGTAGGGAGCTCCTTGTTGTCCTGTGTGTACACCAGATTGCCCAAAAAGCCTGTAGCAGAGGCACAGCCATTGCCTTCGGCTGCTCTGGGTGTGGGTGTTGAGTGGAGTGTTGTCCCTGCTTGGGGAGGGCTGTGCCCACTGGGTTTCTCAGCCCAGGGGCAGCTGGCAGGCAGCTGGAGTCCAGGGACTTGCTGAGCTGTGGTTGTCACCAGCAGCCAGACCAGACCCCCATACCCATGGGTGCTTGTCTCCCAGCAGAGTACCCACAGGGCCCAGTCCCCACCCTCTGGAACGAGCCACCCGAGCTGCCTTCCGGAGCTGGTCCCTTCGATGCTGCCACCACCACAGCCCGGCTGTCGGACGCCACTGCCTTCCCCACATACACCTCCGAGCTGGAGCCCGAGGACACCACCCACCTGCACCGGCTGGACACTGGGGATGGTATGTGGCTGCACATGGGCCACCCGCGGCTCCCTCCCACAGGCCACGGGATGTCACTCTGGATTGGCTCTCTGGGAGCCTGGCACCTTCCAGGAGGTGTTGAAGCCACCAGAGGTGGCTTGTCCTGTCACACTGCTGGGGAGGGGCTGCCTGTATCTCCTGCTTAGGGAAACTTTCCTGCTGAAAAGCCTTCACTTGGAGCACTGGCCAGCCCCAGAGCAGCTTGAAGATCTTTCCTCTTGCCCCAGGTCTGACCTGTCATGGCAGGCACCTGAAGAAAGTGCTCTGAGCACAGGAAGGGCTCTTCAAGGCAAAATGTGCCTGGAGCTCCCTAGGCAAGGGAGCCTCCCTAGCAAAAGCCTCTTGGGATGCAGTTTTGCCACAGGCAAAGGAACTCTTATGGGGATTAACATAGGGGTCTGTGTGCCACAGACCTGCTTTTTGTCAGCTCTCCTTGTCACTGGGACCTGGCTGAGGTGGCAGTGGCTGGCTACAGCCCCTGCCCAAAGGTGCAGTGCTGCTGGGACACAGGACCACACCTCAGCTGCTTGGGGACCAGGGACAGGGCCGCCCACTATGGCCAGTGCAGGGAGCTCTGGGGCAGGTGTGTGACCCGATGGCTGTGGACATGCTGTGTGTGGGGTGATCCCTGCAGCCCTTCCCATCTGGGGCCCACTGTCTCTGCTGACCTCACACCTTGTTCTCTGTCCCTGCAGGCTCGCTGGGGCCTGGAGCTATCGGTGCCATTGTCATCGCCTCCCTCCTGGGGACATCTGTGCTTGTGGCCTTGGTCATCATCACGCTGAGAAAGTTCTCGGCCTCCTGAACTCAATAAAAGATTTTTCTGTTACACAATCAGTCTGTCTTCAGCCCTCAATTGCTCCTGCTCCCTGCGTGCCTGAGGCCCTTGGAGAAATGCTGCCACGGGTACAGCAGAGACCACTCCAGGCCCTGTGCTGAGCAGCCAGGCTGCACCTGAATGCTCCTTGTTCTTAGTGTGCATATCTCCTGGGTGCACCCAGACCTGAAAGGCTTCACCACCACAGGCCTTGTCACTCCTGGTCCAAAGGGACTTGTGGAAGTGTGTGGCTTTGAGCTGGGAGCTCAAACAGTGTCAGGCATCCCCCTGCACAGCTTTCCTTGGGAAGGGTTGTTCATTGGCATAAACTATCCCATGTTCGTGTGTTCAACCCCACTTCCATCCACTGTATTTGGGCCAGTTGCTCCCCACCAATTGCATGACTGGAGGCTGGAGAGGAAGGGAGTGATCAGTGGCGGGTAAGAAGGAGACACACACGAGTTTTTTGGCGCTGGCTTGCTCAGCTACATTTCATCACAAGTTAAAACGAGACAACAAGAAGTTCCCCTCAGTTCGCTGAGGCAGCCTGGCAGGGGCTGGGGGGCTCCAGCCCATGACTGTGGGCCCCAGGCCTGGCCCTATACAACACGGGAGACCACTGAAATGGGGGCGTGCAGGGTTGGGGCTGGGGAAATAACACTGGGTGCCACTTGGTGCCTGAAAGCGGCACAGCCAGTGCCTGGGGTTTGGAGTCCTACAGAGTCACAACAGAGCAGGAGGGGCCGGTGGTGGGTCATGGGACAGGGCACTGCAACCCTCTCCCTGGCGAGATCTGCTGAAGACCCGCTGTCCTGGCACTGAGGAACTAGTGAAGCAGCTGTTTCTGATGAGTAATTGAGCATTTCTGTGCTGTGAGAAACACCCCAGGTGGGCATGTTGGGCTGCAATGCCTAGGCTGGGCTGGCTGCTGGGCTGCAAAGCTGGAGGGTCTGGAATGTGGTGATTTCTCAGGTAATTTTAACAGCTTCCTAGAGCCGGAACTCCTGAGGGGTTTGCACTAGTAAGTTTGTGGCTGCTGCAAGGTCTGCACCCTGAGTAGGTTTGGTTGCCTCAGAAAGCTCGCTGTGGGGTGCTCCTGGGGGGCCTGGCTTGGGGTGTCCCCATTAAATCAGCTCCACACACCAGACTGGAGGTTGCAGGTCCTTCCTGGTCCCAGCTCTGGGCTGGGCACTGGATGGTGGCCTGGAGCCTCTGGCTGGTATGAGCTGCCCAGGGGCGCTCTGCCAGGGGTGCCACAAGTGACTGTGGTCACATGCTAATATGATGGCACTGAGCTGGCCTAAGCATCAAAGGCCTTCTCCCCCTCTTCACTGCTGTGGCTCCCACCAGTTTGGTTCTGCACCGACTGTATCAGAGCTGTGGTGACAATAGAGGCAGCCCCAGGGACAGCCCTGGCCCTTGCTCAGGTGTGTCTGGCCTCACGCTGCACACCCCACGTGTCATGTGGGCACCATGTCCAAAGACCAACTCAGGATCCTCCCTTCAGCAGCTTCCCAGCATCCTCCTTCCTCCTCATGCTGCCCTGGCCTGGCTGTACCGCTCGACTCAGTGCGTGTGGCTGGTGTGTGGCTCCGTGGGCAGGCAGCTATTCTCCAACCCCTCTGGGAGCACAACCCTGGCACGGTCCGAGCATCCACCAGCACAGGCCATAGCATCTGGAAGACAATCCTTTGCAGTGTCACAATGGTGCCCAATACTTGATTTTCCCGGTGGATGCTGGCTGCAGCTTGGGACCAGCCTGCAGCTGAGAGGCCCTTGACTGCAGCCATGTGTGGGACTGTTGAACAACAGGCAGGTGCTGTGAGTCTGTCCTGTGCCCTGGCTGCTCTCAGTGCTGTGCCCTGGGCTTCATGCGGTGCTCAGTGCCACAGCTGGCAGGAGTGATGGTCCAGCTCTGCAGGCAACAGGCCTGGCGTATGTACACAGAGGAGAGCCTGTACAGCGGGGCTGGGGTTTATAAGCATGCAGGCAGCGATCACTGGGCCTCCCACAGCACACGGGACAGCAGCTCCCAGGGACGGGCACTCCCTGCTGCGGGGCAGCCTGGCTCTGCTCTGCTCCAGTGGGTCCTGATGGTGTGTGGGGAGATGCTGGCGTGGCCACCCTGCGCTGGCCTCGGCATAAGGGAGCAGCAAAGACCACAAGTGCCAAGGTGCTGGGCCTGCGGAGAGGGAGGCGGGCGGGAGAAGAGGGGCTGAGCCATGGGGCAAAGCCCAGGTGTGCTTCCAGGCCAGCAGGTAGGTAGAGGTGTAGGTCAGGGCTGGTGAGGCTGGGCTGCTGGTGGAGCAGGACTGGGTGTGGAAGCAGGCTGAGGGTCTGCCTGTGGGAATGGGCTCAGCAGGACTGGGAAGGTGGAGGTCCTGGGGCTTGTCCCAGCCTGTTGCGAATGGGCTCTGAGAGGCAGCGAGACAGCTCCTCTGCTGCAGTTCCTACCCCTGAGGGAGGCTGTGTCCAGAGCACCCCGGACTTGGAAGGGAGTGATGAGCTGTGAGTGCTCACACTGGCCGACATTAATCGCTCAGTGATGTTGGTGGCCACGTGCCTTTCCCAAATGGCCCAAGCCAGCCCCAGCCAGCACATGTGCAAGGAATGGGGCTCAGCTGGCTTGCACCCAGTGACCTTTCGGCAGTGTCCGTTGGATTTGTGCTCTTTGTGGCTTTACAGAACACCTGGAAAAGGGTTATTTTACAGTTTGAAGCACTGATCTCTAGGAAAGGATCAGTGCTGAGGGGGGCCCAGGAACGACAGTCTGGTTGTTCATAGGTGCGTGTGCCTCATCCAGTGCAGCAGGTCCCCCACCATGTCCCACAGCTGGCAACCTCTGTCTCCTGCCCCTCTCCAAGAGGCACTCCAGATGCTCGGGGATGCTGGCGGTCACTGGCGGTTTCTGCTGCCCAGTTTCCTTCTCTGACTGTCATCTGACTTGTGCACCCGGAAACACTCCTTCAGGTTCTGGGCTCGGATTTTGGGGTTCAGGATCTCCTCCCCCATAGAACTGGGGAACCAGCCCCTCTCCTGGTCATGAAGACGCTCCCCAAATATCCAGCCTGAGCAGAGACAGAGACAGATATAAGCAGGGAAGGCCCTTGCTTCTGCACTGGGACAGTTGTGCTGGAAAAAGCCTACGGAGCTGACAGAGCTTTCCGGAAGCTGCTCAGAGGCCTGCTAGAGCAAACCCAGTTTGTCCATCCAGCAAGGAGGTTTGTTTGTCTGAGCAGCACTGTGTGGACAACTGGCTCAAGGGATGCCAGCAGAAACCAGACACTGCTGCCACTGAGTGCCCTCCACTGCCCCTGGAGGCACAGGAGTGGTTCCCAGCTGAGACTCCATGTGGCCGAGGCCACCAGCTACAAGGGTGTCCCAGACAGCAGGACTAGGTGGCTGCGAAGCATCACGAAGCTAAGAACAGTTCTGGGATACATCTGGGGTACCTGTGCCAGCCCTACCATGGCCCACAGCTGATGCCAGGGTGGCTGTGTCAGTATTGCCACAACTTGGGGCAAGCCTGGATTGTCTGAGTGTTAGGAGAAGGCAGGAACTCCCTCCTCCTGCTGTGATCTCTCCCAGCTGTGATGTCAATGCCAGGGTCTCTCCCTGGCTGGAAGGAGAGACTTGCAGCTGCCTGCCCAGAGCAAAGCCCACCCTTCCACAGGGACTCCCAGCCCATCCCCTCCCTGTCCCCCATACCGTCATCTGTCTTGTCCAGGATGTTGAGGACATCAGCCAGTTCTAGGGACAGCTCATCAGGCTCCTGGGCCACATATGGGTGGACACACTGGATCTGCGGGCAGTCTGCCAGGGAACAGGGCAGTGTGAGGGATGGACCGGGGTGGAGCCCACGGCTGGACAGCATGGCTCGGGTGGGGGCAGCAACACGAGCTCTGTGCATGGTGCCTCTGATCTGGTAAGGAACCCTGTGGAGGCCAAAGGGTGCCCTAGCTACAGGGACCCAGGAAGCGGCTCTGTGGGAAGGGAGCCAGGTACACATCACCACTACAGTGCCAGCCACGAGCAGCCTGGGTGGGAGGGAGAGTGCTGGTGCAGCCCAGCATGGGTTGGAGGCGGGCGAGATCAGGGCCAGACTCAGAGACAAGCAGGTATTGATGGTAAAAACACAAGGGGAGCATAGGATGAGAGTTCAGCTTTGGCAGAGGCCCCATGTATGTGGCTGGACTGAGATCAGGCAGAATAAATTGCTCTGGGATACAGGCAAAGAGCTCCTGGCTCCCATGCCGTTCTCTTACCAACAAGTCTGGATGTAAATGAAACGAACTTGGTTCTCCGGTTCGGGGCCAGTGAAATCATCCAGCGCTTCATTTCACTCCTGGATAGGGTAGACAAACCAAGGCCATGAGCATGAGACAGTTGTAGGGACTCTGCCCCGCCAGCCCTAGGCTCTGAATTCTTTCTCCCAGCCTTTTCCTGCTTGCTCCTCAGGGGTCCCGGACTCAGCATGATGCTGAGACCCGCTCTTGCACACCCTGGCTGGGATGTCACATGTGGTACAGTGCTCTGGGCCCTGCTGCACAGCCCTGACTGTCCCCACAGGCAGCAGTGTCCCGCTTTGGGGAGTAGCGTTGCTGCTGGGAGCCAGTACAGTGTGGTGGGGGCCTGGTGTTCTCTGAGATCTAACAAGAAAAGGTAGCTCCTGACTGGGCTGGTCAACAGGGGCAGTTTTTCCTGGAGATAAGCAGGACAGAAACCACTTATTCCTGCAGCTGCTGTGCAGGAACATATAAAGGGCAGAGCTAAATAATTCCACACAAGGATACCGAGGGTATAGCTCTCTTGGCAGAGGATGAGACAGACCTGCAAAACCTGGGCCTGCAGCAGAAGGGTAAGATATCAGGTGCTAGAGAAGCCCCTCAAGGTTTCCCTCAGCCCCACTTGGAAATGGGGGACTTTGTCTTCACAGAGTTCAGCTCCTGCCCAGAGGCTCAGCTGTGCTCCTGGCTCCAAGGGAGCCAGAACTTTCTAATGCCTCAGATGGTTTTAAAGACTGAATTTGACACACATCTAAAGCCACTGGAGTGTCTTCTGGGAGGAGAGGGGCCTGAAAGGGAGGTGTAAAAGACAAGTGCTGGCAGGCCGATCTGTGGGTCTGGTAATACCTTGTGCTTCAGGGCTGAAGCACAACGCCAAGGACCAGTGGAAACACTTTCATGGTGTGATGAAGATGTGCAGGATGAGGGCCTTATGCATGGAGGAGCTGCCATGTAGAGATGAAACACAGGGACTTGCCATGCTTGTGTCTGTCTACAGGCTGGCCTTGCACACAGCTCTTAGGATCCTGCCTGCAGCGCCCAGCTCCTGTCAGCCTGCAAGGAGCCCACCTGTGCTCCAGTCCTATCCCTGCAGTGAACTCTGTCCAAATAAGCTGCCAGCTCCTGGCAGAGCCCACCCAGGGTGTTAGCTGTGAGCTGCTACTGAGCAGGTCATCGTTGCCATACATATTCAGAGCTGCAGGAGCTATGGAACAGACGCAGAAGTCTCTTTGGCACACACTTATCCCTTCTAATTCTTTAGTCTTCCAGTCTGTGCCAGGTACTGCCCCCATCACCCCAGCAGCTCTGGAAGAGCAGCATTCAGCAGTTGCTATATCACATTTTTGTGCTCAAGACCTGTTGGCAAGCCATGTTCTGGATCATATGTTCACTATGGCCACCTAGAAGATGGGACAGGACGCAGAATGCAGACCTGCAATTGCCTTCCCTGAGCTGAGGCAAACCCTGGCCTGGTTTATTGGTCTCTGCACAGCCAAGCCTCACAGACGTCAGACTTGTGCTTGCCCTGCATAATGTGACTGACACCTCTATTTTCAGTGCAGCAGAGCTGCAGCCACGTGTCTGGGGAGAAGGTGCAGCTGCTCATTGTGTTGGGGGCTTGTCTTCCTGTGCTGCGCTGTGCCCAGGGGGCCAGGGTGCAGCCCCAGGGCTGGTGCTCATTTAGGAGCATGGATGATGAACACCAGCCTACTGACATCAGATAACATCAAGCTGGGGTTGTGCATCATCTCTTGGAGCTGTTTAGCTGGTGGCACAGATGCTGTGCCTAGAAAACGTGGGCCTGGTAATGCTCAGGTCAGTGAGAAACCAGTGCCCTGCGCTCCAAACCAATTGGCTCTGTGCTAGTGCAGCTGAATCACTTGACCATTCTGAGCTTGTGAGAGCCTGAAGTGAAAAATCAGTGAGACAAAAAACCTGTATCCAGGGAGACAAGGATGCCCTGAACAGCAGAAGGGCTGCACAAGATTGGCACTGGCTATGGAGACACAGAGGAAGCAGCCTCTTGTTCCACCTTCTCCTACGAGCAGGAGACACTTTACCACACAGGGCTGGTCAGGCACAGCCCTGATCGTTGCAACAGAGCCGTTGGAGTGTGCCAGTGCACATCCTGCTTGTTTTAACTTTCTGAATATGCTGCAACCTACAAATCAGCTGGACCCTGGTGCCTGGGCTGACTTCTGACCTCTCTGTCCCAGAACAGAAACTGCCTGCCTGTCCTCCATCCCAGATGCCACAAATACACTGTACAGGGGAGAAACCTGCCTCGTTCATCAGTGCCTTTCAGTAGGAGTGGACAAAGGTGGCCTTGGGAGAGAGAGAGGTTGGTATGGCCAGTCCAGCTGCAGCAGTAGGATCCCTCCCTGTCTGCCCCTGCAAAGTCCAGACAGCTGGTCCCCATGCAGGAAAAGTGTAGGGGGAGAGCACTGCTGAGTGCTGGCAGGGTGACTGGTACTCACTGGGATGATGCCTTCAGCATGTAGCTGGCCTCCCGGTCATCTGCATTCTCCAGCAGCCTCAAGATGAAGACGTTGGCCAAACTCTGCCCCTGATCTTCCAATTCCTCTACCCGAAGAAGCCCTCGGGGAGCAGAGTCAAACACTTGGTACTTGTCCCTGAAAGAGGTTACAGAGGAGATTAGGAAAAAAGGCAGTTATCCCAGGAGACTTTGGCTTCAGCCACCCAGAGCTGTACTGAGGACACAGACCAGGAACCTCTGCATGGCAGGAGGAAAAAAGACGTCTTGCTGTGGGAAGGGATGAACGGGTGGCTATGAAAACCCACCGCAAAGAAAGAAACCCTCTCCTTGCTCTGCCCTAGGCATCCTGCATAGCCTGGAACAAGCTCCTTGCTCTGAGCTCCACATGTATAAAACACAGATGGTACTCCCTCAAAGGGGTCTGTGAGGTTTAATTCATTCCTATTCATAAAATACCTCTGTGTTTTCTGGATACAAGTTGCCACAGAAGCAAAACATTTCCCTGTGTACAGACACTGCGGCGACACGTTTATTAGGAATATTGGACAGGCGAGATGCTCCCTACCAGTGGGCCTAGTTCAGGCCACAAAGAGCGTGCTGTTCTCTGCTGCTGTGTTTCATTGGTGTCTGCTCGCACAAGACTCAGTTCTCAGCACAAGGACATCCTCCTCCTCCTGAGGCTGGTTATACCATGTCAAATATATCTGTTGGCCTCAGGCCTAAATTTATACCCCTCCCTGCTGCTCAGACCTTCTAGTCTGCTTTCTTAGAGGTTTAACTGACTAAATCTGAGCTGTTCTTCAGGCAGAGCTGAGTCAAAAATCACTTCTTGACAGAGGAAGGCAGGCCTCCTGGGTCAGCCCACCAGTCAATGCAACTCATTACGCCCCTGAAGAAACTGCTGGATGCATGCTTACTTATCCTGCTGGGAGACATGGCCTATGATCTGTTTAACTCCTGTTTGCCATAAATTTTCAGCCAGAGAGAGCTGTGCCACCCATGAAGACTCAGCTGTGCTTAAAGGAAAGGTGACTGCTGGAGGGAGGTTTACAGGTCAGGCCAGGTTGCCCTTCCTGTGCCTGGGGGACTGGATGGGGTCACAGCATCACAGCTTGGATAAACCCAGGGACAAACAGGACTAATGAATTTCCTATGTACTATCTGAATTTTGCACTCACCCAGGAATTTGCCGGCAAATCACCAGCAGATCATTGAACAGAAACAGGTAGATTTCTCTGAAGAGTTTCTTGGTGCGAAGCGTTCTTGATGTCTTTGGACCATTCATTTGCTGCAGTTCCCCCTGTTTCAGCAGCCAGCGGGAGTGGGAGATGATGGGCACAGACTAGAAGGGAGGAAAAAATGGCAAAGTTCAGGAGAGGAGCAAAACTCCACGGATTCAAGTTGTCAGGATGCTGAAAGCAACAAGAGATACAAAAGGACGGGTGGTGAGCTCCCATCACCACAATTTGCACTGCAGAGGCTGCAGCAGAGCTGCAAGGAGAGGGCAGTGAACTCTGCCATCCACACCACAGCCCAGCCCAGTGTGACAGGACTCAGACATGGGCACAGCAGGAGCCGGAGAACAGACAGACACTTAGGGATGGCAATGCTGGAGTGCCAAGTGCTGGATTGAAACAACAGCCTATGTCCTGATCTCTCTCTGGGAGATCCCATGTCTCATCACCTGGGCTGAGCTTTTCTGCTCAGGGAGACTGACTTTCAAAAACATGTATTTCACCTTTTGGCTACTAAAACCCCCAGGTTAAATGAGTTTTAACTGGTTGGGTCTGTCCCAGCCAGGAGGAGGTACTCTCCATGAGCCATCACAGCACTTCTGCTAGAGTTTTAACATACACTGTTTTAAAAACAAGGCCAGGACAAAACACATCTTGTGCTAGAAGAACACTACACTTCCAATTGACTGAAATATTGAAAAATATCTGTATAATTGCTACTCTTTCCACCTTCACTCCCTTCCAGTGTTCGCCACATGCATGGTGGCACAGTCTTTTCACTCCCTTGCACTCTTCTCCCCAGTGGTCCTGCCTGTGCCAGTGCCCAAGGCAGACCTGCTCCAGGAATGAACCAGCTCCTGCCTGTCATTACAACCTCAGCTTTACCAGAAGTGGAGGCAGCTTTGTAGCTACCCCAATCTACTGCTGTCCTGTGGACTGTGGTCTAGTCCTGACACGCTGTTAAAGTGCTCTGGAAAAAACAAATTTTTTTCTTTTAGTTGTTCAGGTGCATAAAAAGATTGCTGGGAAGTTAAATATGATCCTTAAAGTTCATGAAGCAGACAGGCCCAAAAAGCATCTCCATGGCACTCAAGAAAAGGATTGACAACTTTATACTCTGCACTGGAGTTTTATGGTATATATTAAATGAAATCTGGTCAGACACTCCTAAATATTGATTTAGTCATTCCCTGAGTGGAGCCAAAATAGATCAGCACGAGGTAATTAGAGACTGTACGTAATGCATAAATGCAGTGATGAATTAAAATGCCATGACAGTCTTCATCTGGGTATTTTTCAGCTCTCAAGTGTTTTGCTTTGTAGCTTTCATCTGCCTTTAACATCATTACCAGGCCGTGTTTATACCTTGATCTTGAATTCCAGCTTCTTCTGGATGCTGATCATCTGCTCTGTTCGGCTCATCTTCCGGACACCTTCATTACATGCCTTCACCACCTGGGAAAAGAGAGCAGAAGGGTTTGCCTCCACTGGCCTGAATCATGTAAGTGTTAATGAACAGTATGGAAAGACTTGACCATGGTCAGGTAAGTGCCTTGCTGTAATAGGAATTGTCCAAGCTAAGCTCTTCTATCAATACTGTATTTGCATGAAAAAGAGAAGAGGAAAACCCCTCAGAACCCAAACAACCAAAAACCCCCAAACACCCAGAAGATGTTACAAGTGGAACTGACTGTCAGAGCCATGTGTTAGATGGCTACATTCAGTTCCTGAACCAGACAGTGTAAAGCAATGTTCCTGGTTGCACAGCAAAAGGAACAGTTCATTTTCCAGATCCTGACACATGATATATCTCATCTTTCCTGCTTCCAGCAACTGAAACGAGGAACATGTGCAGTATCATCTTCAAAAGAGAATGAAGCCAAACATCTTCCTTTCAAAAATGCAAATGCTGTGGTTCTGCCCAGCAGCACCAGATGCCAAGGCTATGAAATGTCCCAAGAAAAGAGATGTTCATCATACAAAGCCCAGCTGTGTTCTGAGTACAAACTTTTAACTGAAAACCCACAACCAACTGCAGGAACTACCCTGTTACAGAGACCTTAACCTAGATGCCACTGTCTATTTCATAAAGAACAACTCTCTGGAGAACTGGCTTGGTAGAAAAATTACACTGGAGAACAAGTTCCACTTTGTGCTCTGTTTCTGCTACTCAAATTCCACCCGAATATCAGCAACTGAAACAGTGACCATCTCTTGCCTCTCAAATAGGAAACCTACAGAGAAAATAAGCACTAGATGATCTCTGTCGTGATGCTTGTCGTGATGCTTGTACCTAGCTGAATATTAGGTATCTAAGCTTAAACATTTACAAATCAGTGTTTAGCCATGCAAAGAAGTTGGCAAACTGATCACATGAGAGTAACTGATAACTGAATATAAACCCAGCATTTTTCCATCAGCACCTGTAGTCACCAGCATGCAATAGGACCAGGCCCTGCTTGGGCTACTCACCAATGGAAAAACAATTGGCTGTCCATCACATCCAGAGGGATTCTGCAAACACTAACAATGCAGAACATCCTTCACTGCTAGGGTCCCTGTCTTTATCCCGAGCAGTCTCCAAGTGTACACTTCCTAGACTAGCTCAGGACAAATCCAAGAGCCCTAGCGCTTCAGCCAGAAGCTGCAAGTCCATGCTCAGGTTAATGTTCTATCAGAGTTTTCAACTTCAAATACTTATGCTGAACTGCAGGAGTCAGGAGATGTTCCAACCACTCTGTCCCAGCACACGTAGCTGCCAGCTATGTCCAGACCATTCAGATGTGGAATCATCCTGTCTGACCATGTCAGGAACAGCCCAGGTGGAAAATAGCCCCCTGCCTTCCTGGTGTTTTGTACACAGCAGTAACTAGCACAACTGAACATCACAGCTTCAGGGAAGAGGGCTAAAAGCAGGCTTGGGCACTTCATTAGGAAACTGTTATTCTAGGTCAGAGGAAGAAGTGTGTTGTGTTGGAGGAAACCTGACACAGTTGTACTCTGCTGCCTGCTGCCCCTAATTACACCTCTCAGTGGGATCCATCACCTTCAGGTATCTGTAAAAGCAGCTAGTGTTCTTGGAGACCCTGGCAGAAAACATTCCCTCCGCCCTTTACTATGGTAGAAACATACACATCTGCTATTAGCATAGGATTCCTTGTCACTGACATCTAAGTGTTGCTAGATGAGTACATCTTTCATACTTAAGAAAAAACATTACTCTTGAAATGCAGTGACAGGATTCAAAGAGACAGCTCCAGGATGGAATGTAGTCTCTAGGTAGGAAATACTTTGAGAGGTGTGTGTGCACAAAACAAGCATGATGGTTTAATCTTAATGGTCTTCAGTTAACTTGTTCAAACTTACTGTTTCCAATTCTTTATGTGCATCCAGGGCAGTAGACTCCCTGTCAGATTTCTCTTCCACTTTCTTCAAAATATTCTGCAGGGGAGGAAAAGCTGTGTTAATGCTGATCCCAATCTGAGAGCACAGTAAGGTCTTTGCTACCCTACAGGCTACTTCTGGCCTCAGCCAAATTACAGGAGAGATGAGAGTTCAGTGACTCTCACCTCTTGATTCCTATTTCTCATTAAAACTTGTTTCCATCTGACCTTATATCTAAGAGAAATACAACAGGCAGACTCTTATTTTATAAAAATAAATTAATATAGCTAGAGCTGGCACTAACAGATAATGTTGTTGGTAATGCCAGTGGGATAAGACCATTTGGGACTGAGCTGTTTCCTCATCCCTACAAGCATGTTCTCCAGCGGTGTTTACACAAGCTGGCAAAGCACAGGAGGAAAATGGCTGACAGTCTGGTCCAAGCCACCATGACATAGCATCCCCATGTCCTCCAGCTGTTCTGCATCTGTATGTCACCATTCTAACCATCAGGAAGCTGGGTTAATGGACTGTTGCTACCCTTTCTAGCAGGTCAACAAAGTTCCTGCTCAACTCCCTCACTCAGCAAAAGCTGTCTGGCAAATTCAACACTAATTTGGGGATGGTCTCTGAGAGACTGAAATCTTTTTTCTATAATCATGGAGAATGCCTAGCTCTGTGGAAAGGCTTCATCCAGCTCTAGGGTTGATCATGGCTGTATCTAAGCCCCATTCACAGCTACTGGAAATGAAAATTCCAGGAGTGATCCAGAAGACCTTTGTGACAGAAATAAGAACAAAACTCTACCTGCACCAGCAGCTTGAGCCGAGTGATCCTTTGAAATGGCAGAATCAGGAAGGAAGAAAAGGACAGGCCTTTGCACTTGGGATCCAGCTCCAGCTGTGAGATCACTTCCCGGAAGGCTGGTTTGTCCTGGCTGAGAGGAGAGATAGAGAAGGTGAGGACTTTGTGTGCTACTCTGCCTGGGACTGGTATATGGTTGGTGACCCAAAAGCCTCTTGGTCTCAAGAGACAGCATCTGCCACAGGAGAGAAGAGAGGAGGAGGGGACTGAATGCCCCTAGGTGTATTTTAGTTTGAATCTAAAACTATTTATAGTGTTGGTGGAGGCAAAAAATAGACTTCTAATGTACAAGTCATGGTAGTGTTCACATGTGTTCATATCTAGCTCAGCAGCATACGCTGCATGCGTAGGTGTGTGTGAATGGGGTGTGTGTCCAAGTAAATGAGTCAGAGGCATAATTATATATTTTTACACAGTTGGAACTCTGTGACAAGGTGAAATTCACATAGTCATAAGAACAAGACAAGCCACAAAATGGCTCAAGCAGGGATATTCCTTGCTGCTTAGCTGGAGGATAGAAATAATTATCTGGCCTGAGAAGGTCAGGGGCCATGCCCAGGCCTCCCCTGATGGTGTTCCCAGGAGATGAGGACATGGTTGGGCCATGGACACGGCTGCACAGAGCAGTCTTGGAAGGCCCAGCTGCCACAACCAAAGGCAAAGCTTCCTGCAGTCACAGGGTCCCAGGGAAGGCTTGCCCTGCCAGAGTCCTGGCTAGCAGAAACCAGATGGAGGGAACGAGGTTGCTAATGGTGCAAAACCTGTCTGTACCGTGTGCTCCTCTCAACATCCGAGAGCAGCCATTGGCAGTGCTTCTCCCTGCTGCAGCAGGTACTCTGTGATGGTGTGACTCACCTGCCCGTGTCTGAGGAACAGCCCAGTAGGGGAACTGTGACACACACTTCAGGCTTCGAGCTCAGCCCAGTGCTGCAGAATTCTTGTGCTAACTGGGAGCCTGGGGAAGGGAGGCTGTTCTTTTCAATTTGCTTCATGTATTCTTGCAGGCAAAAAAATGCCACCCCCTGAATTCACACTTAGGAATGCCACAATCTCCAACAGGTCCTTTTCAAGCTCAAGTGATCCAGCCATTTGCTGCTTCACTTCTGTGTTTAGTTAGTGGCGGTAGGCAAACTGTTTCTATTCTGCAGCTGCACTGCTCACCTCTGACAGAAGGAAACCCTGCTGTACCCTCCATTTGGAGAGAACGGCTGGCCAACCTCAACAGAGGCTACTTAAAGAGGGTTTCTTTCCCTTAAAAGCTGGAGAGCAGGAAAAGGAAAGGATTAGGGATTGTTACACTCCCCTGAACCAGCTGCTGCTACCAGAGAAAATACAGGATGTGCAATGGGCTGTCCTGAAAGAATACAGGACATTGTAACAACAGAAAAATTAATACTGCTCAAAGACAAGCCTGTAGGGCACTTGCTGTTTTGAGATGGTATCAGAGCATTCTTATTGGATCAAAAGATTTGCTAAACTTGAAAAATACTACAAAAATATCTTGGATTATATCCTCAGGCCTAAGTCTGTATGTGTAACACCAGCATGTAAGGAAAAGAGCTTTTTTCTTTTTTATCTTTTAAGAAAATTCTGTTGCTCTGACAAATAATTAATTATCAAATTTCAGAAGGTCAAATACCTTGCTGAAAAGCTTGCAGAAAGCAGTGGCTGGTTTTGTCATCAAAGACCTATATTATATTCTTGGCCTTTCATCTCTTGCCTCTACTTGCAGTTTAAAAATACTTGCATTTCACAAGCATGTGGCCCTGTGTACACCATAAATATTTCCCACAGTTGGGAATTGCTGACTCTGAATTTACTTGCCATGTTACCTGCGTACTATATAATCCCATCTTTACTATAAAACCTTTAATTGTGTTTTCTTTTTATTGCTGTAGTGAGAAATCAGTGAAGTGGGAAATCCTGTTTCCATGCTATCCAGCCCTTTCTCTTAAATATCAAAATAACAGCTAAATCCGTGGCCTGTACAACTTTGCAAAATAATTTAGCAACAAGGACTAGAACTCACAGAAGCTGCTTGTAAGCTCTCTCCTGGTAGGTCTGGTTGGAGACGTAGGTGATGTACACGGAGAAGTGATTAACCGTGTGCTGGTACACAATGTCGCACACGTCCGAAATCACGATGTTTTCCTCCACCCGCTGCTCAAGGTCCAACAGGAAGCTAGATGAGAAAGCCAACACCCATATTAATCATGGCCTGTCTGTCCCAGGCAACTCCAGGAGAAGTCAGCTCCTTTATCCCTCTACAGGTGAGGTCAGCTAAAGCCATTGCTTCCACTGCCATTCAGCAGCTGCCTTACCGCTCACTGACAGCCATGACATCCAGGACATTGGAGAAGAGGATGTGTGCCTCAGAGGGGTGTAAGATCTTTTTCAGACGCTCATTCTCCATGAAGTGAGACACCAGCAGATTCAGACTCTTGTAATATGAGGCTTCAGAAGTAACCAGCTCAAACATGGCCTGGGGGAGAATCCCAAAGAAGGAAATTAGCAGGTACCTTCTACAGAGTAGAGAAGCACACAGGGCGTTAATGAGAAATCTGTGTTGCACAGTCTCTGGCTTTGCACCCACCCTCCAGCCCAGAGTACAGGGAGAGGAAAGCCCACAACACATTTGCCATGTATTACACAGGATAATGACTTGAATGGGGAAGGTTTTCTCCCTCAGCCATCTGCCCTGACCCAAACAAAATAGAGCTGCTGCTGTCAAAGTGAGGCTCCCTGGTCAGCCCTGCTCATACACTTTTCTGACCCAATTCACAGAGGACCAGGACAAGACACAGTAATCCCTAACTATTACCATGAATCATAATCTCCAAACTTCAGTCTTTGCTTATCCTGTTAGAAAATTCTGGAACAAAGCTTGGCCTCCCCAGGCCAAGGATGTGGTCCGTGGAAGGAGAAAGACAAATTGGTGGTTTGGTTCAGACATAAAAATCAATTATTGAGATGAAGATATAAGGTCTTCTGCCTACAGCAGGTGCCACAGGGACAGTCCACTATTACCACACAGAGTTCCCTTACTCTCTGGGTTATCATTGTTGTCTTTGTTCAGAGGCAGATATACAAGGTGGTTACACAACTACTGAATCCCTTAGTCGAAGTAAGAGTAACTGGAGATTCTCACAAGAGCTTCAACACAGTGTGTTTTTTGTTAGATCCTTCAGACATCTCTTGATGAATGTGTGTCTTGGGCTCCTTGTCTTGGGGCTGGCTCATGCTGCCACTGCTGAGAGAGGAGACTTTTGGTAGCTCAGTGAAAGTCTCATTTCCTTGAATCTAAAGCTGCTTTGACACTCCCTTCCCCCCATGGGTCCTCTGTTGCGCCCTGTGGAGAGGAGCACTTGCAGGGCAGGACAGGGGCAGGGTCCTGAGCTCTCCCAGTGGCCGCAGGGCCCAGCTACAGTTGAGGACATACAGTGGACCTGCAGGTACAGGCAATATTTTCTGTGCTGTGCACATATTAAAATAGCTTCTGAATTAGCTGGGTGTCTGTCTTGTGGCTTGCTTGTAGTTTGTTTTTTCTTTTTAAAGAAATGGTTTGAAATTCTCCACTGATCAGTTTTTGGCCTTTTCCTGGAAATATCACTGTGCATCCAGAAGAACCCGGGGCAGAGACCTGGATTTTGTCCCTGACAATGTGCTGCAGTCCAAGATCTGGGAGGACAGGCACAGCAAGGAGGAACTGTTACTCAATCCAGAGCTGCTAAAATAGCAGCTGAGGTGATGTTTCAGCTCTTTGTGGAGCTGGTAGCCTAGGAAGTATTCCCAGTGGGCAGTTAAGTCAAACAGGTGGTCCTTTCCTGCACCAGAGAAGGAGGCTCAGCCCTCAGAAGGGAGATGGATAGAGATGAATGTGCTCAGTAACTGCGGAACAGATAGTATTTAAGGAATAAGAGGGTGATAGATTTTTTTTCAAGGCCAGGTTCCTAATGGGAAAAGTGGAGGGGTATCAGTTCAGCTTCTCCCACCAGCTTTACCCAGGCACCTAGTGAACCTGAGAGAGAACGTTTGGCTTTCTGCAGCTTTAGCTGTTCTTTTTTATTTGACAAATGAGGGCACAATTGGAAATAGGCAAAGATACACAAAGAATAAGACCGAAGATGTTGGGACAGCCAACTATCCCCCTCCAGATATCCTGGAGATTGACACCTCCAATTGTTTTGCACTGCAGCTTTGAGATATTCCAACACTGGAATTTTTAATCTGCCAAGTTTGATTGCAGGATGGTTGTGAGAGCCAAGATCAAGACCTGCCACTCTACCACAGCCTTTAAACTTTCAGCCAATTTGCTCCCTCTAGAAGGTTGCTTTCTGGTCTGTAGAGCTCCCTCCACCTATGTTTGGAGAAATCAATTTGTGTGTGTTTGCTGTTCACCCTAGTGGAGGGTGCTAGATCTGCATGGGCAGGAGCAGAGTTCAGGCCATCCTAAAGATATAATGACATTCACAGGGAAAATATCCATGCATGTGATTCTGAGCTGGAGGAGATACTAGGCAAGTAAAGAACATCTTCACTGGTTGGGACAAGCTTCTGGAAGTGTTCACAGCAGATGCAAGGTTTTCTAACTCTGGAGATCCAGCTGGTCCTCTGCAGACCCAAAGTACCTGCTCCAAGCAGCCCAGCCAGCTGCTTCCATTTCAGATGGGAAGAACCAGCTGCAAACCTCCTAACTGGCACCAAACACCCACCCGTGATGCGATATGATTCCTGTGGAGTAACTGAACTTTGCTGGCTCTAAGCAGCCATCAGAAAAAAAGAGCATCAACTTCTAGTCTCAAATGTGCAAAAATACTAGGAAAAAATATGAACTGAATGTCAGATGATATATTACTATCTTCTTGAGTCTGAAACTCTCCCTGGGAAACATGACCGAGACTGTTCCATCAGTCCTCTGGGTCATTAACCTCATGAAATCTCATAACCATGTAAAAGCTATGCTAACAATTTCATTGCTTATGTTTTGGCAGAGAGGCTGAGAAAGGAAAAGAGATGTGAAGCCTAAGGAAGAAGGAAATGCAGAAGATAAAAAAGGAGAAGAAATACGAGTCATCAAGGACAAGATTAATCCTACAGGCTAAATTTCCTCTTAGGCAATATGATGTTTTGTTGCACAGATTGGAAATACCTCTTCCTGATGGCTCTGCTCTTCATGTAACCCACTGAGTAAGAAGGGGGAGTCCTGGTCTAGTCTAGGAGGGATGTTGTTCTGACCCAATGCCATGGCATTGGCTGTAATCAACTCTCAGAACTCATTGCCTTCACAGGGTCAGTGAAGTTAAGTTCAGCACAAGAGCTCCCTGAAGGTTTGAAATCTAAGATTTACTCAATGAAGAAGATTAAGTATTTCATGGACGTTTCTGTGAAAACAGAGTAAAAAAGAAAGAATGCCTGCCTGTCACATGTGCTCCTCCACACAGGTCTTGCCACCAGGGCACACAACTTTTGCTCGAGCAAAGAATATCTTCAGAGCAGCAGCTTTGATCTAAATTCACATCATGGATGCAGACTAGTCTCTCTCTGCCCTTTCTTCTAACACCAAAGTGATCTGAATCCAAATAATCCCTGGCAAAAACTTTTATCAAAGCCCATGCATCTCAGCAAATATGGTTCAGTTCAAAGACTGAGAATACTTTGCTGAACTATTTTTATTCACAAATTGTTTTGTGTGAGTTTCACTCAGCTCAAAATCTCCTTAAACACAGCAGATAAACAGGGTGTAGGAAAACCATAGAACTATTTAGGTTGGAAAACACACAGGCCTCTAAGATGGAGTCCAACCATAAAATAACCAATACAGTTAGCAAGCAGAAAAGGTCAAAATGAAGAAACTATACAGTAAATAAAACAAGGAGAGACTGAAAGAGAGAGAACTGAACTAGGAAGCAGTAACAAACCACAGAGCTGCTCCACAAAAAGTCCATACCAGTATCTAATTTAGGCTCATGCCGAAAGAATTTTCACTGATAAAATGTTATTTCTATGGATCACTATCTCCTCAGAGCCTAGTGTCTTGGCGACAGAATTTGTTTTAATGTAAATCACATGTAATAGAAGGGCAAATGTTCTCTCCAGGCATTTCTTCCTCCTGCTACATATGTGTGCCTGTCATTCTTTCCACACTGACTCCATGTCAGAACCCAAACAGCATTCCTTTTGGCTTGTTCTTCTTGCATCATTACATTTCCTAGACAGTTAGAAGAAAGCCCTTGGTGATCCATGTTTAGCTGTGTTTGCTCAACACACGTCTGGGTAATTAAAACTACCCTATCAATGACTTAGTCACTTCCATTAATTATGCCAGTAGCACATAATTTTTGTATTTCTCTGACCTCTGCGGTCTGTACCATGTCTTTTAATTTTCCTTTTGTGCTTCCTTTTACTGCATTTGCAACTGCATTTTTCTGGGGTACTTCCAGTTGTTTCACATCTTTCTACTCTCACTTGTGGTTCAGATGGAGAAGGCTGGTGTGGTAGAGGCCATGGCTGCCTGAATTCCGTTTGAGTTCCCAGGGCTAATGGGCTCTGCTGCAACTTTTTTCTCCTGAAATTGCTGAAAGGCAAATGTGGATTTTGCTGGGGTTGGGTTTGGGGTTTTGGGTTTGGGTTTTTCCTTCCCAAAACTCCATTTTATAGCTCATTTGTTCCAATAGGGACAATAAGAAATTGCCTTCCATGACACTTTTCAAGCACCCATTGCTCTTCCAGTCAAATTTTTCATTTTGATGCTTGAAAAACACCTGTGCCATTTTTTACTTTGCATTGATATGCTTCTCAGTAATTTTCCATCATTGTCAATAATGAAGAGCAGATTCCTCTTCTTGTTCTAGTCTCTCTCATTTTGAAGATTACCGAAGATGAGTGACTTTTTCTCAGACTGTTTAAGCTGGTGATGTTCCCTTCCTCAGCTGTGAACAGCGGTGTTAACTACAACTTTCTTTCCAGTTGTGTACCAGTATTCCTCCCTGTGGTCTAAATAATGATTTTCTTCTACCTTTCTTGGCTGAAGAGCTACAAGCTCTCCTAGTCCCTGTGTTTACCACAGCTTTGAAGATAAAATGGGTCAGATAGGCATGAGTTTGTCCTTAAGATGTTAACTCCAATTTCTGCTGTGCTGTACTTCAGGAAAATTCCTGAAAAAATTCTCCTTCATGAAACTGAACATTTTACATTCACTAAATCAAGCCCTCGTGTACAGCTTACACTCACAGTTCACATCCAGTTTGAGCAGGGTTCCAGCACTGCAGGAACAAGCAGTGTTTGCTTATAGCAAGGCTGGATTCAACATCATCTCTTCAATTGCTTCAGTGATTTCTCCAGCCCTCTGTTTTCTGTCCTTGACTCTCCTCACAAAGCAAATTCTGCACTTTATCTACTCAATGTTCAGCCAATTTCACAGCTTTCTGGCTTTAAGCAATTTTATAATCTCTTACTGTGCTAATCCCAGAACAAACAGGAAGACAGTCTCAGCTGTGATAAACTAACATTGGAGAAAGCAGAGCACTTCTTTAAGGTTGCACTGTCCCATTCTCCATCTGCTTTATTTCTCTTGTTCTTTAAGCAGAGACAAGAAAATTGGGCACACTTAAAATTGGGGTTTAGTAGCACAGAGATTTTTTTCCTTAAAACACCTACAAGTAATGAATGTAACTTAACGAAAATGGCAGGCTTTGAATCCATAATGAACACTTCTAAGCAAATATTTCTCTGTAAAAAACTCTTCATTTTGAAGCAAAAGGAAAAAGAAAAGCTTGTAATTTTTCAGATACCGGACTGTGTTTGTAATGCTGGCACTTGAAAGTACCATGTGTTGCCAGATAAATAGAACAAATTTGATAAGGAAATAACCAGCACAGAAGAAGAACATGGAAAAGCAACAGATCATTTCAGTCACCTTCAGCCCTCACCCTGCTTCACTAATAGCCTGTGCTTGCCATCCTGAGGCACTGTGTATAAATAGGATCCCTTCCACTAAGGGTGTGAGTAGCACAGCCCTGCCCATCATAGCCCCAGATGCACAGGATGCATCTTCCCAGTGCAATTGTGAAGTTACAGCCTTGTCCAGCACTGGCACTGTATGCACAAGGTGTCCATCAGTGATGACTGTGCAGGTCCAGGTAAACGTAGGGCAAACTGCTCACACCCTGAGATGTTCTTCAGCACCTTGGGTACAAACACATGAGCCAGAGAAGAACTGTCACAACCACCCATCTCAGCAGAAGCAATCCTGGTGCAGAAGTACAGTTGGATTCACAGGATGGAGCCTTTGAAGGACCATTGCTCATATTGCAATGCACATCACACACCAAACAAGGTTTGTCATTTCCACTGCTATGAATGCAGTGCTACACATTGACAAAGAGCACTCAGGCTCCCCACACTGCCCAAGATAGTAACCAGTTGTAAACTGCTGTGAAACTGATACTTTCGTTACTTGTCGCAGCTAACCCCACCCACTCCTTTCTCTGATGCAGCCCCGTAAGTCAACAGCATGTGACTCTAAAACAGTGATGCCACTGCACTGTATGGCTAAAATGCAAATATACCTGTCATTATTTGTTACTGTTCTGCAATAGACTCCAAGTTACAACAATTAAATATAAGGAAGTTTATCAATCTCCATCTCTTCTCTTTCCATTAATGCCATCCTATTCAAAACCTTACAGTTAATGGTTGATTATCCTAAGATTTCTAGAGGAAAGTATGTGTCCTGCTTGTAACTTCAGAAGAGGACTAATGTGCACTGGAACCAAAAGCTCTATTGTAAAAACCTCCTCATTATCCCTCTTCCTTTGTAAATTGCTCCTAAAGCTGAATCAGAAAAGGGGAAAGTTCTTTTTGCTACAGAAATGTCCAGAAGCAATAGAACATACAGCATATAGAACACCTGTAATTTCAAAAAAGAGTGAGTGGTGCTAACCAGTGCAATGCAGAAAATACTGAGCAGGGCAAGGCTTGTCTGTGACTGCTGTGAAGCTTCTAGTTTTTAAATCTTGATAATCTGACTTAATTCACTCTCACTTTTTGAAGCAGCAACACAGTTAAGAAGCACTCTGCCTTCCCACATTACCTCCTGTAGCTTGATCTCATCTGGCTGAAGGATGCTGAGGACACCACTGCTCTGGATCTCAGGAAGATCCTGCCATAAGTTGAACCTGGAGTTGGAATTCCTCAGCAAACTGATTTGTGGCAGAGCTTTGTTTTCAGCGGTACTTGTAGGCTCTGCTTCAGATGGGGTTTCCTCGCTGGGTGAAGTCTCCTCAGGATCTGTCTGTGAATCCTGCAGTCGCCTCGTTTCAATCTCCTCACGTGTAGATTTATCTCGATATTCCTGGTACAAGAGCCCTAGGAGGGAACATAACAGGTCTGAGAGGTGACAGCTGAACAAGAGAGTAGAAAAGTATTGTGGGAAAGGACAATTGCTTTGTGCTAGTTCACCTCAGCAGAGGTGAGAGAGATCCCTTCCTTGCCGAGTGAAAAGCCAATTATGGCATTCCTATTTCAGCCAGAAGTGGAAACTATAAATGGAAGGCCATTTCTAAATCTACAGTGTTGTCAACAATCTGCTCTCACAAAACATTTGGTAACACAGTCAGATGAATCTGTAATCAATCAGAACACCTAAAAGAAGAGGTTCATTATTTGCCAGGCTTTTAAATGTCTTTCAAACCTTGATTTTCTGTTATATTACTAAGTTACAAGTTATATAGGTTGATACGTATGGTTAAGTGTGTGTCTGGAAAAGAAATACTGCTTACATTGAAACTACTTCAAAGGAACAATATGACGGCCATGAAAATCCTTCATGAGGAAACAGGAGCTGCTGTTAAGGCAGGTGAAACTTTGGGACAAGAAGCTCCAGTTATTAGTTTGTTTTGGTATTGACTTTGTGGTTAGCCTTGGACATGTTTCTTAATATCCTCCTGGTTTCCTTCTCAGTTTCTATGATTGAAGATACAAAATTAACATTCAAAAGGTACCTGAATACTACAACACTAAGGAACAGGCTCTGAATTGACACCATCTGGCAGCACATCAACCACACGAGGTGGCTTCTGAATATCAGTTACTAACTTCAGGAGTAGAAGAAATTGCACAGAATTTGACCCCATCCCTGATTTCAACTGACAGCATGAAAAAGGTAGGAATCCTGAAATTCCTTGGCCATCTTTAGAACATCCTTGGTCTCTCTGAGGGCTTTCCAGCTGTATCATTTCTCTTTCTGAACCATCTGTAGAACCCAGAATTTTAATCTCTTGTATATAAAATGTAATTTAGAAGATATGTAAAGACAAGAGAGCATGAGCGTGTTCTGAGTCACTCTCCTCCCTTACTGAAATTGAAGAAGCACAATTACATTATCTGCCTTGGTTTATACTTGAATTGCAAAGTGTAATAAGAATGAATAAAGAGAAAAGCCTTTGATGTTAAAAAAAACCCACCCCACATAATTTATTTTGTCTGACTCATTAGGGGTTAAAATTTATCTGGTCACATGCACTTGCGATATTTGATCTCAGAAGCAGATTTTGTGTGTAATAAGGTGAGAGATAATGGGGTCAGGAGTTTGTCTAGGGAGGACAGGAATTTAGATGTTGCTGCCTATTAAGACCCTGGACCAGTTTCCACAAGGGTCTGCACCAGTCACTGCTAAAACTATATGGGGAATATGCTGGGGGGAAGTGCAGGCACAAGGACAGCATTGCTGCAGTCTGCGAGTGTATCCTGTTATCTGTTCTTCCTGGAAAGATGTTCAATGCTGGATTAAAATAGCAATAAGGGTAGCTGTGCCTAGGAAACCATGCAGTCTCCTGTTAACTTCCTACACAATGCTGAGCAGAGGAGACTTCCCCTGAAGTTTTGCATGTTGCTGCCACTTATGTAATTTCTCTCTGCGTCAACAAGGCTTATATGGCTTTCCTAAGCATCACTGCCTGTTTTTCAGCATTAGTGAGGGTGCTGAGGATGTAGTGGGGTGGAAAGGCTCCTCCGAGGATGAAGTGGAGTGCCTGCTAAACGGGAGCTGCTTTCAGTTGTATTGATCTGTGTCTTCAGCCTGTGCTTGAGGACTCTGGTGCAGTACAGCACTGGGTCCTTCTGCCCCATGGAGAGCAGGACAAGCTGGGCAGTAACACCCTGCAGTAGTGAGGGCGGTGCTTGACTTGAGGGAAAATATACTAGGACACTGAGGTGGAATCTATTTTACTCATATTTGAGATAATTATGCTCACAATGTTGACTGTACAGCCATGTTGTGCTGGTGGGGCTGTGTTGCAAGTCAGAGGATATTTTGTGTAAGGGCGATTTACGGTCCCTCGTGCAGATCTGGAGAACAGCTCTTTATAAAAGACTCTGAAGACTATCTCTCCCTTGCTTTTAAGGAAATAAAATCTAAATAATGAAACTTGATTTTGTTTTCAGGTTCCCTGACTGACCAACTGAAGAGATAAGACCTACAGAGCTGTTAGTGGCAGGCAAAGGCACAGAGAGATCTGACTGATGAAAAGCTTCCACCGCCAGAATTCACCTGGAAATGACAGCAAGGCAACTCATTTTAAGGAGGGAAATAGAGGCTGGCTGAAGTTCTACCACAGACAGCAATATGGGGAGAAATCAGAAAGGTGATACCAGAAGAAAGATGAAAGGCAGGTGGGTTGATGTTTAGGCAGAATGGTAAGAAGAAACAAGGAGGGTTGTGCTAGCAAGGATAAGAAATACCCCTGCTGTCTTGGTCTAAAAGGTCCATCCATCCATCTGTAAAGAGGTTACAATGGGTAGAGAAGTGACTTAGATGAGAGAGAGAAAGAGAAGCTATGCCAAAGCCTCATCCAGATGGAGCAGGAGACGGCCATGGCACAGGATAGGTAGCAGATGCAAGGTCAGGGAAGAGGATTTTGACATGTTAAAAGGAGAACGATACATCTGGGAACTGACTGAATGTGTAGAAAGAAGCTGTTGAATAGTTGAATGTGATTCAGATGATATAACCGTTTAGTAAATGCTTACATTTAGTAAGCGAACAAGTACAAAATGTCAGAGACCCATACAAACTCCCTTCATTTTTTATTGTCCCAACTGTCCCTACTGTGACCTGACTAAAGGTTAACCCTATGGTCAGAGCATGTTGGTGTTTAAGGCTGATCTTCCTAAGGCATATTTACATAGTTTTTATAATACATAATAGACTTTTTCCTTTCTGTTTATTCCATTTAATTTTGCTGTCACAGTCTCCCTTCTCAGCTCTCTCAAAACCTGGGAGGGTAATTGAAAAACTAGTTACTAATTGTGGAAATCCTCACCTTAGAGAGTTAGCAGCACTTTTAAAGTAAACGTTATTACATTGAAAGCTATGTAAAATCTCAGGAGGCCCAGAGATGTTTTCTCTGAAATTCTCTGCTCCAGTTTCAGGCAAAAAGTCCACTACTGCCTCAAAGGCAGGAGGGAGGGAAGGGAGCAAGTGTGCTCCAGCCATTTGATATAACATCTCTGCTGCGGACAAGTGTATCCTCTCTGGTTTTCAAAACCTTCTCTCCTCTGTCAGGGTGCAACAGACCTACTTGCAATTACACTGATGTGTGCAAAGCTTCTGCACAGCCTCCTTCTGATTTACAGCATACAAAAATATTTATGGATATAGCAACTGGGTTGCCTTGAACTCCTTCCTGCTGGCTTTAGTATTTTTATCTAACCTCTTAGCTGCGCAGTCCCGGTAAACTGACAACGTTTTGACACATCTCCCTCGGGAGATTAGTACCTACACAGCCAAAAGCAGGTAATAGATCTGGCAACACTCATGCAAATTGTTCACCCCTTTCCTCCAGAACGCCCCAAACTCAGTTGGTTTGTAGATGCTGGGAAGCTGCTGGGTTCACACTAGTCTGCCCCAGTGGCATCAGGCACACCAAGAACCAGCCTTGCCTGCCACAGCCTGACACCAAACAGCAAAGACAGCGCAAGAAGCCTCCTCGCTCCTGCCAGGGAAGTTTGCTTTGCTGCTTGTGAGAGTTATCTCCTTGATTTTCCCAAGCTAAGTGCTGAATTCCTGGCCTCTAGATTCAAGTGTGCTTGTTTCATTTCCTGAAACTGAGCAGGACTGTTTAAAAACAAAGCTTCTATATTCCCACCAAAAAACCCGGGTCAGGAAGGGGTTTCACTTTGCCATTGCCCAAATCCCTCTGAGGAATGTCAAAATTCTGACATGGGAAACAAAGAAACAAGCTGTGAAGGTCTTTTCTGCGTTCCACAAAACATAATCATTTAAAAAACAAAAATCAAAAAATACCACAAAAGCAAAAGCACAACAGTCCTCCTCTCCACAACCACCCAGATAAACTCAATTCTGCCTCTCTAGGGGCCACAAGTCACAAAATAACTTACTATTCTGTTGCAAGTGCTATGCCAGTGGCTGTTACATCGAATACACGTGAACCCCAGTGCATACACCTAATGTCCAACAGAGTGAGTGATAGAACACTTCAGTCTTATGCCTTTTGTGTATACAAAATCATATTTTAGCAGAAAGTTTGAGGTAGCCTTAATGATTAATTGCTTCACCATTACAGGAAGTAATCGTTAGTTATGAATGGGAGTCAGGGTGCTCAGCAAGTCCTGCCAGGCAGCGCACAAAACTGCTGCCCCTAAAGACGGCAAGAGGCCACGATAATGGTGTTTTACAGCGACAGCGAGGGGGGTGCCAGTGCCAGCAAGGACAGGGAGCTGGGGTGCCACAGCATAACCCCTTCCTGCGCTGAGTAGTGCACCGCTTCGGTGTAGGTGTGGGTCTGGGGGCTCGTGTGAGGGTCTGGGGGCTCAGGGAGAGGCGGCGCGGCCGGGCCGAGGGCACCCCGAGGGGCTGCCGTGGCGGGACAGGCGGCGGAGCCGTGTGAGGGCGCAGCGGTGCCGGGCAGCCCGCCCGGCCGGCACGGCTCCTTACCGATGTGCTCGATGAGGTTCCTCCAGGAGTCGGCCGTCATGGGGTGTGCGGGCGGCTCGGCGGTGGCGGCGGTGTCCTCAGCGGCGGCGGCGGCGGCGGGATCCCTGCGGGAGGCGGAGCGGGAGCCCTCAGAGCCGCGGCGGGGAAGCGGCGGGACAGCGGCCCCTCCGCCCGCCCGCGCCCCTCGCCCCCGGCCTCAGCCCCCCCCTCACCTGCCGAGCTGTCCCGCAGAGCCGTCCTGGTCGAGGGCGCAGGCGGCGCTGAGGGCCGCGGCCAGCAGCTCCATGGCCGGCGGCGGCAGGCGGCTGCCCAGCAGCTCCGGCGGCGGCGGCGGCGGCGCGGGGCTGGGGGAGCCCGGGCGGTTGCCACGGTAACGGGGGTAGGAAGGCAGCAGCCTGCGCGGGAGGGAGGGAGGGAGAGAGGGGGAGTCGCGGCCGCCCCCGGGGCGCCCCCGAGACCCCCAGACCCTCCCCTCGGACACCGCTCCCCCGAGACCCCTCAGAGCCTCCCCTCGGACACCGCTCCCCCGAGACACCCTGCGCCCAAACGCCCTCGGAGCCTCACCCCTCCCCTCAGGGCTTCTCCTCAGACACCCCTCCAGGCCTCCCCACGGCTCTCCCCCAAAATCTCTAGAGAGCCCCCTCAAATCCCCTCAGACCCTCACAGGATTTCTCCACCCAAATCCCTTCAGAGCCTTCCGAAACCTCCTCAGCGACGCCCTCGGGCTCTCCCGCCGAAACCCCCGCAGAGCCCCCTGAGACCCTCCCCCAAAGCCTCCCCACGATTTCCCCCCTCAAGCTCCCCTCAGAGCCTCCTCTCGGGCTCCCGCAAGCCCCTCAGAGACCCCCTAGCCCCTTGCAGCCCCTCTCCTCGTTCCCAGATTTCCTCCGAGGCTCCACGGAGTTCTGCCACATCCCAGCGGAGCTGCCTCAGCCCTCCCCACATCCCTCCCGCGACCTCCCGGCGCCCGGCAGAGTTCCCAGCCCCGCTCCCTCGAAGCCCCTCCAGCCTCAGCCCTCCCAGAGTTCCCCCACAGCCCCTCAGAGCCCCCTCTGCAGACCCTCCCAGCGCCTCCAAAATCCCGCACAGTCCGCTCAGGTGTGGTGTCGCTGCTCCGCTCTCGGAGCCCCCCGCCCCGTGCCCGCAGAGCCCTCCCCAGCCCCCCGGCTCCCTCCCGCGCTCCGCCGCAGGTCCCTCCTCCGCCGGGGGCTGACTCCCTCCTCCGCCAGGGCCCCCCCCCGACAGCAGCACTCCCTGCCCCAGGGGCCCCCCACCTTCATGGGCACCCCTACCTCCATCCCCCCTGCGCTCCTGCAGAGAGGCTCCTCTCTCAGGTGCAGGGAAGCCCCTTCTCCGTCCCCTCCCTTCCTCCCCAGCAAGGCACCCTCCTCCGGCGAGCACCCACGCACCCCATCCCATCCCACCCCACCCCATGCCCCGGCCCCTCTCCTCCGAGGGCACTGGCACTGACCTGTCCTCCCTCAGCCCCGGGGCGCAGCGCTGTCCCCCATCCCGTGCACCTCCCTGCCTATGTGCGGCTGGCGCCGGCTTTGAGGGAGGAAAAGGGCTGGGAGAGGGGGGCTCTCCTGAACCGCTTCCAGATCTGGTGCATATGGTGCATTTCTTCTCCAAGAGCGAAACCCTGAGATGGAGGAATGTAACTGGGAAACTCAGCCTAGTCCCTCCTGCCGGGAAGTGCACCCCTGGTTACCCCACAGGATTGGCCGCTATCCGCCTCTCCTCCTCTGGCAGGGCTTCGCACCCGCTCGGTCATTTCCCCCGTCTCCCTTTCCTTCGGATAGCTACTTCCATAAGGATATATTGCCTCGTTTAGGAAGCAAGTATCTCAGTACTCAATGATCTATATCTGTCTTCGTTCAGGTAATTGTTTTTCTGCCTCAGAAGTAAATACTCTTGAGCTCCAGAGTACGGTTACACCCTCGGATCAGTTCCAGTGCTTGTGGACAGGTTGGGTGCAGCTCTTCCCTACACGTTAATAACTCTCAGCAAAAAAACGTCATCTGCACCACGTTGCAACTGAGGAGTTAACAGAGAGGGAAAATGCTCAGCTATTCCTTGCGCTCACTTTCTCCCTGTTGCATAAATAACTGTGATTTTTCTGTATGCGATAAGGTAATTTATGTAACAGCACAACGTCTGTGTGTTACTCTGTACATTTAAAATGGTTTCCTTTCTAACATTTTCATATTGGTTTTGCTAAATGATATGTCAAGATCGCTTTTAATCAGCACATGATGATATGTCCAGAAAAAGTCCTTCAGCTTATGTGAACTAGATCTAGATCTGGCACACTGGAGAGCTCAGTCATTAAGTCATTAAGAAGCAGAATGGGAAAGAAAAACAGCTGAAAATGTCACTGAGGGCTCAGAGAAGGCTGCGAGTCCAATTCATGTCCAGTCCTGGACCAGGAAGTTGGAAGGACCAGACAACCAAAAGGAAATACCAGGGTGAGGGTGAAAGCTGGCATCTGTTCTGTTCTTAAAGAGGAGGAGGAGACCCTGAGAGCTGGGGCTGAGATTGCCACTGGGTAGATGGTCAATACAGGATAAAGGTGGGTTATCAGCCATTAAACGCTGGGAATTAGAGGGTTTGGAAAGACAGGTGAGTGAGGGGGTGGCCAAAACCTTGTGCCATCTGCCTAACAACTGATGTTTTGGTGGCTTGCTGCCAGGGCAAGAATATTGTCAAGGGTTTTAGTGAGTGGGTGGGATGTTAAAAAGCTTCTTTCTTAGAAAAGAAATTATCTTTAGTTATCCTGAAATCTGGAAAACCAGATAGGCTGTTTACCGATTTCTAAAGGGAAGGGCCAAGAGCAGTGGGGAGTTCTCTCTTGTATGCAGAGGGAAATCGGTGCATAAGCTCTTACTGACACTGTTAGAATGAATATATATCTAAATATAACTTGGGTGTATTTACTAAGGAGAAAAATTCTTTCAGAAGTATGCTTTAATTGTTTAACAGATTCCAACTCCTCACATTGCTTCACTCCCAAGGGTTAAATCTGTTGCAAATTAAAATTTCTTTTTAGAAAAAGGGTCATGCTATGAAAAACATGCAGAAATAGAAAGCATCTTTTCATGATCCCATAACTGACTGGTAACTTGATCTTGCCTGCGTTCTCTTTTCCTTCATTTCTTCTAACTTAATTTCACTTTTGGTCTGCAATGAAAACTTGAGAATACCACTGGAAGTACTAAGGATCGTAAAAACGTCAGAAGCTCTGAAGAGATGGGAACACCAGCTGCGAGTGAAATGCCCCCTGTGGCCATGGGAGGCCGCAGCTTGTATGTTCGTGTCTCAGAGCGCTGTTCCGCTGCGTAGCAATGACCAATACTCTACTTTTCCTTCCTTTAGAACTTCTTCCTTTTTTTAATTGCAATTTGGTCTTTCAGAGACGTTCTTTCTTCCTTTCCAGCCTTATTCTTGTACTTTATGTTGACATACAGAGAATGTCCATAAACAGAACAAGTGAGTGAGAAATACTTTTTCTCCCAAGTGACAGAGTGTTCCTAGTGCTCTCAGGACTGGAATAAAAAAAATAAATTATATTTAGCAAGGAGATATTTTTGTCCTACAAAATGTGCTGGGATTTTCTAAATCTTGCTTTTCTGTTTGGGGACAAAAAGCTTTTAAAGCTCGCCATGCAAACTAAAGGCAGGCAAACAAGTGATTCTGTCACAGTGGTCTGGTGACTGGGATGTTCGTGCTGGCCCTGGGGGATCCAGGTTGGAGTCACGACTGTGTCACTCCCTCACATCCCACACGTTACTGCCTGTTCCAGGGCAGATCAGTCTCCCTTCCTGGAGCTGCTCTGCTTTCTCTAGTCACTGGGAAAGGTGCTTCAACCTGGCAAATGCTTATTCACCAAATACCACTTTAAGTCAGTCAGTACTGAACTATTTATGTGAAATAGAGTAGCTCCAACATAACTGCCCCTTTCTTCCTCCGTAGTTCCACAATTGTTAGGACTTTGTGTGCAGTTTAAGCTGACCTAGCTGCTCAGTTCCACTTCTCACTCGACCCCCTGAGGCAGATTTCTACCTCTTTGGTTATGCCAGCACTCACTCATGCTTGTCTCATCCTCAGTGAGCAGGTTTGGGCAGCTAAACTGGTGGAAACTGATTCATTCTTTTGGTAGAACCAGCTTTGTGTGCGTATATTGTGTCACTACAAGGGGAGTTCAAAGCGAGTGCCAGCAGAGCAGAGGTGGCAGACATGCAGATGGATGGTTGGACTGTGGCAGTGCCACCTGGGATCCTTTTACACTGCTGTGGAACAGCAGGCTCAGGCCTGGAGAAGTTCCTACTCCATCTAATCTTAACCATTGGGTAGGAGTTTGGAGGAGGTTTTCTTTTTTCTCTCACTGTAACAACAAAGAATTTGATGCAGAGCCTAAAAAGCTTTCCCCCAGTAATCAAAATCAGTACAATCTCCTGATGACAAACCAATTTTTTCACCAAAATCCCTTTAATTCATCCTAAAATTCCCTATTTGTAAGGGGAAGGAAAGAATCTGACTATTAGAACAACATACATTAAAGCAACTCGTTAAAAATCCTACCCCCACACTGCACAAGTGGTGCTGCATGTCCTGTACTCTTGTTGGTGACAGAAGTTACACAATGCCCCAACAGACCAAATCCCAGTTCTGTCTCTGGAATTCTTAGGATCCCCAAGCACACAGGCACTGGAAACGATCCTTGGTGGCCATGCCCTATTGCCATGAAGCATGACCATGGCTCAGCTTCCCATGGGCAAAGGGAAGTGTGTTTGAGCTTGCATATGTTCTGCAAAGAAAGGGTTCACATGGTTGCAGACTGTTCCTGGCTTCACTGTACTGCTGTTGGAAACGATTTTAAATATTGGCTGACCTGGTCCATGGTTGTGTTAAAATGTGATAATTGATGTGAGTTTATAATTAGTTTATTACCATTATCTCATTTGCGTTATGCTTGGGGGATTAATTTCCAATCCTGCTTTGTATTTTCAGGCACTAGTAATTTTGAAAAATGAGTAGTCACTTGAATTAAGATTTATTATGTGCATTTCAACTCAAAAGCAATCCTTAGAATAAAGCTTAGAAATGTGCAAAGAGTTTGTTTTCAAATGAAATTGAAATGCATTTTTAAAATGTTCTCTTACAGGAATTTTTAGAAATTAGACCTCCTCTTCTCGAAACTGAAAAGAGAAGAGACAGTCCAGCAGATCTTATTAATGAAAAATTCCCCAAACCCTTCTAGTCAGTGGGAGTTTCACACCAAGAAAGGCCAGAAGATGAGGTAAGAAGCACCATTTTAATCTGAACTAACCAAGTTATTGAGAAGTATGAAGTTAGTAATAGATGTGAATAATGTTATAACTTATCAAGGATATTTTCATACCTCAGGTTCATTCATGTTCCCTCTGTTCATGTGTAGTTTTTAGCAGTGATTTTTGCAATGAGTGTGTCTGTGCAATTTTTGTTCTTGATTTTTTACTTTTTAATGGTAAGTAAGTGGAACACCTCATCCCTAGTATTTTTAGATCCTAAAGGTTAAGAAGCATATCTGTTCTCCTGAACCTCGTTAAGCTTTCATCAAAACCCCTTGGTTATAGCTGTCGGGGCTGACAGCCTTACCAATAACTAAAAATGTTCAGAAATTCTTTTTATGAGATCCTTACCTTTAGATGCTTCTAATCATCAGGGTTATGTTTTTACATACTGACCATCTGCCATAGACAAGTTATTTTTTATATATTAAAAACAACAATTTTTTTGGAGAATATTATTGTATCCCTGTTAAAGGAAAACAGAAAACCTGCTGTTCTGTCCTTCCAGAAGCTGTGGTTTCTGTTGATACACAAGTTGAAATTTGGGGGTTGCCATTACTGTGTCTTTGCCACACTTAAGAAAATTCATAGAACTATAGGCCCTTTTCTGCTCTCTGCAATACACACAAACTTCAGACTTAGATTTTAGCACTTAAAATCCCTGAGCTGTTGCCCATGGAGAGACATGTCCTCTGCTTAGGGCTGAGAGGATGATTTCTGATATTGTAGCTGTAAAAGCCACCTGGTTCAGTTCTAGGCTCTGTGAATAAAGGCCTCTTTAGTTATAAATAAATATTTATGTATAAATATATAAACAAAGACCTTTCTGGTATCCTCAGTGATCCTTGTTCTGGGTCCAGTCAGTATGATGAGAAAACTACTTGCCTGTAGAACAGAAGGGGCAAGACAAGTATGAGGAGGAAGAGTTCTATTTCTGGGCCAGTAGACTGCTATGAAGATAGGAACTCACACACAGCTGGATGTTTCAGGAATTGGTGAGTTGGAAAAGGCTGTAAAATTTGGCACTGGAGCTAGGAGGAGCAGTGGAATAATAAGATTGTATGAGGAGCCAAAGGGTGAAGAGCCTGGGGAATGACAGGACACTGAGGCATGAGCTGCAGGAGGGAAGAGAGAGGACTAATGTGCCTGAAAAACAGTCGGCTGAGGAAATTGTGTGGGGAATTACAAGCTGAAGCTGACAGAAAAGGAGTGAAACAAAGAGATTGACTGAGGGCATGAGGGGTCCAGATGAAGCAGATCAGACTGGGAGACCTGGAGGGCAAAGCCTAAACTTTGCACAGTAATGAAAACACGAGTGGGCTGAAAAACCTGGCAAGCAGAGACTGTGTGGAATAGGTGGACATACTGGGATGGGGATCTCCATTGGCTGCATGCTGGAAGGATGCTTAATTAGAATTGTGTATGTTATTGCTTGCTATATCCTGTGAAATATGAGATGTTGACAGTAATGACATTTTAATACCCACAGTGCTATTTTTACTGAAAAATTATTAGTTTTTGAAATATTTCTCCCTGCAAATACAAGTGCCCTTAGACTTTTTAATATGCAGATTGTATAGAGAGAGGGATAGAAAAAGAAATTATCTATCTCTATTTATTTATCTCTAAAAGAGCAAAAAGGTGTTCTGGAGCAACAAAATGTAAAGACTTGGTCAACAGATGTTTTCACCAGCTATTCCTGACTTTACCACCTGCAAATTGAAGCACCACTGGCAGCGTAAAGAAGAGCTGACTGTAAGAAAAGTATTTCATAAGTAGAAGGAAACTGAGTTTTTAAGGCCTTTTACAATCCAGCTCCCAGCCTCTTCAGAGATTTTCCCTGCTTTTCTGGTTAAATCAGACTATAAAAGCAGTGCCCTCTGCTGCCCAGGACCAAGACTGTTGGGCTAAGGGATGCTAACCGAAACTCACATGAGCGCCTTTCAGAGTGCTATGCCATTTCACAGGTGTACTGTTTCTCTCTAATACATGTGTTTGCATGAATTCAAACAAGTTAGATTCCCTCTTGCTGCTGAAGGTGACTATTTGTATTCACTGTTGTAGAACTTCCATTCTTTGAGCTCAGATCAAACAATTAGATTATTTTTAGATGACCCTTATTTCTCTGGATTGGAGGTTTCTTAAGCAGTGTAAAAAAAGAGATTGTTCTGCACTGGTAGACCAATGAGCTCACCATGAACTTTGCAAAGTGAAATTTCACACTGAATTTCTCTTCCAATGTATCTAATAAAGATATGCCCATAATGTATATCAATCTGACTTGGGAAATGGTGCATAAATAATGCAGTTGTGCTGCTGAAATATCTGTATTGTACTAGAAGTCAACATCCTCTTAGCTGGAAATATAAGGTAGACACTGATTAGTGAATTTCATTTCTAGGGTCTGCAAGGACTAATTTTCTGGTCTCTGTGGGAGCTGCTTTCAGCTGAGGCTGACAGTTGTGGATGGACACCTAGGTGGATGTTTTTCTGTGGTGGCTTTCTGTGTTCTCAGTCTGCACAACTGCTGTCACTCTGGAGCTGAAAGAACTGATCACAGCGGGCAAGAACAGCTTTTGTCAAGTTCAGTTCCTTCCAGGGCCTTGCCTCTGGTTGCTCTGGAAAGCAGACATTGTGCTAGGAGCTCAGCACTAAGATGCTCAGGGCAAGTCTGGTGTCAAGAAGCAGCTTGTCATGGCAGGGGTTAGGATCTTTGTACAAAGTGGAAGACTGAGAGGGAGCCACGGGGTGTTGTGGAGAACTCTAAAGTGCTTAGGGGGAGCTGGAGATTGCATAGGAGAAAGGTCATGGGGAAAAAACCATCTGAGCATAGTTATGCATAAAACACTCTTAGGAAGTATCTTATGGAGGACACGTGGCAGATTTTGGAACACCACCAATAATGTTTGAGGACATCTTGTTTTCAAACATCAGTGTTCTGAGATCAGTGAATTACTCTACTACTCTCAAGATTTTGAAAGACACAGATTCAAATCAAAGTCTGTATCCCCTCTGAGTACAATGCAGATGACAATTCCTTTTCCTGAGCCATATTTCCCAGCTGTGTTTACTTGTCCTGAATTATGCAGCATGGCTATATGTGAAGGGACATCCCTGCCTGTGAAGAACCCATTTGTGTCAGACCTGCTGGTGACCTTCATGCAAGGAGAAGGGCTTGTGCCTGTCCAGCCCTAGCATTTAGATGGTTGCTGTGGGTTGCTTCTGACTGTGAAGAGGTGCAGCACTGCTATCCCACTTGCCCTCAGGAGTGTGCTGGTTCACTCCTGAGAACCCCATGGACCTTCCCAGAGCTGGTCAGAGGTGCCTGTACTGTCCCTTCTGCGGAACTGCCAGCATTCTACTTTCAGAAGAATGCTTAGCTGACAGGTACCAGCTTTTGGGGAGAGATTAAAAGCATGCCTTGAGACCAGTGATAATATTTCAGACGTCTTATCTGCATAATGGCCTTTTTTCCAATAGAACAGAGATAATAGGGATTACTGTAAATAATGGCAGCATCCTTAGCCTCCTGCAGGCTTTCCCAATGCAGATTTCTAGTGGTTCTGTTATAAATTACAACTGATCTTTGGAGAAGGGTAAAGGACATGGGCTGAGTTTGAGCTGGAACTTTGGTCTCATTCTCTGTCAAATCTTTGTGTTCAGTTTCAAGAGGCCATCGATGCCACTCAGCAGCATTGCCTGCTTCTAGAAGACACAAGACTTAGAACCTGTACTGACCTGTCAAGCTCTATGCACGGCAGCATCTTTGATAAAACGACTCCCAGCACAGGCTCATTGTTTCCAGCTCCAGGGAGAATCAGAATTTGCACATTTCAGAGCTGCCTAAGTGCTGGTGTCAGGATGTCAGACACTGACAGTGATGATTATGCCCCAAGGAGAGGAAGACAGATGGGTTTGGCATCACAGCAGACTGTGACTGTCTGGTTTCATATGCTCAGTTTATGGCCAAAGGGCAATCAGTTTTAGCCAAGGCAATTAATTTATTTAAATTCAACTTGATGTTTGGCTAAAATTGTTTTAGTGAAGTCCTCTCCATAAGGAGAGGTGCCTGGGAAGGCACTAGGCCTTACACCAACACAGCCGGTGTCAGTAGCCAGGACCAGACAGTGCAGCATGATGCATGCACCCTTAGAGGACAGGGGCTTAGTGCTTCCAGCTTGATCTTCTACAGTGCCAGCAGGGACTATCTCACAGTTACACATACCAGAGGTGAGTAGCTGGAGAGGGAGTTTAGGAGAATGCCTCAGTCAGATATGAAAATGTAAGGCTAGGTAGCTGCTCCTCTCTCTGCCTATAGTGGCAACAGAGCGTGGGTGAGGGTAGATTTATTGAATGTATGTACCTTTACAGGTTGTGGGATAAAGGCCTTTTGCTGGACATTGGTTGTTGAGGGATTTAAACTAAGAAGGCCTTGCTCACTGAAAGCCTCTGTTACTTCTCAGTTCTTCAAAGTAAACAGCAGACAGAAAGTCAGAATACTTTAGAAAACATGTTTGTAGCTACTACTTTAGTGATAAAACCCTTTTTCCATGTGAAGTTGTGTAACAGGCTTCAGGAGACCTCTCTATGAAGGCCAAGAATGGGATCACCCTGATGCTGGGATGTTCCATAAGGAAATGCCCACAGGCTCTCCTTATTCTCTTAACAAGCTGCTTAAGGCAGTCTGCTCACTTTGTTTATAGCACTGGATGATCCTGTATCACACTGCCCTTTTCCCATCTTCCCTCCTGTCTTCTTATTCCCTCTTTTGTTTTCACTGTCTTCTTCAAACCCATATTGATAAGACTTTTTATACTGTGATACTAATAATGAACAATATATATCATTAAGACTGAAAGCAGCACCACAAGGTGAGACGGCACGGATCAGAGCTACAGCTTAGTCCAGCTGTCCTTCCCCAGACAAGCATTCCTGCTCTGACACCACTCCAATGGTAGTTTTCAGTGGAGGCACAGTGAATACCCTGCGTGGGAACCTTCTTACCTTTGGATCCATAGTTTGTCTAATGTTGTCTTATCAGAGTTTGCTGGAGATGGTGATCCCTTGTGAGATAAAACATTCAGAGGCTCTTTGATAGGCTCATTGTTTTTGAGTGAACCTGTGACATAACAGAAAGCCAAGAGAGTATTAAAACACTCTTGTTTTGTTTTAACAACTCTTGCTATATTTTAAATTTACCTTACTGAAGGTAGTGGTTTGCTTACACCAAAGCCAACAGAAAGACCACAGACACAAAGTGGCTACATTTCAGCTTTGATTCTCAGACAAGTTCAAAGTGTCACCAACTGGCATAGTGCAAGATGGTACAGCCTTCATCACTGCTGCAAATGCAACTGAGGAACATTGAAGTTGGATATATGGTGTCAGTTCTTATGCATGTGAATAGCACTCTCACCACTGCAAACTGGTCCCAACGTGAATGATTTTCAATGCAATCCTTCAAGCTGGAAAGGTTTATCTGTGTATGCTTGTGCATGCCAATATTTGGTTTCTCAAGTCAAGGCTTCATTACTGCTCTGCTTTCAGGCACACAGTACATGTTCAGTTTGATGGATAAATCAAGGTTAGATTTGGGTGAGACAGGGGCTTACTTTTAATTGCTTCTCCAATTTCCCTCAGATGAACCTCTGATCCTTTCACAGGGAGCCAAAGTTGTATTAAGTCCGTGGCTTACTACTGCAGTACTTGGCAGGAGAGGATGCATCTCACTTTTCAAATGAAACCTCCTGTTGTTTGAGGCTTGTTGATAAATGGCCTTGTTGTTTTTTATTAGAAATATTTTGGTCTTAGTCATAATTCTGTTTGCATTTCAAAGGGGTGACAGCATAGTCAGGTCAATTCTCTGACTGAGGCTGGTTTCTGATGCACCCTTTTAATTAATTTTCAGGAGAAAGGGGTGACATCCCAAGTTTTAAAACTTCCTAAAGTAGTGCCAAGGGCTTATGCAACAGTAGTTTGAGTTATTCACTTTGAATAGTTTAAACACTTTATCCTTCTGTCCAAGGAGATTGGTTAAAAATAAATCCCAACAACTGTTTTTCTGGTTAAAGGAAAACACCCATTATGTTTTAGAGCTCCTAGGCTATAAGCCAAAGATGGGCTGGTTCAAAGGGTGCCTATATAAAAGCCTTTCCCTCTGCTGAATTTAGATTATTTTAAATTGGTTTTTGTGATCTTATTTCTCAAGTCTTTCTTTTTTTTCATTTTATATCCTACTCTGTCTTTTCTCCTGTATCTTTCCATCTCTTCCTCTCTTCTTTCCTTCTCCTCCCCTCCCCTCCAGTCATTCCCTAAGCAAAATGAGAACACGTTAACATTTGTGGTTGAATCACATTCTTGGATAGCTGCTGTTCAAATGGGTTGGAAGGCAAGATAAAATAGCTCACCCATCTCTTGCTTCCATGCACGTCAGCAAATGCTGTCAGAAGTTCCTGCTACAAATGATGCTGGTGTAGAATCACCCACTGTCCGGTTTCAGGGAGAGGTGATGGAATCAGTGAAGTAGAGGGAGAAGGTAGAAGAGCTGTTCACACAATCCTAGCTGAATTTGAAAGCTGTAGCTCTGAGATGGACTTGCTACAGTCACCCTGGAGGAAGAGCTATTACTTCTACCCCAGGGCTTGCTGTACAGATGGAGAAAAGAAATATTCCCAGTGTGTCTTGCTGAACAACTGCAGATATGGAAGGAAAAGCCCTGTTTGGAACTGGTCCTGGTTCAGCAGCAGTAACACAGGGAGGGCGTGGGAAAGAAGCGCAGGTTGGCCCCTGTGGATGCTCTAATGAGCTGGTAAGAGAGAAGCCCTTCTTTTAGCTTGTCCTTCCTCAATGACACTGGCCAGGTATGAGGGATGTCCTCCTGTGCCGATGTCCTGATGCTGTGATGCTGCAGATGTCTGGAGAAGGTACATGATGGCCTCCTCACAGCAATGGGGATGCTGTGCCAGCCAGGAGCAGGAGGGAGGGTGAGCCTGTGCTGTGCTTGCTTTGCAGCTGTGCTCTGGGAAGGCCGGGAGAGGATGGCTCTGCTGGTGTCCTGGCTGCACCCGCAGGGTGGAGACCAGCTCTGCTCTGGCACAGGCGACACTCAGTGTATCCACAAACCTCATTGAAACGGTAGCAGAATATTAAACAGGAGCTCTTTGCTCTGCTGCTGTCTGCTTGGAAACTTGGAAAAGGGAGGAAACTTTCCTCCTGTCCATGCCACAGGGTTGAATGGGCCTTTATACTGCTGGAATAGCATGGCTCCCTTGGCAAGGCAGGCAGCAGACACCTATTTTCTTGGGGACATTTCCCAAACCCCTTTTATTTTGGAGTAGAGGATGTTTGTTTTCTTAGACAACTTAGTCTACTTTCAGGGGCTGAAGCAGTGGCTTTACTGCTGCATAACAAAGCAACAGCTTTCAGTGCCCTGAACATCAGTAGTGGCGTATCATTTTGGAACATGCAGCTATCCAAAGTTCAGAATCCAGTGCATTGGTTCTGTTAGATTATACCCTGAAGATACAGGATAGGTATCTTTAATGTGAAGGAGTTATAAAGTTCAGTTTCTCTGAGCACCTGGATGATGAAGCAAAGGGCGTTGTCTGTGTTCCCAGTTCCAGATCATTCTTGCTTAGTGCTTAGATTAAAACCACTTAAATTTTCTTCTTGCAGCCCTGTTTCCAATGCTGCTGATTGTGTTGTAGTAGTTCCTTTCCTGGCTCTCTTTACTTCTCTTATCTTTCTCTTGCTTCTTTCACAGACAAGGTTCCAGCTCAGTGACAGCCTGGCCTTGCAGTCATGCTCTATACTGTTCATACTCAGAGAAAGCCAACTCATTCCTTTTCTACTGAAGCCACGGTCAAATGCATATATGTTCTGGATATGTTCCTGTTATGTCAGTATCTCAGTTCAGAGGGGGCTTAGGGGTTTCTTACAACTGTCTTCAATGCAAAGTGGCAGCAAATGAACTTTCAGAGAGGCCTTGCTCTCCCCTCATAAGAGCCCATTGCAGTTTCCTCTGGTTTTGCTGACTGTTCTCTCTATATACTGCTCACATATCCAAACAGTTACTTGTATGGATCTCACTGCTTTGGAATATATTCTTTCTGTATGCTAAAGAAGAACCCTACTTCCTTAGCAGCTTCACATCTTTCCCTGTTTATTTTTCTCTTGGAAAGCAGAGTAGTGGCAGTGCAGAGTCCCACATAGGTTTTGATTCTCTGCCACGACATGTGTTTAAATGTCCAACCATGACACATTTCCATGCTGAGCACAGAATAGCACTCCTTTCCCACCTCTGCCACAGGGCAGGGGTGCTCTGTAATGTGCTGAGCTGCTTTCTACCTTCCCTGTCCCTTTGCTATATCCATTGACCCCTAGAGTTCCTAAGCTCACTGCAAAAGGAAGCATAATGCTGTTTTGGGTCAGTACTCACCTGTAGCACGCCCCATGTGCACTGTCTCTCTTGAAGTCTTTCTTTTCCCTCTGTTTGGCAGCCTCATGGATCGGTAGTACCTGGAATTTCTTTGAATGGCAATGTAAGGTGTTGGCAAGTCCCCCTCGTGGGTCACTGGGTTAGCACCTGCTGACTCTTCCTCACCTTCAGAGACTGACCCTGACTCTCTCAGTACCTGCTGGGAAAGGCCTTGCTGGAGCCCACCAGCAGAGAGCCTGTGGGCAGCTTCACTCCTATGCTCATCCATGGCTTCCAGGTCTTGTCTCTATGGCAACTGAGATGATGGAGCAGCAGCAGAGCAGCAGAAGACAGGTAGTATGCATAACCCCATCAGACTTATCTGAATTAGAGCTGGAGACAAACAAAACACAACAAAACAGGAGAAGAGAGGACAAAGTTCTGTTTAGTTCAGATGCCATGGTGCATCATTTGTTTAAGATAATGTAGACTTCCCAGGACATTTTGTCAGAGATCATTTTGACATCCTCACCTTACAAGCCTTATTCTAATGTCCTGAACAGCACTTTGACGTGCTCTTGGTTGTCCTTCCATGACATGTGGTAGTGCTACTGATGCTACTGGAAAAATGTTGTATTTTCTCTGTTGATGACCACTCCTTTTCATCAGCTGTGAGCAGTAGATTACTAGTTGATTTAGAGTAAATAAGAGGTAGTGGTCATGTCCTTGTTTGTGAGGGTGAAAATCTTACTGAACAGAAAGTAAAAGCTGAAAAGAAAGCTCTGTTAATCTGTCTATTATCTGTGTACTTCTCCCTGTAACAGAAGAATTAATGCCTTTTATACAGGGCTGGGTGCCTTCTAACACTTGTCAAGAGTGCACACTCCTGCCATGCACATAAGTGAAGTGAAATCCATATAGCTGTCAAGAAGTTAAGGTAGAAGAGGCAAGATTATGTAGTGCAGAGACTCAATTTAGTTTCCCAGAGTTGGTCTCAAGTGCCAGGGTCCCACTTCTCTGTGTGTTGGTACGTGAACTGTGCCACTGCTCCCCAGCATTTTTAGGAGGCAAATCACTACAACAGCAAAACAGCAATTGATCCTTCAGCCTTTGCAAGACTGGGTAAAATTGGAACTGATTACTTAAGCATTCGCTGCTCCTTTGTCTGCTGAATTCTTACAGCTGTCAAATTCTTTCTGAGTACATAACATGATTTTGTGACTGATGGGGCTATCATGGATAGTAGAAAGACATGCTCTGTAGGAAATGTGAATATAAAATTGACAGCTGGCTGAGAGAAGGGCATAAAATGGTGCTATGGATTAGTCATTAGATGCTGTTTTGAGAAACTGCATGTATCAGTGGTTTGCTACATTACAGTATATCCAAGACACAAGATACCCTAGAAAATTAAAAGTTTCGTTTTTATTCTTTGTCTTCTGCAATCTCTACGATCCATGTGTGCCACAAACCTTTCCCTTTCTTGCTCCCCAGGGTCACTCCAGCTGACCCTGGGACATCAGGAACAGTTGAGACATCATCTGTGAATCCTCTGCTTTCCAAAGCTTTGTATGGCCCTATTATTTATCCTTATAAAAGGTGGGGCACTACCTGAAATCATGCTCTGGGCTCTACAGAGCTGCTTTCTCCTTTCATAACATGAACCACAGCATGCAGCTCATAACTGCTAAATCTGGATCCTGACTTCAATTCTGCCAAGACTTTTGGACTGTTTGAAACTGGTGGTTGCTCTGGAACTGTTTCCAGTGTTGCTGGAAGTGTATGAAGGACCCGTTTATTGGTTGTGGTGCTAAGTTTGGTTTGTAAATGACTCTGAGGTATAGAGATTCACTATGCTTGTTTCTGTGGCTCCGTGGAATAACAAAATAAAACCAGCTGCTGTTGGAAACAGTTTGAAAAGAAAGAAGAGGCTATTTCTTTTCCTGAGCCTTTCTTAGAGTTACAAGACTAAAGCCCCAAAGGCTTGATCCTTGCAACTGTGATGGAAGCTGTCTGTTAACCGGACCACAATTAGTATTACAGCTGTATTCCTTCCTAACCCTAAACTCTAACAATCACTAATTTTTGATTTCTTTATCTTCTATAGATTTATGGCCTGTCTCTTGAGGAGATGTAACAGTCTCCTCTATATCAAAGTTCCGGCGTGTTTTGAGTGGCCACCCTTTCTCCGTGTGACTCGGACTGGTGCAGAGACCTGTCTCTCTCGTGGCCCTTGCAATGCTGCCATAGTTTGCGAAGCTTAGCAAATTGCTGCTAGTGTTTTCTTCAAAAATTAGTTGAAATTTTCACAGGAGCTGCTCACCAGTTAAAGTTTTCACAGGAGCTGCATGCTCAAAACCATGCAAATCTCCAAAGGGATCATTAGGCATGGAGAAGACTGTTTTCACCTTTCAATTACCCAGTTAATATGAGAGTACCTGGATGTCATTGCTGCGCTTTTACAAAGAAGCTTGGGAGAGAAGGAGCCCCCAGCACTCAGGTGGGTTGTTCAAAGATGTTACTATGTGTTCAGCAGCCCTCTCAAACCAGTGTGGTTATCTTTGCCAGATACTCTTCCTTTGGTCCATCAGAGGAGTGAAAGTGCCCATCCTAAACAGTCAGCTTGTTGCCAGGCTACCAAACAGTCCCTAACAAACAAGATCCTTGACCAGAAGTGAATACAGCAATGCATGAGAGAAAGTCTTCCATATTTTCTATGAGAGGCAGAGGGGGCACTTGTTTATTATGGTGGTTATGAACAATATATATTGGTTTTTTACTTTCTTCAAGAAGAGGTCAAGAACAGAATGTATTTCTGAAGGCAATGCTTCTGATTCCAAAACTCATACTCTAAGGAATTCTTGAGAAATTATTTACTGATATCAAATAGTCTTGGCTTTTGTAGCTTCTAGGTGTATTAAAAAAACAGGGATAAATTTAAGGGACACATGCAAATTTAATATTACATTATTTTAGTAGCAGTCAAGCTATTCAGTGACACAGAATGAATGACTCAGGCAGGTGTGGACCATAACTATCCCTGTCTGAGTGTTTGCAGGAAATTTTTGAAGGTGTTCACCTCTGATAAACACAGGTGAGTGTCAGGTCTTGCCTCGGGAGTAGCCCATCCCAAGTATATTCCCATGCCACCTTGAGATCACATGGCTGCAGTGTCCCCACTCACCTGGATGTGCTTTGCAGGCAAACACACTTCCCTATGGTTCATGAAGACTAAAGCAGAGGTCTGTAGGGAAAAGAGAAAGATGGCAACAGTGAAACCAGCATGTGATGCACATACAGCAACACTAGAGATATGCATTTTAACTCACACATAATTCAGCCTCCAGGATTTTGACTGGCTAGAAATTTTACTTGCAAATGGAAAAAACTGGCACTTACAGCAAATACTATGGATTTGTATAAGAACAGTTAACTCAGGGACGTTGGGTAAAATGATAATAAAAATTATAAAAGGGACTGAGGTTCCTAGAGCAACATGGACCTGGACACATGTATGTGTGTAGGAAATAGGGACCACTGCTATCTCTGGGAGAATGGGACTGGATGTGTTTTCAAGGCTGTGGATGTGACTAACTGCTGGCCCCTGCTGTACAGAGTGGGTTGATAGGGATTCACAGGGTCCCAGGTGTATGAAAGGTGTATCAGGTCTATCTTCTTTTAATCAGTGCTACTCAAGGATGTTTTTAGCAGGCTGAAATCTGATTTTGTAGCTGTGTAGACCTTCAGATGGGTTTATTCTGGGCAGTTTGATCTGGGAGTCTGGAGCAGCAGGTACATTCTAGAACTGCTTGACCATCATTGCCAGTTTGCCCATCACATGCAGTGCCAGGTGGGCACAGCTTCATTTGCTGTGGCAGCACAGGCAGGCTGTGTGGCATGGGCAGGCTGCGTGGCATGGGCATGTTGTGTGGTCTGTTGCTGCTGGCGGTCCTGGTGGGCACTGGTGGCACAGGCACTGCTGAGGGCTGGCAGCTCTGGAGAGCCAGGGGGGGCTGCCTCAGCTGTTGCTGAGACAGGAGGAGTGCAAGCTGTGTCTTAGCTGCTGGAAGGAGCCACCTCCTTCCCTGCCAGACCTGCTGCTTCACATGCTCTGACCCCTTTCTCCATGGCAGCTCTCCAGGGCTGTAGCGCAGCAGAGCAGGCAGCTGGATCCTGGATGCTTTGCTGCCCGTGGTAATTTTTGGCCCTTGGTAATGGGCTATTTTGCTATGCCTGGGTGCTGGCCCTGAGCTCACAGCCTCTGTCTCTGGGAGGATTTTTTCTGGTCACTCCCTTCCACTGCCACAAGTCAATCATTTGTGTGGGACTTACCTGGCTCCCTGCACTCAGCCTTCCCTGTGATGGAAGGGGTGCAGCAGGATGAGACTAATGGCTCTGCTTGCTAGTGAATCCAGTCCTTCAATAAATTCTTAAATCCCCTTTAAAGTGGGGAGTTGAATTGTCTGACTGAAAAGTGTTAGGTACTATAGTAAGGAAGTTAAAGAATGCTTAAGGATTTTGAAATGAAAACTGCTCAATTTGCTGATGTTATACAGTGCTGTTGCCCAGTTTGGAAGTGTAATGAAGATTGCTTAATTAATATTAAGATGGGCTGAAATCTCCAGCTGTGCAACTCAGGGATTTTTCAAAGCAGGAAATAACAAATGTGAATACACCTTGACTGCATGGTTGGCCTACATAGGGACATCCAGCCACAGAAGTTGAATTGCCCTTGTCTGATTGTATAATGTGTCCCCACCACTACTGAGAACAAGATAACAGTATTGATGTGTCTGAGTGGCCACCAGTATGCAGGTAGGTCCTCTCAGCACCAAGGGCAATGAACCCTGCACTGAGTTACCTACTGGTGGGTTAGTTTTGGGGCTCAATGCAGAAATTACTCTCTTGGCTTTGGCTGTAAGGTGTTTATGCTATAGAAAGGCAGAAAGTCTTACAATATTTTCTTCCTTTTTATATATTTAAGTTGTTTCAAGTATAAAAGCCCTCTTAATGACTCATATATTTGATGATTTGATCTGAATATATATTTGATGAACCAGATGGAGCTCTTCTAAGACAGTATTTTGACTTCAAGCCCTCACAGATAACATGGCTCCTTTAATATTTCTTCTTTAAATACAGTCTGAATGTACATGCAAATACTGATTTAGCTGCATCTTAACAGTTTCTTTCTAAAATGCTTTTTTTAAAGTCTTGGGCAAACAAATATCAAACCTCTCCCTCCCACCACCATCAGTCCCCCATTACATCCCTGCTCATGCATTAGGCATTGATTTTTTCCCATCTTCCTTGGTTTTAAGTGGAGTGGAATGTCATCTCTAAACTCTCTCAGTCCGCATGATGATGAGGCAAACCCAGCTGTGCCAGGATGGAGCACAGTCCAAGATCCAGCAGCAGGCCTTACTCATGGGCCACTCCTGCTCCTGTGGGTGCCAATCCCTCAAGGAGAGTCACATGGGAGGGCCATGCCAAGGTTCTGGGCTCTGCACAGGCTCAGGCCTGCGTTTGCACCGGGAGATATTTCTGTGTGAGTCAGGGGAATAGTAACACCCACAGACTCAGCCCCAGGCTCTGGCAGATTTAGCTCTCAGCAGATGCAGCTATGAATTCATTTGGCCTCATAAGTGGTTTAGGGAGGGCTCAGACTTGGAGTCGCTTTGAGCGAGGTGCTTTCACGTGTCCTGCTGAGCCACCTGTGCTCCAGCGGGGCTGAATTCCAGCAGAAGGATGCACAGGTGGATGGGCATGGGAACACCTTACCCTAAAGTTCTCAGGGCCCTGAGCTGCCTGACCAGACATCCATTTATGTTTTCATTGTTATTGGTCGGGATCACCATCCTTGGAAGTGTTAACAATCCTGACCCTTTCTATTAGGTGGTGGCAAGAGACAGTTAAGCACATGTCCATGTCCAAAGCAAGCCACATGACATTTCACAAAGGAATTTCAACTATTCAGGTACAAGGCCAAGGTATTATTTGATTAAGGCACAGGGGTGGAGACAAAAAGGAGGAGCATGAGAAGAGACTGACTAAGAAGTGAGACATGGACCAAAGAGATTCACAGCAGAAGCCAGAGAAAATTAGACAATAAGTTTGGGGATGCTGGCCAAAAGAACATCAAATAGTTTGACCCCACATGTTTCCAGGAATCAAACATTTTGTACTTATTGTGTAAATAAGATTGAATTCTATAAGCAGCCTTAACAAAATCAAACTACAACACTCCAATTTTGAGGTAGTCTTTCAGGTGAGGAAGGTTAACAGAATGGTTAACTATTTCCATGATTTAGTGCTGATACCTTATTTATAGCAAGCAAAACCAAGACAGAATTATGCACTTTATTACACTCTTGTGACAAAAAAACCCTTTATGTCTTGCACATATGTTACAGAGAACCTGTTTTAGAAACACTTTGGAGACTAAAAATAAATCCATTGGACCCATTTAATATAGCCTCCAAACCATGTGCTTTAGGCACCATGAAGACCAAGGGAACGGGGCTGGGGACAGAAACAGTACATGTAAAATGGCTAAAAATTACTCAAATGGTTAGATCTAAAAATGCTTCCAGAATTAAGTCTGGCATTGTGGGAAGGTCTATGGATAGAGGTAAGCATGCATGTGTAAACACAGACACAAAATGAGTGTGTCCTGTACACAGTCACTTACACATGACAGAAAAGGATACATGCCTTCACACAATTCCTTCTGCATGAAACATGGACTATTTATAGCAGCTACTTTGTGTTAATTAACTAATATATTTCAACATATACTTAAAAAATGACACCAGATAACTGCATATTTTTCTGCTGCAGCATGATTTATGTTTTTGACTGTTTACTGATTCTTTTTGATTCAAAAACAATTATTTAAAAATATGTGCTCTCTTGCGTGCCACTAATAATGTCATCTCAGCTCAATCCATGCATCTCAGAGAGTGATCCAGCCCTACTCCCTTAAATTCCATGCTTCATCCCCCAGGTCTTGTGTAGTAGAAGTAGCTATGGACTATAGCTAAGATGTTAAAGAATTCCCCCTATGGAGCTATTCTACACATGTGTACATGTACATATCTATGCATATATAAACACACGTGCTCTCCTGCTGTGTAGGAGGAACCAGCCTCATTTTTAAAGCATACAGAAGAGCAGAAGTGGAAATCTACAAGCCCTTCTGGTTTTATTATAAGCTCTTAAAACTAATTAGACTAAAATCTGACCTTATTTCTATTCCTTTCCTTAAATTATTACACATGTGATGGTGAAAGTACATCTCTGCTTGAAGATTTTGAGAGAGTCCTGAGAAGTAAAATGGATAAAGCTCATCCCGTTCCTCTGACATCACTGACATATCTCTCTACTAATAAGAACTCCTGCCTCTAGAGAAAGCCCCCTTTCCTTTTTCCAGCTGTTTATGAAATGTTGCTGTCCCTGATGCCATTCCCGTTCCTTATTTCTGCTTAGATTCTAGTGAAACTGTTGCTAAGTAGCAGTGGTTGGAAACTCGTGAGGTTTTCCAGGCTTATGTCTGGAAGAACAGTGAATAATTAAAACCCGAATCACTGCATCTCCTGGGCTCAGGGGAGTACACAACCATCAGCTCAGGGCTCAGGTGCCAATCACTGGACAAAGCCCCAGAGCAGAAGACACTAATGTACTGTGCAAGTATGTACACAAGGCTCTCAGCAGTCTGGCTGATGATCTCCTCTGTTTTATTGGGTTGCACATGGGAGTTGTGAGTCCCTGTTTCTTTTCGTTTGTTCTGTCTGGGCTATGTGAAGCCTTCTAGACATGGAATGTATATGCAACACAGAGCTTACACTTTAAAAAATTTGATTACTCAGGTACAGAAGCTTTAGTCTCCAGTGAAATGGTTTAGTCAAAAACAACGGTACAAGAACTAATGTCCTGGGCATAATTCCTGGCTGAAAGCAGAGAGGCTGAGTAATGCCGGGATACCTAGAAAAGGAAGATTAGCAGATGTCTTGGTTGAAGCTTTCAAGACAGATGCATTAGTAAACAGAGAGGCCCAGTGTCCCTTGAGCAGACAACACCTGCACTGTTCTTGGGGAAAAATATAATGATGCCCACTTCTATTTCTAGCTTTGCTGGTTGCATATGAGACACTTGTTATGGAAGAAATGAGCAGGGATGGTTGTTTGAACTGCAGAGAGGTAAGAACTCATAGGGGTTTTATTTGAAAGCTTCCATACAGCAGCAGGGAAAGAGAAGGCTGATTTTGTTGATCAAGAAATAGTAGAGCTCTCAGTTTTTCCTCCCTCAGTGGTTATTGGGTGGAGAGTCCAGGGAGTGTCTGTATGGTGAATCTGCTGGCAAATTTGTAGCTGCAAGGGAGCCAGAAGTCAGTATGAAATCAGAATCCTGTTAAACTGGTTACTGCTGGCTTGCAAAGCCAGGCAGGTTTGGGGTGCTGCTGTTCCAGGCTATCCTTGTCAACTGCATCAACCTAATTTCAACTAATTTCAAACCTGACATAAGCTGATACTATTCTTACAACTTGTTACTCGGACTGCACATGTCTTTAGCAACTCAGGAAAAGCACTTGATGCACAACTCTGGAAATTGTGCAGCGAACAGCATGGGCTGATGCAAACTTCCCCTTCAGGAGGGCTCTTTTCAGCCCCAGGGGAGGACCTAGCAGGAAGAGAAGTGCTCGGGACAGCAGCTCCTTCCCTACTACTTCTGGGGGACTGGCTCAGGGCTTAGGCAGTCCCACCCAAACCTCCCCCACTTGCCTCTGGTTTGCCAGCTCCAGGCCTGGCCAGCATGGCCCTGCAGAAAACGAGGGACACATGAGTACTCTGGAAGCCTGTACATCCATAGGGATTCTCCAGTTTTGGGACAAATTAATGTGTCCTCAGCTGTACCTCTGTGGCTCACTCTACCCCAGTGCTGGGAAAGATTAGCAAACCCTTCCCTGTTGGACCTTTCCTTCTAACAGGCCTTGTTATCCTCCTCTTCACCTCCAGTTTTTAAGCACAGAAAGAGGAAGGCTGGGATGAGGGCAGTGAATCTCACAGGATTGGGTCCTATGAGAGCAGATGTCATTTCTCAGCTCTTCTGCAGTTCCCTGGGCAACCCTGAGCACGTCAGTGTTTCCTGAGCCTTAGTTCCCCATCTCTAGACTGCGATTGGTATATTATAGTTCGTGAATATTCCTATATTTCTTCCAAAGCCTTTTTTCTTCTGAGTTACTTAAGTAGGAGCTTAATGTAAGTACAAGAGCATGACATGAGATAGCCTGCTGTATTAAAAAGAGCCCTGGACAATACCATAATTAAAGGAAAAAAGGAACCAGTTTGAAAATTCTCTCTTTTTTTTTGGTTATTTTTCATTTGATGTTTTCTGCATTTCAGTCCCCAAGTGAAAGGCAGGCATTTCGTCTAGATTTCTAGTTCCTCAGTGTCCTTGTTGTTCTTCCTAAGTTTCATTTGAGCTGGCTGCACGTTCTTACTAAAAATGGGTTCTTGTTTTAGGAATTGCTCCCTTTTGGAACAGCAAAGTGCAAGTTTTGCAGATTGAGTAACCTGCTTGACCTGTTTTTTTTCATAGACATAAATTTGAAAGAAGATTTTGGATAGGAAAGACAAGGCAGGGAGGAGATGAGATTTCCAGATTGTTTTAGGCTTTACTGAGTCTTTTCAGTTTTCCTTATATTAGATCTAATGGGGCAGCTTCCATGGGGTGCTGCTTGGAAATATGAAATATTTCCTCCAGGCACTATTGTGGAAAAAATGCTAATTGCCTATAGAAATCATAGAACAAACTACTTTCAAAAGGAAAATCTGAGTGAAAACCCCGGGCACTGGCCACATACTCAGGGACAGATGATGGTAATTATATAGTTAAAACACTTTACATTGTCTTGCAAATGTCCCCTCCAAATTATACCAATATGGGACAATGGCTGTTTTGTCTCTGGGCTCTTCTTTTCTGGCAGTTACTTTGGTGTTTCACACATACTCCTGTATTTATAGTTGGTCTTAAAAGTGGAATGGATTTATCACTCCCAATTTGAATCTGGAGAAAATCAGCCCTGAATAAAATTTCTGCCCATCTCCTAAAATGGATCTCAGCCAATTAGTACTTTTTGCAGGTCCAGTGAGATATTTTAAATACTTTTCATTATTTTAGTGCAATTTCCTGCTTTCAACTAGATCTGGAAGGGACAGCTCCACTATAATGGTGGAATCCATTGATAGTTTAAGATCTCAAGAGCTGGCTTATTCTTATGAAATGAGTCCTTGTTTACTTTGTGCATTTAAAAATATACATAATTGCTGGGACAGAGTTCACAGCTACACTGGATTCAGAGCGGTTGGTCTCCAGAGAGTGAAAAGAAAGATTGGCTAAGGGGAAGGATCAGCCTGGATTTAAGAGGAAAACAAGCTGGTTTTCACATTTCCTGTCTTTATTTGTATATTTTTTTAAAGCAAGATCACACATAAACTGTTGCCAGGAAAAATCACGACTTGTCCTGCCCCTGGAAAAAGACACGCGGTTTGGTTGGCCGGTTTGGGGGAGGTTTGCTGTTTAGCTGGCCACATTAATGCTGCTCTGTGCCGTCTGGGTCTCCCCTCTGACCAGGCTGCCTCCCTGCGCTGGGTTTGGTGCCTGTCAAGTTGTGCCAGTGGTGTCTCTCCACTCTGTCAGCCAGTGTTTCAACAGTGCTCTCTCTGGGCTGCACAGAACTCCTTCAGAGGAGCTTTGCTCGCAGAGCAAAGTCAGTTCTTTCCTGGGCACTGTATTTGTACCTTCGTTTGTGGCCTGAGGTTTCATTCCTCTTCAGTATCCCCCCAGAACAGGATTTTACTCACCTGATACTCAGGGACTGAACCAGTCTCTCATTTGCCACCGGGATGAGGTATGTCCAAAAAGTCTGAACTAAACTTCCCCAAGCAGTTGCAGATTTGCAATTCAGTTGTGGATCCAGAGGCAGGTACGTCCTGCAGAAGTTTGCTGTCCTTCAGTCCTTGTACCTTCCTGTCAGTTCTGCTCGAGAGTAAAGTTTCTCTCAGACTTTGTTTGCTCGGTTTCCAGAGTCACAGCAAACACAGTTTAAAGAAACAGCTTTCTCTTTACCCAGATAAGTTAGTACAAATATGCCCTGAATGTCCTTTGCACTGCTTGTGCCAAGGCTTAATGACAGGGCATTCTTAAACCTCCCATATAAATCTTTAACAACTGGGTGAAACTTCAGTCCAAATATGAAAACTCAAATAAGTGGAAACAGTAAATGGTATTTGCTTACACTTTTAAGGCCCACTGGCTTAGAAACTGCTCTTGCTCTACATTATTTACAGTCAGTTGAGATTAAAAGACCTAAAAGTTTATGACTATTTTTAGATTGCCATTTCTTAATTTCACGTGTGTTCACATACCTGGCCACTGGGGTGGATATAGCAGAGCCAACCTTTTGTTTTTACTTTGAGGCCTTTTGGATCAGTTCATCCAAATGCCTTTTATAATTTTCTCCCTTGAAATAATTTGATTTCTTATTCAGGCTGCTTCCATGCTATGATTTGAATGTCCCTCTTCTGGGGGCAGCTTAGGCCCAATGCTTTTAAGGAATACAAACAACTCTGTAATTGCTGTAGATACCCGTGCGGTGCTATACTTAGGAAAGAAGTTTTCCCTCATCCTTGGATAACTCACTTGGTATTTTTAAGCCTTCAGTTGGATTGACTCTTACAAGAAGCATCACACTGCCTGCTGAATTTGATAGCAGTCTTTCCTTTGCTTTTTATTTTCTTTTTTGAAGTTCACTGAACTTGCTAAGTCCCTTGTTCATCGCAAAATATTTTAATTGGTCACAACATTACCCTATTCCTTTTAAAATGCAGCTGTATGTCCAGCGTACTCCGTGGAAGGTCATATGTTCCCTGAGTTAAGATTGGGTTAATCTGATCTTAGTCATCATAGTTTCATGGTCAGCACTGTCAGTGTCTCTTTATATTAGCTGAGGGGCTGGCCTGGGCATAGAGGGCTGCCAGCAATTAATCTTGTAATGATTAATCAAGGTCACCATCAGACCTGTGCACTTCTGGTCTGAGTGCCAGCAGGACTTGGGGATGAGGGATGCCATGGAATTTGGGCTCCTCTCTGTCGCAAGAGTTGCCCAGGGTGAATCTAACCAGCCTTGTGCTTCAGGCTGGCTTATCTAAGTGGGCCAGCACTGCAGAGTTCATGAAGCAAGGGGCTCCAGTTTTATTGCATTTTCCAGTCAGTAAATTGCTCCAGTGAGTCCATCTCAGTGTTGCTATTTTGAGGGCTAAATAAATCCTCCTTCTACAATCTCCTTTTTGTATGGATATCTCACCACCTCTCTTCCTTTGCTTCCCATAGATTTGTGCCATTCCGTTTGTTACAAAAATAAAGTACATTTATTTCTTTTCTGTGCCAAATGGGCAAAGTAAATGGAAAAATGTAATGTGTGTGATGGGCAGGATGTTTATTGGGTGTTGTCTCCCACAGAGTAAGGCAGCTCCCCGGTGACAAACCCACGAGTCACCGTGGGGTGTCAAAAGGCTCACAGGTCTTACAGGCTGTGGGGTGATGCTGTTACCCTTTGGGTTGAGGGAGTATTTTTTGATTTTGTCCAATTTTTTCCATAAGGCACAGAAATAAGTTGTGAAAGGCTGTTATTTACTGGGAGAGAAAAACCAGCAGAGGATTCTGTGCTTACTCCCCCTCATGGAAATCAACAGTAATGTAACCGGAGTGAGTGGGGTGTGAAATGGTACCCAGTGAGTACCTGCTCCTCATGCTTGTTGCTCCTGCAGTTGATAAGGATAGTGAGGTGCTGGTCTCAAATGTGCTCAGAGGCTCTTTTCCTTAACTAGAATCGGCTCTAAAAGAAAACAGTGAAAGTTTCCTCGTCCAGTGAATGCTGTTTCCCAAAGAGCTCTGCCATTAGCATTTGCCTATAACATTCATAATTATTATTACTTTGGCTTTTTCTTGTTTCTTTTTTTACCCCTCCCCTGGCAGAACAGACTTTCAGACAGAGCTCAGGTCTATAGAATTTATCTTCTACACCAATGATACCCTATTCCCCAGTGCCTGGAAAGCAGCCCATCGTGTTTGAACTGAAACGTGCCACATGGCGTGTTTGCTGCCTCGCATCGTCTGACCCCACAGACCTGTGGTAAGGGTTAGAATCCTAACCCTAACCCTTAACTTCAGCTGCCCCACAACAGCAGCCACACCGCACAATGTAGCAAAAATCCTGAATTACCTGGGCAAGCCTTGCCTTTTAATGGTGCCAGGAATCAGTGGGTTCAGGTTTGAACATTTTGCAAGGGAAATATACAGGGATAACTTTTAATGGACTAGGTGTCACTCACTAAATTTACCATCTCTTGTTTTCCTGATAATTGCTTTTCACATACACTCAAAAGCATTAGCTTCTGAATTCTTTTTCTCAGCCTCCATTTGCAGCTATTGCTGTATCTTTTCTAAGAGGTGGCACCTGAAAGTGAATGTGGTCCTCCAAATTCAAATACTTCATTGTTCAGGATTCTGTCATTATATTATCTTCTGCATTATTTTTATATCCTCTTATTAATGCACCCACACACCCCATTTGCATTTTTTAACCTTTTTAAAAACGTTTTCATTACAACAATCAGGTATAAGGGCAATGAAGTAAGCGTAGAACAATAGAAGTGAAGAGCTTGATCCTTCTCAGACCTAAACCCTTTTTAAACTTCACTGGTGACACTGATTCTGATTTACACTGAAAGGAAAGAGGGAGGATCAAGCCATGAACATCTACAGAGGGACATTCTCTTCTGATAGTTAATAAGAAGCAGTTTTGTATAATAGTTGCAGCACACAGCATGTTTGGAAAGAGCACTTTTCCTTTTATGAGCAAGGAGGGCTTTTACAGCTAGAGGACTGTGGTATGGGCAGGAGGCTGAAGAGCAGTGCTGGAGCCTGGATGCGGCAGTGCTTGGTGCTGACTGTGCAGGGAGGTAGCACAGGGTGTCCCCGTGGGATTGTCCTGCACAGGCACTAGGGTTCATCCAGTTTAACCTCTCTGCAGGGCTAAGGAGCACATTCTTGATTTTGGGATCAGTTTTAGCCCCTGCACAGCTGCATTTGATACCTGTCCTGGGGAGTGGGCCAAAGGCAGGGCATCCTAGCTGGCTGCAGAGGAGTGTATGGGGTTCTGCTTGGAAAGAAAGAGATGACAAGGGGAGATGGAATGTGGCCTGAGGCACAGCCACTCTGCCATGTGCTGCCACCATAGCCCGTGGAACCACTGGAACCACAGCAAGCCACATCTGGGACTTCCACTCAGAAGACATGGACAACCAGTGTTAAGCTGCAGCTGGGCAAGGTGATTTCTCTTAAACAAATGAGTATTTATGGGTTGTCTGGCTGCAGAAGCCAAGTGTGTGACTCAGAAAATCACCTGAGTAACACTGCTGCTAGCTAGGGAGAACAAAAAAGGTGAAGAAATCCATAAAGCAATCATTCACGTCTGCCATTCTGGCAGACCGCACCTTAGAAGCCTCTTCAGTGTCTCCCTTCGTTAATTGCTTCTGCTTTGGATTTTCTCCAGGAGTCACTGTTGAAAGTTACTGTCTGGTGGATATCAAGGGCATTGTCTCTGGAGGGTCTTTTCCTCACATTAATTGTTGTTTGATTCCAGGTAAAGCAGTGAGATACAAATGCCGTCGGTCTTCCTTAGTGTGCCCCAGTTAAGGCATTACTTTACTTGCCCAGTTAGACAAGGTTCGTAAACACGGGTGTGGTTTAACGATGCAGCTAATTAGATCCCTTGGCTAAGTGCCAGTCTGGGAGATGAGTCTGCTCCTCCTGTCAACAGCTTTGTGTTCCTGCTCCTACTGCAGATTCTGCTGCCTGTTTGGCTCTTGCTGACACAGTCCAGGACAATGACCTAGCAGAAACTGTTCACTTTTTTTAATGGATTAGTGTTATGCCAGGCTGACATGCTCTGATGTCTTGCCAAGGTAAGATGAGCATCCATGCTGGCACAGGAAGGAATACAGTATTGCTCAAGAGAGAGGAAGGAGCATTACATCAATTCAGTTGGTCAATTCATTGGTTGTAAATTCACACCTTTGCAACTCCCTCTTTGGTTTGTGCAGATCAACCACAAGGACCATCAGTTGTGAAGGTTTTTTCCCCATTTTTCATTACTAGCAATATCTGTTTGCAGAATTGTTGTTTTCATTTTTTCAGATCGCTTCAAAGACAAGAAGTGTTAATGGCATCAATGGAAACAGCAGAGAAGGGGAGAAACCAGCGGATGCAGCAAGGAGTGGGATTGGAAAGGTCATCTGACAGGAGTGGCACAATGTAGTGATGAAATCATTTGCTTGGGTACTTCCAGGAGCTGAAGGTGCAGGTTTAGAGGCTCTAGGCCAGGCAGGGCACAAGTGGGAGAAGGGATGCTGCCTACTCTACTTCCTTAGCTGTGACCCCAGGCTCGTACTCTACCCTCTGTTCTTCTGCCTGACTCTGCCCAGCTCTTTGCCTGCAGCTGCTGGGGTAGTTTGGCCCTGGAACAGCTCCTCAGACACTCTGGAAGCTGCACTTGCCTGCACGAGCATGTCGTTCCTGTATCCCTGCCTGGGCTCCCCTTTTCTTATCCAGAAAGAATGTGCTGATGGATTGGAGGTGTGTGAAGCCAGGAGAGGAATGTTGGATTATCACAGCACTGTCACCTGCTGGTTATAACACTTTTGTGGGATCTTCTGGCAAACTTTCCCAGAGCTCAGGATCAGTCTGAGAGGAAGTACTGGGACCACAGAAACTTTCACCTCCTCAGCACCAGTGCAGAAGGGGACCAAGAAATAAGACAGCATGTTGAACTCTAGAATCATTAGAAACAACAGCTGCTCCACAGTGCTGTCAACCTATGCAGGTAGAATTATGCTGCTTAATTACTATGATAATGTAAAAGTCTTTTGCTACTGTTTGTCCAGCTCACATGGAACCACCCCTTATATGCAAAGCAGGTTTGCTATTTAAGTGTCAGCTTGTGTATACATGCCAGCTGCTGGTTTTCTTGGGAATCCAAGACAGCTGACATTGCTGCCAACATAAATAATTTTGCAGGTTGGAGACTAGCTGGTAAGAACACGGTGAGCCTCCCTTTTATCTGCTCCAGTAGGAGTGCCTTTTGGTTCTGGTGGTTTGTTTTTCCCTTTTGACGTGAAATCCAGGAGACACAGAGTGAAAAAGGTATTTCCCTTTTTTTATTTTTTTTTTATACCAACAAAATTTTTCATAACACTGGACATTTCTAGAAACTAAAAAGGTAAATATGACATTTTGAAGGTTCAGGTAGGAGTGCAGAGTGTATTTCTCCACCAAACATATTTTAAGAAAAATACTGCTGCTTCATAGAATTCCTCTCTGGTGCTAAGAAAACCCCACTTTAAGGCACAGGAGGTACTGCTCGGCTGAGCCACAACAGTTTGAAAACAGAATTTGGTTGATTGTTAGGAAACCGTGTACTGGGGAGCCTGAAAATCCCCATGTAAATGTGGTATGAAGTGTTTACCACAAGAGAAACTTTCTGTTTCTAGTGTGGTTAAAAAGTTTAATCCAATTGTCTGCTGGATTAAAGTAATTCCAGTTTTGTGTCTTTTTCAGTTTTGAATTCTGAATGGTTTAGTTTGTTTAAGGTGTATTTTTTGACAGTTTCACTGATAATGTCTTTCTGACTTTACATTGAAGGTGATTTATTGGACTAAATAAATATGTGTTGCCTGGCTTGTTAAGAAGTTCTGTAGCCTGGATTTAGTGTGGCATCTGGTCTAAGGGCACAAGCAGGCTTTGGATGGAGCACTCCAATGCTGGGCTGTGGCAGAAACAGGCACAGCCAGGCTGTTCGGCAGGGAGGAAGGATTTTCATGCAGGAATACACTGTAGAGCAAGGATTCTAGAAGCAAACTGGGTCTTCTGTTTCTTAGCCCTATACAGCTGGAACATGGCTACTCCTGTGAGCCCTCTATGCAATATCCCAGTCAAAATGTCTTGTTTTCCTTTAAGTGGAACAGGGAATGTGTTTCAGCATAATGCTTAGTTGAAATGCTTTATACATTTGGAAAGCACTGTCAACCAGGTCTGATGTTGAGTAGAGAGTGACTGGTCTTGGATTCTTGTGCTTACCTTGTAAAGCAGAATTTTAGTTGGGGTTTGCATTTGGCTCTCTTTGGATTTTTTGTTTGTGTTTTTACCCCCAAACCCTTCCTGAATGGGTTGTCTGTTTTTTTTGGAACATACTTGAAATCATTCAAGGAGAACAAGCTGCCTGCTGCACAAAGTGTAGAGCTCTCCAATGGGGACCAAGGGATAGAGTTCAGCATATTACCTCATCTCTGCTGGTTTGTTTTTAAAGACATGCTGTCATTTCAGCTTGGGTCTGAACATGTTAAGAACAGGTTTTATAGAAGCTGAGGCCAGTGGAAATGTTATCCTTTTCAGTCACTTTTCTTGGAGAGGGGTAAAGCAAATAAACATGCAAGGGCTCATCCTGCTCTATAGACAGGTGCATGTGAGCTGCCCTGAAGGACAGAAGTGGAAGGAACAAGTACCCTCTCCTGGTGTCTATCCCTTACTGCCACTTGGGATCCTTCCAGGCATTAGATCCATCACAGATTCATTTGTTGACAACTGTTATTTATTTATTTGACTCTTCTGGTGTGCTGGAAACAGTCTCTGCTTTGGAAATCATTACAGCTGTGTAACTTGCAAACGATGAGTAATGGCTTCCTCCATTTTAACTCCCCCTTCTCTTAGTGTTTCCACTGCCCTCATCCTTCCCTCTCTGTCTGGTCCTGCCTGGAGGTGAGGTATTGGATCTCGGTGCAGGAGCTTCCCTTGTGCCTTGGAGAGGAAATGCAGGTAAACAGCATTCTCCCTGAACAGGGCACTTTGCAGGGATAAGCCTGAGAAATGAATTAAGCACTTCAGGAAATACCAAAACACAGAAGGAAATATTGACTTAATGGCTACAAGATAAAATTCCCTTCTCCTCACCAGCACCTCTGTCATATGGGAAGAGGTGAGGACCTACATTATTTTCTCCTACGAAAAATTACCTTTCTCACTCCTTTACCTCACAAAAGTACAGTTAACTCTTCTCTCTGATGTTGGTGAGTTGATACAGGTCTGAGCAATTTTTATTTTCTTGTGTATAGCTCTCCCGTCTTCTGCTTGTCTTTCAGGCTTTTGTGTTCCACAAGGTTATCTTTTTTCCCCCAGTTATAGCTCTTGGTCTTCCAAAAGATAATGCTGTGATCTCCAAACTTTTCCAGTGTTCTTGGGTCATGCTGGCTGCAATACTCTTTTTCCTTGCAGGACAGGCAGTGCTGTTTCAGTAGAGTTTAGGAGCAGAGTAGCATCATGGATATGGCATCCTCTGGCAATTTAGCCTTGGAGGGGCCAGTGTGTGTGACTGGAATTCCCACAGTGCTGGACAATGAGCTTTGGAATGTTCTTCATGTCACTGTCCTGTCAGTGATTTGCCAATTTTACTTGTCTTTTATTCAGGAGGGTCTAGTTAGTGGGTTTGCCTTTGAAAATGGGTAGAGATCAAGAGAAAAATTGATTCTTTTCAGCTGGCTGGAGAAGTAACTGAAGGCAGTTCTTTAATTCTTTTTTGTTCTTTAATACATATATATATGTATTAAGAACTTAAAGTTTATTTAAAGATCCTGCATTTTGGATTCTGTGTGAATCTCAATTTCTGCTTGAGGATCCACAAGGGAGAAGGCTGAAGAAGCTGAATACTGACTTTAAGAGTGTTTAAAAAAGGATGGAAGAATGTCTCTGCAGATGGATAGACAGTGGGTATATATACGCATACAGACCTAATATCCACACTGTGTGTAGGGAGTATATGTACAAGTGTGTGTATGTGTGTGTACACACACTCACACATATCTCTCTTTAGTCTTTGGATAGCTGGAAAAGTCACCTGGTTCTAGTATTTTCCTTGATAACAGTTGCTGTGTCCAGGAGCCTCAGGTTTGTTTCTGTGGCAGCTATTCCCAGTTCAGCAAGTTCCTCAGTTGCTGTTTGGCAATAAGGGGAAGAGTGTTGTGACACTCACATGGAATGTGTCACAGAGGGGCTGAGAGTGTGTAGAGAGGTGTCTGCAGGTGAAAGGCTCACATGGGAGGGACTCAGGTTCAGTGGGCTGCAGCACAGCCTTCTGTGGCATTGGTCTCCTGGCTTTCCATCAAGGGCTTTGTGGGACAGCCCAGAACTTATTTTCTCTTTCCTCCTCTCCTTTACTTTTTTTCTTTTCTTTTCCTTCCCTTCTGCCCTGCCTTGAAGCAGGACTGCAGTATCAGAATGGCAGACTGCAGTATCATGAGCAGGAATGCCGGGGAACCTGTGCTGCACTAGAAAGGCTGACTAATTTTCTTTAAATACTCTCGCTTTAAATAGTCTGGAAGCATGATGGTGAGTTCTGTTTCAGGAGCCATGAGCACACAGCCATGGCTGTGGGCTGTATAAATAACCACATCCATGCTGGGAAGTAGCAAACAGCACAGTTATTTGTTCCAGGAAGGTCTTCCAATTCCCTTCATGTTACTGCCTGGATAGCTGGGATCCAGTTCTGGTAACATTCTGTACAGCAGCAGTGCTGCTGCCTTTTCTCACACTGTCAGTGACAGTGAGGAGGGAGCAGCTGCTCCTGGGAGATGGACTTCCCTCTCCCGTGGCCTTGGATCTGAGTGGCAGTGGAGCTGTGGGGCTCAGGTCTGTACAGCTGGCTTTAGCTAACAGTGCAGTTCAGATCCTTCTGAACAGTGCTGTGAGTTCAAAAATCTCACTGATATTTATAGCATCTGCAAGGTGAAAGAAAGGAATATTTGAATGCTTCCTGCCTAGCTATGGATCTGGATAGAGTGTAATGTGATGGTGCTGTCTGAGGAGAATGAACTCAGCCTGTCTGTGCTGCCCTAAGTCAGTAATCAGCACTGCAAAACAAAAAAAAAAAGTAAAATAATTGTGGACCAAGTTTAGTTATGCTGGCCAGTACAAGCTTTCCTCTTGAACATGGAAGAGTGCAAAATATTCTCCAAGTAGGTACATGGACTCTTCAGCTGCCTCCATATCTAGTCCTGAATTATCAAGACAGCCTTCAAAAATACCAGGATCTGATCCATGTCCAGTAGCCACTACAGCACTTCCCAAGACTTGGATAACTAGGAGACTCCTCAATGAGAAGTGCAGCAAGTCTTGCCTCAGCTGAGGTAGGAGGCATTTGAATTTCTTACTCATAGTGTATTGTCATCTTCTCCCTGCCATCCTACCCACTTGATGCATCAGAGATCTAAGGCTTGATTTTTTTAATATTTATTTTTCATTTTTTCCTTCTCCCCTTCTCTGCTGAGCAGGGGATAACCTAGCCTTCAGATTTTGGTGCATATTGTCAGACAATGTATTTTTCCCTTTTTTTCTTTTTTTTTCCTTTCCTATTTCTCTCCCCCATCTCCCCCACATCTGCTCAGACACAGTTCCCTCAAGCCACTGAGTTTTTATGGGGGTAAGTTGGCTCACAGGAGAGGCTTGTTGTAAGAGTGCTGAGTGGGTCTGAGGAGAGGAACAGAGACTGTGCGGGGGCATAGCACAGGCCAGTTACACAGAAGCAGCTTCCCTAAATTCTCCCTCATGTTTACTTTCCTTCATAACATTGCTTTTAAGTCACTGTAAAGAGCACAAGGTTTTCAGCTGGTCAAAAGTGCCACCCAAAGCAATGGGACACCATGCAGACTATGCTTTAATCTTATGGAAGGAGGGATGTTCTCTTCCTTTCTTTATTCATGCTCAGTGCTTACCATCCCCAAACTGGGGCACAGCTGGGGTCAGGGATTGTCTCAGTATGTAATTTATATGGAATTTTAAGCTCATGTTTAGCAAAGATGAAGTTCTGTGCAGGGTTTTGGATACACCATCAACAGAGACATTAATGGCCTTCTGAGGGAAAGTACTCCAATGTCTTATTATCAACAGTCTTCTGAATTACACACTAATCCCATGAAGGTCCCAGCCTGTGAATTTAATTAAAAAGACAAAACAAAGGGCAGCTTTTTTATTAACTGTATTTAGTGCACTTACCTTGCAACACTCCAGTCGGCTCAACCAGGCTGCTCCTGCGGTTAAGTCTGGCCTGAGTTCCAGCTACTCTGTTACACACAGGTTCTCTTTGGAAAAGGAGAAGAAACAGACAAAGCTGAAAGTAGCAGAAATTATGTTTGGACACAAGACAGGTCCCACTGAGCAGGGAGAGCAAAACGCAGTGGAATCTGCCCCATCACATTTTGCTGGTTCAAAATACAATGTGCTTTGTCTTCTTCCTTCCAGCACAATGGCTTCGTTCCCCGTCTTAGAGCAAGAGACATTGTTCCGGAATGGTACCTGGAGCTATCGCATTCCAGCCCTGCTCTACCTGCCCCGGTTCAGCATGATCCTGGCCTTTGCTGAAGAGCGAGAGGATGTGGTGGATGAACATGCCAAGCTCATAGCCATGCGCAGGGGCGTGTATGACCCCACCACGCACCATGTTCAGGTACCCGTGTGGGGAGGGAACAGGGACACAGCCCAGCTGTGCTGCTCTCCTGTCCCCACAGGAGTTCAACTTATTTGCCTCTTGCTAGAGGGACAAGGCAGCCTCTCCTCCCCAGTTACAGGAAACAAATCTGCCACTAAATAATGCACGTCATTATAACTGCTGGGATTCAACCCTGTGACTGGACAGCTGGTGGGGAGACTAAAGTGGGGCAGGTGCAGCAGATACTTTGGGAGTGGCTTTTGATCTGTCATCGCAGAGCTGGGGATGCAGACAGAGAGATGAAATAAAAGTCCTGTTGTGGCAGCCAAGATGTGGAGGAGAGGCAGAAGTGGGGAGTGACACAAGGATGGGGAGGAGTAAATTAGCAATCAGTTACTATTTTTTTTCTTGTTTTTAATTCATCATCTTAGGACTAATTTCTGGTTTAAAAAACAATTGAGAACAGTGAGTCTCCCCACGCAAAAGTGTTGTCTAGTGTGTCAGTGCCAGGGAATTGGCTACTTGATTAACCTACCAGTTACCCTGCTTGGTGGCTGCTGGCAGTGGATATTCTATTCATAATAATTTTTTTGCATTTGCAAATTGCATTAATGCATTATTTGCATTAATGTCTTGGGGAAAAAAAAAGTAATTATATTTTTGTATTCCAAACCTTCATTGGTTGTCTTAGATTATACACTCCTAAGAGCTGGATTCTGCCTAGCAGAAGCAGCCTCTGAGCACACCTGCAGTGTCAGACCATTCAGCTGGCATCTTGTGTAACTCCCTGTAATTCAGTTAAGTAGGGTTCAGTTGGTCATAAACTTAGTCATTTGTGTTCACATGCTAGAGTTTCTTAAAATGGAAATATTAAATATTCAAAAGAAGTTAATATAGGCTGAATAGACAAAGAGAAAACATGATCAAAAAGGGTAATCAGCAACTCAGGGCAGAAAAGCTAATTAGTATACTCTTACGGGAAACTACTGCTTCTTTTACCAAGGCAATAACACTATGTAGTCATAATTTTCTAATAGCAATGTGAGTTTCTTCCCATGTTAGAAATGTGATTGTGTTAGGTGCTATTCATTTAAAGAAAGACAGGGCTTGCAGGGTAGTTATACCTGCTCTGTGACCTGTTTTCCAAGTTGGACAGCTCAGGGTCCAAATCTCCACACCAGAGCATGTAAAGCCATGCAATCAGCCCAGCAGGGGCCTCAGTGTAGGCTGGGATGCCCATTCACACATGGGTCAAAGTGCAGGAGTAGGAGTTTGCATGGAAAGGAATTTGTCGACGTTCAGGATACTTTAAACGGGCTCGGGTATCTCTGTGACTTCCTAAGAAGCATTGACACAGCATAGTGTCTGCACCAGCACACTTTGACCCCTGGACACATGTCTGCGTATCAAATATGTGTTTGTGAGAATTTCTGGAAATTAGGCTGCTATAGCTTTTCAAACAGTGTCATCAGCCAGCAGCTGCATTGGGGTACAGAGCTATCAGCTCCTCAGGCAGGAGTAGTTAAAAAGGACATAATCCGCCTACTTGGTGAAGTGCACATGCTTTGTGTCATCCAAAGAATTTTCGCTTACCTTTGGTGATGCCAGATTATTGTTTTCCTGTTTCCTATCCACTAGCCTCTTCTGTTCTGCCCATGCTCTTCTGTAACTTTTACCCAGACACCCTTGCACTACAACATGGAACTATTTGTAATGGTGTGTTTCATTCTTGTCTCCCTTCACGTGGGTCCTGGCAGTGGAATAACATGGAGACCCTTGTCAATGCACAGCTCAAAGACCACCGATCTATGAACCCCTGCCCGGTTTACGATGAGGTCTCAGGGAAACTGATCCTGTTCTTCATAGCTGTCCCAGGAAAGATCTCTGAGCAGCATCAGCTCAGGACAAAGATCAACCTGGTACGTCTCTGCTACATCACCAGCACAGACCAAGGACACACCTGGTCCGCTGCCCAGGATGTCACCAATAGCACCATTAGGACTGAGTACAAGAACTGGGCCACATTTGCAGTGGGGCCAGGTCATGGATTGCAATTGCTCAATGAGGCCCGGAGCCTTGTCATTCCTGCCTATGCCTATCGTATCTTGGACCCTAAGCAACACCCTGTCCCTCACGCCTTCTGCTTCATCAGCTCTGATCATGGCACAACGTGGGAGCTGGGGAACTTCATGGGGGAGGAGAGCGCGGTGGAGTGCCAGGTAGCAGAGGTGCACACCTGTGGCAGGAAGGTCCTCTACTGCAACGCGAGGAGCACCAGGGGGGCCAGAATCCAGGCCATCAGCTACAACCACGGGGTGGACTTCGAGGGAGGCCACCGCGTTGAAAGGCTAGTAGAACCTCCCTCTGGATGCCATGGAAGTGTTATTGCCTTTCCACCTCCCCCTGGTGCCAGGTGCCAGGATAGTTGGTTACTCTATGCTCATCCTGCAGACCCAAAGGGTCGAAAAGATTTAGGAATTTACCTCAACAAAAGCCCTTTAAATCCAGCACACTGGACAAAACCCAGCATCCTCTTCAAGGGCCTATGTGCTTATTCGGATCTGCAGTACATGGGTGTTGGGCCCGATGGGTCACCCTTGTTCTCCTGCCTCTTTGAATATGGGACCCACCGGCAATGTGAAGAGATGATCTTTGTCATGTTCACCTTGAAGCAAGCCTTTCCCTCAGAGTTCTGAGTCTCGAGCCTTTCCATCACCATCCCTCCAAATGCCACCTTTGCTGATATTTTTCACTGTCACTTCTCATCTTTGAGCAGGTTTTTTTGTACTCCTGCTGCGCACTTAGATTGGCATTGGCTGGCGATGTCTGTAGATTATGAAGTCTTATTAAATGTACTAAAACTTAATGTGTTTGGGTTTGTTTTCTGTTGCCTTTCTCCCTTTTTGCCTTTCCCTTTGTCTGCCTTTTTACACATCCCATGCCCAAACCAAGTGTGACCCTTGTACGGGGGTTGTTGCATTGAGGTCTCCCATAGACTGAATGAGAGATGGGTGTGCTGACACCATAGAGACTGCCTGGGAACAGATGGCAGCAGTTTCATGCTGAGTGGTATTTAGTATGTTGTGGAGAAAGTTCTAGAGAGGGCACTGGGCTTACTGCCCTACATCTGCTGTCACCTTCTTCAGGACACTGCTTTGGCTCTGGTTAGAAGCATTGCTTCTTGCAGCCAGTGTAGGAATGCGGCATCTCTAATTTTCAGGGCTTGTTGGCTTCTTATTTCAGCAAGGCCATGTGATGTCTTGCTCTTGGGGTATTTCTTGCCCACTTCTGTAGTTCATTTGGGGTTGCCTTGCTGAGTTCCCAGGCACCCCAGGGGCTTCTGTCTAACTCAACCTTCTCCTTACTTCCCATGCTGTGTCCTTGCTTACTCACCCTTTTGTTTACACTACACTGAGAAGCTGCAGTTTCTCACGTGTAAAAAACTAGAGCCTTGTGTGCTCTGGCTGCTCCTTCTTCCTGTGCAGTGGCAGTAGGAGTCATGGAGGACACCAGGACCCTTCCACATTTGGAGACATGAGAAGTGGCCGAAATGGCATTTTGCCTCTATTCGAACTGCAGGATCAGGACAGGTCTGCAGAGGGAGCTCCCAATTTAGAGTCAGGAGGGGAAATGCTTGCTGGTCTTTCCAACACAAGTACTAAGCTACGATCCACACAGCCACTGCTCCTATCACTAACAACCCCATGTCTTGTTATTATTTATTATTGGCATATGAGGCACTATGTCGATTAAATAGCATTGCCCCACTTCCAGCATAAAAGCACCGGTGTCAGAGGAAGGGGACCTGACCAAGCCCAGAGCAGCATGGGAACACTCAGGCTGGAAGGCTTTCCAATGCAGGCAGACTTTCAGCAGATTACTGAAGGAAACAGTTCTGGTTTTGGTGAGAGAGACACTATTCTGAGGCTATGGTGTGGTTTGAAAGCAGGCATTACACAGGGAGCAGACAAGAGAGCCACCAGAAATGAAAGGGTACCAAGGGAGAGATGTCAGAGCAAGTGGAGCTAGAAGTGTTACCTATGCTTCTGGACAAAATTCTGCTTTATGAACCACTCTATGCTTGTTTGCTGTGTTCTGTATCCTCTGTGTGTGCATGTGTGGAATGGCTGCAAGGAAAATATGTTTGTTTGCTCTATTGGTGCAGAACAATACCTGCTTTCCAGAGCTCTCTCAGAGCACATCCCCTCTGGGAAACATCAGCAAATCCCATAAGATCCTTGGCACTGTCACTGCTCAAGTCTGTGAGTCTCTGCTTGCTCTTTGCCCCTATCCTTGACTTTTACTGCTGACAGCTTTCAGGGGTGGTGGGAGAAGGGGCCCTGATTTTTCTCACTATCTAGACTTGTTTCAGGGCACCTGGAGGCTGCAAGTCCCAAGGGAATGAGAGATCTCATGACCTTCACAGACACATTCCTAATTTGCCAAGCCTTTCCCAAGCAGCAGGTCAGTGACATACAGGGTGAGTGAAGCAGAGTGGCTCAGGTAACCAGTTCTTAGAGGGTATTACTCATATGCTCCTTAGATGTAGGCCAGAGCCTAAATGCACCTTTGTGGCCAACAGCCTTTCACTCATGCCTAATGAGAGAATGGTATATTTAGACTTCAACAAAGCTGACTGCTGTCCTATAGACTTAATCTCCTCCTCAGGTACTATGGAATGATTTTGTTTCATGACATGGAAATGCATATTTAAGAAATTTTTATCTGGCCAAGTCTGGCAGTTCCCATGATGATGCAGAGTGCACAGGCTAGGTGTAAGTGAGGGGTTTGGGTGACCGCTGTATATCTTGAATGATGCCACAGATAGTATGTATTGAGTGGTTCTGAACAGGCTGGTGAGTTGACAGCCAGCTGGTGCAATGCTACCTGGACACCTGTAGCAAAACCAGTTTAGATAAAGTGTTTATTGCAGTGTCTGAGAGATGGGGTATTATTCCAAGATAATGAGCCATTAGGGATCACAGGGCTGTTTATGCTAGGGGATTGGAATTTTTGACCAGCTGGAGCTGTACTGTGCTTTCTTTTAGGACTAAGAAATACAGAAACCAGCCTGCACATCCAGTGGTTACAATCATCACATGCATTTGGATCCCTTCCCCTTGTTTGTGTCTCAAAGTCAAGGAGTTTTGTGTGGCTGGACAAGGGATTTGAAGGAAATAACAGCAGCCTGCTAAAATCTGAAGTTGGTGGAGAGGTGGATAGGAGTTAAATATACAGCTAATTAGTCTGTTCAACAGCTAATTAGATGCTTAACCAAGGCTTGTACCTGTTATCTTGTTTAGCTTGCAGAAGATCAGGAGAAGCTTTCCAAACACAGTTTCATTCCAGCAAAACTGCTGGGGCGATCAGCAGCTCTGTCCACTCTGCATCCAGACATGTGTCCATTGCATGGAGAGCATTGTGAGGCCAAGCAGTGGTTTAACATTCAGAGTTGTTCTGCTTCCTGATGCAGCTGTGTTCTGGAGAAGTTGCTGGAGGTACCAGAAATCCCAGGAAGTTGTAGTTGAGGTTAGCAGTGGTCTGTGGGCAGGCAGGGCTGTCTGAGGAGCTGCATGTGCCTTTGCCATGGGCAGACACTCCTTTCGGTGGGGAGAAAAGGGTTTGTAACCCCTCTGTAGCTTACAGCTACTGCCCACGCACAGCCACTTCATGGCATTCGGGGTCCTACTCCATTTAGGCTCCTGAATCCATGGCAGTTTGTCCCCTAAAGCCCTGTGTGGATCTGGGTGAGGCTGAAGGTCAGGTCCAGCTGAGCTAACTTTGGTCTGTAGACAGTGCTTGCACAGCATGCACAGGAAGCCCTGCATGGTGCAGTTCTGCTTGTTTAGCAGGGCCCTGTTCTGGCCACATAGCTTTGAGCTGCTGGTGCCCACAGTCTCATCTCAATGGTTAAGCTGGACACTGCAGAGCAGGTGTCTGGATAACTGAAAGCACCAGGCAGGCCTGCAGGGATGAATTCTGGGTTGTGCTGGTTCACTCTTTCTCTGGACCCACATATTCCAGCCTCTCCCTATGCAGTGACAGTCTTTTCTCTCCTGCCTTGCTGTCCATGCTGTGTCCATGATCCAGATACTGCAGTTCCAGCACTTCTCCTGGCTCTGGGAAGCAAGGGTTACATAGGGCTAGCAGGATCTCTGCCTTTCCTGGGAACTCTCCCCTTGGACTCTGAGTCCAAGGCAGAGTCCCAGCTTGGCTGCTGCTTTTAGGTATAGCTCAAATGTGGATGTGAGAAGTGCTGCCTTCTGAGGCAGAGTGGTTGGAGGTACAGGAGAGGCAACCAAATTTGCCACTCAGGCAGTGCCCCTGTAGCAATGTCGTGGCTTGCTGCAAATGTGTCCCTTGTGCCATGCCTTGGAGATGCAGCACTGAGCATGCCACACAGCACAGCTGAGGGACAGATATGCACACAAAGAAAACAGAAGTGAAAGCTCCAGTTCTCCCCTCTCTGGTGCAAGTTGCCAGACATGGCTTTGCTCCATCCCACCTTTGGGGATTTAGAGTAGGAAAGATCTTTGAATCCATCTCACAGTAGATGACAGGGTGCTTTGTTCACAAATCCCCAGTGCAAAGCAGCCTCTCAGTCTGCTTCTGTGCATGGAAACGTGCAGTAGTAATTGTATTCTGTTCAGATCTTTGAAGTCCCCTCCTCACACCTAACTATGTATGAGGACTAGTCAAGACGGGAAAGGGGCAGTCAGTGCTAAGCATCTTAATGCACAGTGTGTTTCTTATCAGAGATCAATTTATTCCCCATGGAGACCTGTAGTGGGTAGGACAGACAGACAGGAAAAAGATGAAAACTCAGAGTCTGGCAAGAGATCATAAATGGGACAGCAGGCCACCAAAGCTGGGGGACTGAATCTGTGAGGGAACAGAAGAGATCCCCAGCTGGGACTTTCTGACACAAAGGGGGAGGGAAAGGCAGGGAACATGGGCTTGCAAGTCACTTCAGCTGCAGCATGAAGAGGAGAGCGGGAGCTGCAGGAACTTGTCACGCTCACTCTCTGAGCTGTTTGAGTTGAGGAAGTTGTCCGTGGCTGAGTTTCCTTTCCCTCTCTGTACTATTGAAACAGGAAGCTGGTGAGCTGAAGCTGGCTGATCATTACACACAGACACAAGGCAGCTCTGGCAGCTCCTGTACTGGCATTCAGGGTTCCTCCAGCTCCAGCAATGGATCAGTGCTGGTACCACGGCAACATCACTCGCTCCAGAGCTGAAGACCTGCTCTCCAAAGTAGCCAAGGATGGCAGCTTCCTTGTGCGGGCCAGTGAGTCCATTGCCTCAGCATATGCGCTCTGCGTGCTGTAAGTACCCACACACCGCTGTCCCTGCCTGGGCATGGTGTCACCCCTGCACCCTCCCAACAGAGCTGAACAGCCGCTGCCCCCAAGCACGGCTGGTTTCACCTGACTGGGCCATGGGGTAGGGGAGGGCTGGGATCAGGGCCAGGCTGGACAAACCCATTGTCACTTACTGCTGTGTCGCTTATGCGGCTCTTGTGCCTGATTCAAAAGGAGAGAATAATCAAAGGGACTGCAGTTGTGCTCTGAGAGAAAGTAACCTCTTGAACTTTTGGAGTCTCTTAACAACTTGAGTCAGATATTTACCTTTATCAACTCCAGTACACAGCTTGGTACCCTCCCAGGCACTTTTCTTGCTCTGGTTCAGTGTATGTTTGACCCACCTGCTTGCACCGTGTCCCATTCAACAAAAGGCTTGAAATAGTTCCTGGAGCTGTGCATGTTACACCTGGCACAGCAGTGATTCTTCCTGCATCATTAATGTGGCTCACGGGGTAAATGTTTCATGTGGGAAATAGGGAGAGAAATGCTGGCAGCCCTGAGCCGCCCTTTCTGGGGTGGGGGACCAGACAGCAAGGCCTCCTGCCCTGGGTTTGTGAGAGGCAGGTGTTATTCCTGGAGGCAGGAGAGCAGGGGCAAGAGGAGACTGAAGTCAGTAGGTAAAATTGGAGACATTTGACTTTGCATTGCAGAGAGATAGGGCAGTTGCTCCCTGCTTAGGGGAGATCAAGAGAGCCCCTGTGGGACCCTGTTCTGCCATCAGAGCCTCTTTGCTGCCATTGCACATCAGATCAATAAAACTCATTTCATCCTTGCCCACATTAGATTACAAGCAGGTTTCTTATTTTCCTTCTGAAAGTATATTTCTTGTAGTGGTGAAGGTGGTGCTGCTGTTTATATCTCTGGTCTAACTGCTTGTTTCTGAGGTCAGACTTCTGGTGACAGCACCATCTGCTGCAGAGGATTCATGTGCAGAGAGGCCTGGGGCTGGGTGACTGCCCCGTGAGCGTAGGCGTTGGACTGCAGTAGTGGTGGCTGGGTCATGGGGGTGTTCACAAGCTGCAGAGAGCCTTTATACCTGCCTCTTGAGCTGCTTGTAACAGCACAGGGAAGAGTTTGGTCTTTCTGGAGGGAGCAGAGAAAGAAGGCAATCTGCAGATGAATAGGCAGGACAAGCAGGAGGAAGGAGAGACAATCATCCACATGGGCCAAGGGAACACTTTACTAGAACGTTTTACTAGAAAAGACTGTTGTTTCCATTGAGCAATTTTAGTATGGCCTCATTGATTTGACTTGTAACCAGTATGTACTCAAAATGTTTTTACCGAGTGGTGGTGGAGATTATAGAAAGGGAAGGTGCTGCAAAAATGCCTACTAACATTCATTTGCATAAGTTTTTCCATTGTAAATGTTTATGCAGCTGATTTTGAAAGCCTTTTGTGACTTGAGAGGCATGGGATCAGGAAATAGAAACAATACAGTGACCAGGATTTTCTGAACCAGGAGCCAAAGGTTATGTTCTGAAATCCATTCTGAGGTGGTTAACATGAATGGCTTGATTAAAGAATTCGGGAGCACATGGCCTTGCCAGCCAAGAGCAGCTGGGTTTGAGTTGTGAAGCAATGGCATTAATCACAATCAGAATTGTCCTGCAAACTGCTGTCAAACAACCTAACAAGCCTTCAGCTTATGCTAGTTTGTACTTAGTTTGTGGAGAGAAAGGGTTAAATGTGGTGAATAAGTCTTTCCCTCTGAATGTCATCTCGACAAAATGGGCAGCTTTGCTGAAGCTGAAAACTTCCTCAGAGATGTATCAGTTTCAGCTGTGTTATTGACTAGGAGGTGTTTGAAGTTTGAGCTTTTCAAATTGAGCTTCAGTTACTTCGGTTTAAAAAACAGAGAGACTGGAGACAGATAACAAGAGAGGGGGGACTTGAAAGCCTGACTGCAAATTGTTTCCACAAAACCAGAATTATATGTTGAAAGGGAAAATGTGTGTATAGATAAGGAAAACAAAAAACCATGAAATTTGCTCTGAAAAAGAAATGTCATATTCTACAAAGCTCTAATATTTTTTGGGCAGATCAACTGAAAACCAGCAAAAGCACTTATTATAATATCATTGAACAAAATAGTGATTTTATTGAAGATCTGCTTAAGGAAAACAGGATTTGTATAATATAGACAAGTAGGGGAGGTTTATTTGCAGGGCCTTTTAAGAGTGCCTCCCCTCTTTTTCTGAAACGTAGAGCAACAGCTTCTCACTTGCGGAGCAAAAGCCTGGGGAATGCTCCTCCCCTGCACTGCTGCCCTCTGCTCGCTGGTCACACTGCCCCAAAAAAGGCAAGAAGCAAAGCCCTTTTCCTCCTCCTTTCTCTGTGCCTGTACCATTTCATATGCCAGTTTATTGACAAGAAATGGGCTCTTTAATGCACCTGGAGGGGAGTGCCTGGATCCTGAAATCTGAAAGAGCCTGCTTAGTGTTCCCTGCACCTGAACCGGTCCCATTCCTCCAAGGGATCTTCTGTTGGTTGTTCATCCAGGGAAGGCTGCAGGATGAACTCTTTTGAGATGACACTCAAGGGCTTGCTGCAGCATTGGGACCCCTTGCAATGCACAATGTCTGTGAGATGCCATTTACAGCCCCCCTGCCTCTCCCCTGATGCACTTAGCACCATGCCTGCCTGGCAGCCCTGTTTAGGGTCTCCAGGCACTCCCAATATGCACATCATCACCTGCACGTAAAAATATACAGCATGAGAGGAAAGAGAAAGTACCAGCCATGTCCCCTTTCCTCCTCTGCTTGGTTGAGAGGACAGAGGGATGACAAAGTACCTGGAGATCTGTTTAAACTGGGGCTGATGTTTTATTTACCCTCCACCTGGACAGCCTGAACAACAGTTGAGCAATTCTGAATTCAACCCAGTCCTTTGGGAGGACCTGGAATGTGGTGGTAATTGGGACCACATAACTTGAGAGTCAGGATGCGGAGGAGAGAAAGCCTAAGGGTTAAAATGGAGTGAGTGTCCCAGTCTTCTCCATCCACATGCACTAAATTAGGAAATTGCTAAGGAGGATTCCTGGTTTTGATCCCAGGAAGTGCTCCTCTCTGCTCCTGTCTCACTCAACTGTCCTTCTTTCCTGGTTCTTCCACTGATCTCACCTCTCCTCAGCCTAAAGCTCTTCACAAGGTAAGGTCTGTGTAATGGGGCACTTTCTGTGAAGGCAACCTGAGGGTCCTGTCATGAGGCAAGAGCCATTGAGCTAGTTCATTTATCAGTTTCATAATCTCCCCACACACAAATTGTCTCTCATGAGCTGCATGAGCAGTTCTGCTTAGCCCTGTTTGCATATCAGCAGGAGGAAATGGTGTAAGAGCTGCATTGACAGATAAAAACAGACCCCATACCCTTCCCTAGGGCATATCCTCATCCGACATTGGTTGCCCTGGGATTGGTGAAATTAGCAGTGCTGTGGCTGCCCAAAGCAGTTGGGGATTATGACTTCCAGCCCTCTCCCAGATGTGTGAACGAACAGGTGCCTGTGAAATGAGCTCTGGGAGCAGTTTGAATTCTCCTGTGTCCTTTGCATTAATGCCATCAAAAGATCCACGTTCATGTGGATACATGACCAAATCCTCCAGACAACCTGGAAAAACTCAGCTATGATCTATGAGTAATTTATTTGCATTTCCAATGTCTTCGTGACTCTTTGTGCAAGGCTGTCTAAAATCCTGGCAATTTCTTCTCTCTCCTGCATGGATTAATTCTGAAAGGCATATGATGAGCAGACTCACAACACAACTGTAAAAGAGATTAGAATGTTTTATTGATCAGCCTGGTCTCCTCAGCTGGGGAGCTGACCTCAGGCCACACTTTGTGACAATTCCACAGGTAATGCAGTGTTTCTGTTACAGCCAAGGAAGATCTGAGAGATGGATTCTGCTCTTTCTTTTGAGAGGAAGGGGTTGAAACCAGCACTGTTTGCTGGCTGAAAGAGATATGGTATGTTTTAACAGAGCACTTTGCAGATGACTTAAAAGATTGTTGCTCACTTGGAGAATGGTAAAAATATTTTTTTTTTCCAATATTTCTTGGGTGAGCTTTACAAAGCTCAGCAGCTGCTGAGGAAAGTCAAGTTTGCCACCTTACAGCACTGCTTAGGCTTCAGTTGGCTCTTGTGTGTTGATGTGACCCTTCATTGGGAAAAAGGTTCCTCCATCACCCCTTAAATAAGGATCTAACTACATTCAGCTGGGACAAAAAGTTTGTTATGGCTGATCTACAGAAGCACGTGTACAGTGTGCACCCATTCCAGGATGGTGAGATGGGTTCTCATTTCGGCTGCTGTTTAGGATTTGTGGATAAAAATGTGCCTAGCAATCAGCCATTGTACTGGGATTTAGCTGAAATCTATTATTTGTTTTTTCCAATATAAATCAATGCACAAACTAGCCCCTCAGTTTACTCATTCATTGCGGATTTTGGCCCTGTGACTTTTGGCTTTCTGCTTTTTTATTCTTTCCTGAGCCTCCCTCTCTACTGACAGCCAGAGCCATTTGGTGTTGACATCTGCAAACATTTGCCAGTGACCAGGAACACTTCAGGTTTGTGTTAGTTCACACACTCGAGGGAAAAAAAGAGAGAAAGAGAGAAAGAGAGAGAGAGAAAGAAGGAAAGAAAGAAGGAAAGAAGGAAAGAAAAAAGAAAGAAGGAAGGAAGGAAAGAAGGAAGGAGAGAGAAAGAAAGGAAAAAGAAAGAAAGAAAGGAAAAAGAAAGAAAGAAAGAAAGAGAAAGAAAGAAAGAAAGAAAGAAAGAAGGAAAGAAAGAAAAGAAAGAGAAAAAGAAAAGATAGATGTTTAAATCCCCTGGGCATGAAGCTGTCTATGTGTCTCAGGATCTGCCATGATGATTCCCTTCTGGCCACGGTGTAACCATCTCACCTGTGATCTGTTTCAGGTACCAGAATTGTGTTTATACCTACCGAATTCTGCCCGGTAAAGAAAACAAGCTCATTGTCCAGGTAAGCCCTGCTGTGTACTGTTTGGGCCCACAAAGATGGATCTGACAACTGCTGAGTTTTAAAGCAATTCTAACACCAAGAGAAAAAGGATACAAGGAGTTAAACTAATGCCCCAGCCAGCTCAGTGCTGGTCTCCAGTCCACTGCTGTGGAGATTTTATTCTTTGGTCTGGTACTGCCATGGCCATGAGCAGACCTTTTAACACACGTCACTGCCACGTTTTATGTAACTGAGAAGTTCAGTCCTTGGGATACCTTTTTCTCTGAAGCCAACCTCCTATCAATACATTGTGGATCTTTTCAATCCAAAATTGCAGCAGTTTACCTACACACAGAGAATGTAAATTGAGTTCTGGTCTCAGGATCCAGAAAGTACCAGATTGACGGCAGGAGTTTCAGACCTGTTTATTCCTATTTTGCTTTAGAATCCTAAATAAGACACTTCCCCTTCCTGTGCCACATCTCAGCCCTTGCTTTCTTAATATAGAGCATGAAACTTGGGGTGGAGAGGGAGGCGTGGTCTCTTCCAGCCCCAAGAATTAGGTATGGGTTTATTAGGCAGCAGTGGGGGCTGCAGCCGAACCATCAGTTTTTCTTTGAGATCTGCAATAAGAGGCAGCATATCTGAAACTGGAGTCATCAGGTTAGTGAGGACAGCTGAATGCTGGCAGCTTGCTTTCAGCTGTGGGCTGTTGATAACTGTGGATTGTGTGTCCTGGGTGCACACATCCAGCTTGGCTTCTGCAAGAGCCACTTTTGGGGAGTTCAGGCTGTTCTTAGGGGCCCCACTCAGATGCAGCTCTGCACAAACACAGCCATATTGCCACCCAGGCCAATCCCAGGCTCTCAGCCCTGTGCTCCAGAGGACTCTGTGCCCAGGGCCAGACACCATGTCCCAGGTGGCCTCGGCAACTGGATTCCCCAGAGCCATTGAGATTCCTCTGCCTCACTTGCACTTCTGTTTCTGAGGAGGAACTGGCAGCAGGACAGTGTGCCAGACTTGGCCTGGGTCTGTATTGTGGTACTATGGCAGGTCACCAAAGCTCATCCACCTTCCCAGAGCACTGGGCAACACTGTGAGGAGGAACCTGTGCAGGCTGGGAGCAGGGCTAGCACTCTGCTGGAACCAAGAACCTGCCATTCTGATCTGGCTCCACAGGGTTCTGCAGCCTGTTTGTAGGAATATGCAATTTCCCCCATGATCTGATCTAGCCCAGCCTTACCATCCTAAATAATGTATTTTGGTGCATTGTGGTGGTGTGGAGATGTGATGGTGACATGCGTTCAGAAGGTGATCCAGTGTTTATCATTGTTCAGAGTACCCAGAGCAGTTGCAGGGGTCAAGGTCTCATTGTGCCTGATAGCTCACAAACGAAGCCTGCCCAAGCAGGGAGTGTTGGGGAGCACTTGAGGCCCAGCAATGGGCACAACTATCTATGCCCATACCAGCTCTGTGTTAGGGCCAGGATGGGAGTCTGGCACTGCTATTGATGTCCATGCTATTTGCGCTGGCACCGGGATGAGGAGGGGAACTTGTGGAACACCAACTCTGAATGGCTTTGGGGTATGAGTTTGAGAGCTGCTTTGTTTTTTGGAAAACAAGCACAGAAATGATCCTATGTTGTTTTCTTCCCCTGTGGAAGAGGAAGAAAGGCAGGCCAGGGAGTACTTGCAAAGGCAGCCGCATTGTCCCACACTTTGTCCCTACGTGCCCTGGGTGAGTCCTGTCCCCTCCTCATCCCTCAGCTGCCCCCTGGCATGTTGTGTGAGCAATGCTGGACATGCAGCCTGGCAGGACACTGATGCCACGAGTGACAGCAGGGTTTGACACCAGAGTGGAGAGCCCTGGGGCTGTGCAGCAGCTCTGCAGGCTGTGCTGGGCCGTCCGTGGCCGCCCAAGGTGTGTGCAGGCAGGCAGGGAGTCCCGAGTGGCACAGCCGGGAAGGGACAGGCACTCCCCACTTCGTACTGGATCTCACAGAGTTTCTGCTGTGACACAAGGGCTGTTCCACTTGTCTGCACATCAGAGCCTGGCAGCCACAGGAAATCTGTATTTGTCCCTGCTGTAGCAATGGGAACCTCTCATGATGGATCAAGGTTTATGAACAAGGAATTTGTAAGATTCTCTTGGCGTCTGTGTTGTGATTGTGAGGGATTTCTCTTGTTTCTATGTTATGAGATGCAGAGGGACTGCGGTGGAATACCTTTGTAAGCCGGGTTGCCAGGAACTGTATGTTGAATATGAGGAGCAGGCTAAATAAAGTGTGTTGCTAACTCGTGTTTTGAAGACACAACACCTCCCGCTTTGTGCTGCCTTATTCCAGTTCTGTGGGAGAGGCAGAAGAAGGGGGATGTCTTCTGGCAAGAGAGGGACACTGTGAGAGCTGTAATTGAGGCTCAGAGGAAAAACAGTCTCAAGTGGTTGGCTGCTGTTCTTGGTACGGTGTTTCAGCTGGGCCAGGCTTTTTTTGGTTTCTTGTCTGTTGAATTTTAGATAAAACAAAAACTACTTCATGTGTATTACAAGATCAAACTTTTGAAAAGACTACTTATGTGCAAGGATATAAAAGCTGTTGAATAGGATGGAGTGACATTTTAAAAAATCCCATTAAAAAAAGAGTCTACTAATCCTATGGAATTAGAACCTGTGTTAAATTAATACAGAAATCAGTAGATACTTCTCATTTCTGGGTTTATAGAAATTATATAGAAAAAAATCAATACTCAATACTGAGATTAGCCTGTATTAGTTATAAGTATGGGCCCTGATTGTGCAATGTGACCTCCTTTTTATTTTTATTTTTTTTGCCTGCACAGTGCTCCTTCCTCAAAAAAAAGAAAGCTGCCTTCCTGCCCAGATCTAGGCTGCTGTCTGCCAGGAGTTTGTCCTGATGACAGCAGGTTCAGAAGAGGTGCCATATCACAACTGCACACACTTCACATGTGACAGGACAGCTATCCCTTTGCCACTGTGTGCAGTTTCTTCACCTTTAAAGCTGCAATTTACTTCACTTTTTTGTGGAGTCTTGGAGAGGCCATTTCATTTTTCTCTTTTTTAATTAGAGCTGGGTCCTGCCCTGGTGGAATGACACTCAGTGTCATTTTTAGCAGGGTTGAATTATCTGGTTACGGACTGATAGCAGAAAGGAAAGTGCACATTTTTGCATTCAGGGGTCTATTTTTCATATTCGGTCTGAAGAAAAAAATATTTGCATATTTCCAGTGTTTTGTGGCATGGTCTGTGATGTGGCATTGGGATTTTGCATCTGCAGCAGCTCTACAGCAGCTAGCATGGTCAGGAATCCCTCTTGCCTACCATATCTGGAATTCAGCTGGTGTCCTCCCAAAGCACAGTGGGCTGTAGAGGTCACCATCCCAGACTGTTTTCTTTACACACAAATACAATTTTTTCCCCTTCTTTTCTGAAACTGATGAATTTTTTCCTTTCAATTCTGAGAGTTCACAATACAGGCAAAGAAAACAATGGCTTGGATGAATCAAGCTTGCATCCTGCTGATGAAAATATATTTAAGGAAGGAGGGTAGGAGTAATGAAAACCCCTTGAAACACAGGATCTGTAAGAGTGAGTAGAGATCTTTAGGCTGAGAACAATTGATCATCGAGATCTGTCTGCTAGCCTGCAGACTCTCACTGTAGTACAACACTGAGCTCTGAGAAGAGGAAGAGAGCAAATAGCAGTTAAACAGAGACCCAGGAGCAGAGCACCAGGCTGGAAAGAACTGCCCCCGAGCTGCTGCCTGGGGCAAGTCACAGCTGGGTGCTTCAGTTTTCTTCTCTGGGAAAGAGAATATGATTATCCCTTGCTTCAATGGGGGGACATAATTAATTTGTAGTTACTGAATGTTTGGGAATTAGCTGAGTGTAATCCTGTTTGTGCAAAGAGGGGTGAAGCAGCAAAGGAGTCCTTGGGCATCACAAGATCAAGCTAAACACCAGAGACAAACTAAAGACACTAAAGTTGTCTTTCTCATCTAGGCACCCATGGTCAGTTCTTGCCATTCAGATTCACAGAAGACATAAGTTTCCTGTGCTGTCACTTAAAGCACCCCATTTATCCAACTGGTTGAGGTGTCAATATGACCCTCTTCACTGCCCAATCTGCATTCCTTTTGATCTCGGCATCCCTTCAACAAATAGGGAACTTGGCCCAGTCTCAGAATTGGGTTACCAAAAATAATTTTAAATAGCTATCCCTGGCTGACCTTACCAGGGTCAGAGAATGTATGTGATACCATCGGGATTCATCCCCCCCATTTTAGATGTGCAGTCAAAGCTGTCATGTAGCCAAAGCTGAGGGTCAGCAGGAAAGAAATGGGTTTCTGGTCTGGGTGGGCTGAACTGTCTTTGGTGCATCCTGTCTCTGTTGTCTAAAGGTGCAAAGAATCCCCTTAAACTGCCAAACTTGGCAGGCTGCAGTCAGGTGAGGAGATTCCCAGTACAACTGACTCTTGTTCAGCGTGAGAAGGCACTGAGGTCAAGAGCTGCTATTGCAAAACTGTGCTATTGCCTTTGTCTGATGCTTTACCCTGGATTGCACTTATATACTGCAATTTTAAAAGGTCTCCGTCAAGACCATAACCTGCCTTATGAGTGAGGATGCTTGAAAGAGGTGGTGAGAGGAGGAAGACACTGGTGTTGGCTGGTCAGTGACTGTGGATTGGTATGGGGTGGTGTGGTCCCATCGCTAAGACCCAGTGCAGTTTGATCTCTCTTGATTTCTGGTCCATCTCCAACAGGAGTTCCCCACCTGTGTTATCCCCTGGCTGTGGTCCATCAGTCATTTCTCAGGGGCAGATAGATTGCTCATGGTCTGTCAGATAGCACTTCATAGGCCGTTTTCAGGATCAAGCACTGGCCTCATGCCGCTGTGTGTGGAGGCTGGGGGAGATACCCTGATGGGCAGATGGCAACATGGCACAAATAGGGCTAGCTTCAGAGATGCCCTTGGTAAAAGCCACCAAGAGAGAGTCAGCCTTTTAGTTATGGGAGCAGCTTTTTTGATCAAGGTGGAGTCTCCTTAGGAAACTGGGGAATCTGCAGAGCAGCTGTCTGTGCCAAAACTCTGTGCTGGGGCAGCCTCACATTGAGTACTGGGGGAATTTTGGGCACCACAATATAAAAAAGACATGAAGCCATCAGAGAGCATCCAAAGGAGGCCATGAGGTGAAGGGCCTACAGGGGAAACCGTATGAGGAGTGGCTGAGGACATTTGGTCTGTTCAGCCTGGAGGAGACTGAGGTCAGACCTTGCTGAGGTCTTCAACATCCTCCCAAGGGGCAGCAGAGGAGCAGGCACCAATCTCTTCACTCTAGTGACAAGTGACAAGACCTGAGTGAATGGCTGGAGCTGTGTTAGGGTGGGGTTGGGTTGGGTCTCAGGAAAAGGTTCTTCCCCCAGAGGGTGGTCGGGCACTGACCAGGCTCCCCAAGGCAGTGGGCACAGCCCCAAGGCTGCCAGAGCTCCAGGGACACGATGGGATTGTTGGGGTGTCTATGCAGGGACCAGAATTGGACTGGATGATCCTTGTGGGTCCCTTCAAACTCAGTATATTCTGTGATTTTCTGCTTCTATAACCATGTGCTGTGTCTCCTGTGCTGTGGCACAGTCTGGCCTCAGGCTGAGGAAGGCACAGCCTCCCTATGCCTTCCTGCGGGCATGACCTGGTGCTTCAGCTCACTCAGGTAATGTTCCCATTCTGCTACCCAGAACTTGAATCAGTCACATTTGTCCACAGGTTCAGGGCTCAGGCATTGCTTGACCACTGCTGCTTCCTTCTAGCAAGGTGCTCTCCCCTTCTCATTCTTGCCAGCCTGCTGAGGTTTTTTTTTTCTCATATTACCCTCAGTCTGCTCTCCCATTCATCCCACCAGCTGAGCTCTTGCTTCAAGTCATGTACCTGCCTTGAAATATTGTGGGCTGCCAAGGATGGAGGCTCCAGCCACCCACAGTGCCTTGAATGCTGTTTGCAGCTTTTGGCTGCCCCACAGAGGGTGGCAGAGATGGAGCTTGGCTTGAGCAGAAGAAAGAACCACTTTGTATTTTTGAGCAAACTGGGAAATTTAAAAAAAACCCTGCTTTCAGGTGAAATGTTTCATTTTGATTTGGGGCTTTTCAGAAGCGTTCACATTCACTGTGTTGCTAGGATGTTGAAGAAAAACGTTTCAGTTGGAAAAACTGGATCACCCTTTTGAAAAAGTCCAGATAAACAATTTTGGACTTATGAAGTTGTGGGTTTTTTTTAAATTAATAGGGGGAAAGGGAGCTGAACAAAGGCTATGCCTGGCATAGCACATGCTCCAATTCCCTTCTGTTTTTTAAATAAACTTTTTTCTTTTTTTATTTTTGTGCTTTGAGCAAAACCATTTGATCGACTCCAGAGTTTTGTGAGCATTACCTTGTGAGAAGGAATTGTTATAAGCTGGCTTCTTCTCATGCTGCACAAGACACTGTACTACAGCAAGGAAAACATTAGTTTTAAAAGTTATTGCCTTTTTCTTTCCACTTCACTGTTGCTAGTTTGACAGAAAGCAGCAGTTTGTGCATCCTCCTGCATCCCCTCTGTGGGTAACATTGATTGTGCAATTGTAGTGCCAGATTATTATTTCTGGGAGCAGCAGCACTCTTTGCATTCATGCTGAAATCCACCAGTTAAAAAAATTACATTATAATTACTACCTGTTGCAAAGAGAGGGCCTGACCCTCTTTACTTGTAGGTTTTGCTGATTTCGGTGAAAATTATAGATGTCCTGGCAGCACTGTTTTACATTGGGTGATCATAGAGCTTTTTTCTCTTTCTGGTAATTTTCTGCTGGTCTGATCTGGGGCTGTATGCGGCAGGAAACAAGTGTGCTCTGCGAGCATTAGAAGGCGGGCCAGCAGCTGTGACTCACAGTGCCAGTTGACAATGAGGGGGAGGTCACCAGTGTGCTCTGGGGCTCCCAGAAGGTGGAAGATCCCTAAACACTGTGTATAGGGACTTTTACTGAAACCCTCCCTCCTCAGAATGCTTCTAGAAACATATTTTTGGGGAAACACCTAGATTTGTACTCCATCTGTGTATGGGTTGGGTAAACATGCCAGAACAAACAAAATCCTCTGTCCTGGGACAGGCAAGATGTGCAATGAGAGGGCTCTGCTAAAGCCACCCACCGTAGGACTGTCCTGGCCTCTGTTTGAGTCCTACAGGGTGGAGCTGGGCATGGAGGCTCCATCTGGAGTGTGAACCTGCTCTGGAGCAGGGGCTGCCCATCCTGCTGGCAGCATCTGATAAGGGCTGGGAGTTTAAGTTCCTGCATTCGTGGTGTCACTGCTGCTGTCACCAACATCAGAGCACGGCCTGGCTGTGGCACAGGCAATACCCAGTCCATTGTCAGCCCTTTGCAGAGAGAAAGGCAAAGTTTTTGTTTTCTCCCTGTTGCCACACTGTAATCCCAGTGTGCTGTGCTGCTCTGACACCTGTGGCCGAGAGAAGGTTTTCTGTAGTAAGGACTGTGTGATTTGCTGTGGATTTTGCTGATCTTTCTGTAACTAATCAAAACATTTCAACTGGGAAATTGCTCTGGAGCTTGTTTCAGTGGGTGATAGAGCAAAGCTCACTCTTTAGGGTGAGGCTCAGCCATTCTCCACTGCAGCTGCTTCCAGCTTCTCTCACTGCTGGGTGATGTCATTGCCCAGACTGATGGCAAACCCTCCTGGGCTCCAGTGGGAGATACCCAAAATGCCACGTTAGGCTGTTAGACATCCCTGTCTAGAAAGGTTAATGATGAGAATGGAACAGTTTTCACTTGAGTTAGTTCCCACCACAGAAAACTCGCTGTGCTTGTGGGACTCCATTGGCACGGAAGTGCTGAGGGATAATCAGGGGGATTACTTTCTTTCGATAGAAACAAGAGAAAAATGGATGTCCAGGCAATACTTATGAGCAATGTATTGAAACACGGGTAGGGCAGCACATCTCTAGGATGCCCAAATACATAATTTAATTACACTAAGCTTCATTTTATCACCAGAAATGGTGGATATTAACATTTTAATGTTTTTCAGTGTAATTTAATGTTGATTTAAATCAGTTTATAAAGCTCTTTACATGTAGGACTGAAATTATCCATGTATTTCATGTTTCTGCAAACTACTCAAAACTCTTTATACAAGGAAATTATTTTTTTTCTGCTGTTGCTTCTGAGGTAGAAATAAACAGAATTCATTTCACAGGTTTTGGAAAGCTGAAAGAAACATCATTTAGTAAGAGAACTAGGTATTTCCTGAAACATGCACATTCCTGCTACTGAAACTCTCAGTATACAAAATTCTTCATACAAACAAAGCATATCCAGCTTTTGTCTGGTTTGAACCCTTCCAGAATGTTTCCAGTTTCCGGAAATATAAAAAAAATGTTCAGAGAAGATGGCTTAAATCAGGATAAAGTGGTATTATTTTGTTTTTCAATCTCTAAGAAATGAAATCAGGTATTTGGAAGCTATTGCCATGATGTGAAATCCCTTTGCCTTTTATCTAGATGTCCTTTCAGATAAAATCTCACTGTAAGGAGTGAAATGCCAGTGAATGTCATCAATTTCTTTTGCTGCTTGCCCTCCAATAAATGTGTGATCTCACAAAACCTTCATCACACGCAAACAATTGCAAATTGGGAATAGCCAGCCCTCTAGGAGCTGCAAAATCCTTGCAGATGCAGAAGATAAAGGACTAGGGCTGTTACACAGGGGCCAGTTTTAACAATTACTGTTTTAGAAGAGTAATTGTCTCACCTGTTATCCTTTGGAAAGGCTTTGGCCACCCACAACTACACACCCAGCAGCTCTTTCCCATCCTACTGGCTCTTCCAGCCCCCACTGCAGGAGCTCAAACAGTTGCATTTGTTGGAGAGGCCAAATGTCCAGCCCTGACTGAGAGGAGCCCCTGGGACACACACACCTCAGTGTCTCCAGGACAAGCAAAATGAAAATTTTCCTGAAATTCGGAACCTCTTATGGGAGATGAGAAAAAATAATTGAAAACTTATGCAACCAGTGTTCTCAACTAGAAAATATTCTCATTTTGCAGTAATTGGAGGGATATTAGCTTTAATATCATCAGTCACATAGTGTTCAAAGCATTTGATTGTCTCATCCTTTTATTATTTTATCAAAGACTTCTGATAAAGCTTCATAACGCAATTTAAGGTATTCAGGGAAACAACAGATTATTTCCCTGAGCTGTGTGGTAATGAAGCACTATGTTTTACTGCTTCTGTGCTTTAGGCATGATGGGTCACAGAGGAAAGTGCTCATTTCCAGGCAAGTCTTGAGTTGTTTTCTTAAAGAAAGAGAAGTTAGTGCTGTCTGAGGCTTCTTGTCCTGATCATTAAGATAGGAATGAGTCTTGGAAAACACTGATATTAGATTTATTTACAATGAGTCTTATGGCAAATATTGCCATTGGTACAAAATTGTTTCCATGCTTGTTCCTGACAGGGTGATGCCCTTTCTGGTTCCAAGATATTTACTAGTGAGATGGATCATTGCAAGCTGCATTCCCTCTCCAGAGATGGAACTTATCCAGCACATCACAAGTGACACTGAGGCTTCAGTTAGTTCTTGCTCATGTGATCTGTACAGCAGCCTCAGGGAATGGGACCGATACACCCTACATGTGCAGTAGCTTGTAGTTGATAAAAATATAAAATATAGGGATGCAATAACCTTTCAATAACAACATTTTTCCACTGAAAATATTGTCCTGGTTGCACTTGTATTAGGTAAATGGGGACTGCTCCACCAATACTCTTCAAATTTACCTTTTGGTGGTTGAAGTTATCACATCTTTTAAAAGAAATTTAGAATCCTTTGATTTTCAGGTTGCTGCATAAATGCAAAGCACGCGGGGCTTGATTTCAAATGACAAATGCTTTAGGGAAGTGAAACAGACTTTAGCAAAGACAGCTCAGAGTCAGTTGTTTCAGTGCCTCTGAGAAAACCAAGTCAAAGTGCAGCTTTTGGTTGTTCCCAGGCCTTTGCCCCCTGTCTGACTTCTTTTGGCTTCAGTTTGTACCTTCTGCCAGAGTTTTCCATCTTGGTTCTCTGAAAGTCTAAACTGGCTGCTGTCTGTTCCACCCCAGGGTCTGGAGCTCTCCCTCTCCAGTATTTCAAAAGACAACAGGCAGCACAGCTGGGCTCAGCAAACCCCAGGGGCAGAGTACAGTGGAGCATCATGTGGGCTGGCACTGCTCTCTGGGACCAAGCCTGGGAAACCTGGATTAAAATTTCCAGATAACTGTATTAGACCTTATTCTCTAAAACTGGACAGGGATGTAATGACCCGTGCTGCTTAAAAGTGTTAGTATAAAGTACTCCTTGTGATGGAACACGGCAGGAGCCACATGCAGCAAACACAGGTTGCTCAGAGGCACCGGGTCCTGTTGTCACTGTACACCACATCCCTGTACATGCAAGACCAGAAACCTTGGGTTGGGTCCAATTTTAGGGGGCATAAAAAATATGTAACATCTGCTATTTTTATTCCAGAGGTGTGGTTCAGGGGAGAACATAAAAGGAGAGGGTTTGAAGGGTGTTTTTTGTCTGGTTTTAGTTTTGTGGTTAGTTTTGTTAAATGATGGTGCTTCTTCAGGCTGGGTTCTGTATCTGTTCAGTCAGCAGGGTTGGCTCAGGGCTTCCTTTAACTGAGTAAGGGTTTGCAGTAACTGAATGAAATAAGGGACAGCCCCTTGAAAGAAAGGACAAGTGGTCACCCCAAGTGTTACAGAAACAGAAAACAGTTGCTGTAGTGAGAGAATGAGAAATGTTGCAGGCTGAAGACAGGAAATTGTAGCATTAAGGTGCTCACCCTTATCTGTGCATTGCTTAGGGATTTTAATTGTGCAATCACAGAAAATTATGCAGTTCTGTGTGGTGAACTGGGAATGCAGCTGTTTTTCATGAACCTTCTGCCTGCATTGCTTTGCTTCAGCTGTGTATCTTTAATAAGTACGGCCTCTTTAGTCTTCTATTTTCTCCTTTCCACTGGACAGTTTATGTAATTTATGTGCATATTTAGTGCTTGGTGACAGTTGGAACTGGGATCCATTTAGGCGAGAAGACAATAAGGAAGGCAGAGAGCTGAGGGTGGATCCTCCAGTGTTTGCTGCACAGGTTAGAGAAGACCCCCAGCAACACAGTGTAAGAGTGATGTGATCTGAGGGATGCTGCCCAGCTGTGCAGGCACAGCCACTGTAGGCATGTCTTCAACTGTTTTAAGGAAAACTTCTTTCTCCTTGGACTTCAAACCCCATACACTGTTGCCTGGGGATGTATTTATTGCCTTCTAGAGAGGGAAAAGCTGAAGGGAGCTTGGGAATCTGAGAAGCAAATAAACTGCAACATATACACCTAATATATATATACCTGAGGAGTTCCAAGTGTGTTCTGGGGACAAGACAGGGACAGGCAGGGCAAACTTTATTTTAAAGTGGAATAAAACCATGCCTTCAAAACAGTATGGTGAGCTTTCTCCATCTTCTTCAGAGACCCATCTCTTACAGGCTTTATTCCACTTCTGATATTGTATGTTCATTGCCACATTGGTAAGCACTGGAGCTGGATACTTTATGAAGAAATGAAAGTGAAAATTTTCATTTGACTTCAAGTGCTGAAGCTTTTCAGTGGAAAACAAAAAAGCACAAGGCTTGTGATAAAATTACAGAAGTTGTTAAAAGTAGTGTACTCCAAAACTTTTACTTTTACTTAACTTTTACTTTTACTTAACTTTTACTTAAATCATGCCCACAGACTACAGAAGTGCTAAAAAAACCTGTATCAGATTCCCAGGGATCTGCATTTCTTGCTTATTCATCACCAACTCATTTGACTTGCACACTGTAGCTAAATTTAATCCCAGCCCTTCATGTTCTGTCATGGACTGTACTGTTGTGTGCTTGTCGTTGATGTAAATCTTTATTGTAACACAGAGAAATGCTGAAAGGGTTGGTTACTCAGCAGGTTTCTTGTTGTGCTACAAGCTGAATCTATATATGCAGTGTTGGCAAAATCTTTTTTGATGGCTGGAGTTTGAATGGTTTATTTAGTGTGAAGGACTATCTCAAGTATGTGGTGTTGGTGCTTTCTGTAATTGCTTGGTGTTCTTCCTGGCTTCTATCTAGGTGTATTAGTTGGATATTTGGCAATTAACATACTTCTAATGTGAATCATGGAGTGTTGGAGCAGGCTGGAATGGGATCTTTACATAGGATTTGACTACATTATGTTTATGATCTATGTCTTTATTGTGTGTGGGAAAATCCTGATTCAAAAGATTTCCATAGGTTCTTTACCCTCTAGAACTTCTAGTATGTTTTGCTTTAGGATGTAGAATTTCAACACGGAACTTGAGATAAAAACTTAGCAATCAGCTATATTCTACTGAGAAGTCCTTTCAATATTCCTTCTCTTCAACAGACTCTCCTAATTTGCAAGGGTCCCAGTTCTGGCATGGAAGAGAGGGATTCTGTGACACAGAGGGTCAGTAAAGAAATGAACTTTAGTAAGAAGTGGGAACTTGTGAGCTGGCAAGGGAGTTCCACTGCTGGGTGAAGCTCAGCAAGAGAGTCTCTGCAAGGGAACTGAGCATGAGAGAAGAGGCAAGGGAAGGAATACAGGGAACATGGGCAGAGGATGCTGGTGGGTGGCTGGAGAAGCGCTTCCTCACCTGGAAAAAGGTCACACAAATTTTGGAGAGAATGGCACAGTGTATGTGCAGTTATAAGCTATATAACTTCAATAATATTGGGGGGAATGGAATTAATTTCTTTACTGACCCTCTGTGTCACAGGATCCCTCTTTTCCTCAGCCACACACTTGCTCCTCTCCCTTTGAGCTTGTTAGTAGCTCCATTTCTTCCAAGCCCCAGGTGTTGCATTTAAATGAGGGTACATTTTTGGATGGCTTGTGTTTTGGGAAGTAGCTGTTTCTCCCAACTGTGATTCTTGTCTATGATCCTATTCTTGGGAAATGCTCCTGGATCTTCTTAGCACAAGATATGATCTAAAAATAAGGCATGTTTTCTAGCAAAACAAAACCAAAACACAAACAGTTTGCTTTAAAGCACTTTCAAAAATAATTTGCCAGGAATTTCTTAGCTCTTAGGTTCACATTTTTAGTGAAATATAAAAAGCTTGCCTGCATGAGAGCCAGAAGTAAATTTAAAAATGCCACCTAGACTTCTAGCTAACGACAGTCTTGGAGAGAACTTTTTTCCCCAAACCTGGAAATGTAGAATTTATTTTTTTTTTCAAATTTGAATGGAGAAGAGTTCCTGCCAGTCTTTCTCATCATAGTAGAAGCGACCTGATTTTCAGCTTCCGTTTAAGCTGATGGGTATTGCAAGAATTTTATAACTTTGAAGACTTATTGCCTGTTATTGAAATGCCTATATATGGGTTTAAATACCTGTTTTAAGGCACTCTGGTTAGAACAGATTGGCCTTAAGCAATATAAGCAGATGACCAGTTTCCTAGTTCCTCCTCGCAGGAAAGGAAAACACTTCCTCTTCCTTCTGAGGGCCCCAGACTTCCTGTGCCATCTATTTATACAATTGTTGTAATGAACCCAAGTTAACCACTTCCTCTCCTGGCTTAGCATAGGCTTTACATCTTTTAAATCTCCTTTTACTTTATGTTTTTATACGCCATTTGCAACTTCTCCTACAGGTATGTTCAGAACTGCTCCTCACCAAACCCGTGTCTTTGTCAAATGTTCTCTTGGCCAGGTGGCAGTGCTTGGATACACCAGGTACAAAGGATGATTAGATTGTCTCAGCCATACAAAAACATGTTGAAAAGTCCAGGTGGTTGAATTTGGAAAGGGGATGCCAAGATTTAACCAAAGACTAGTGATTAAAGGCTTTAATCATACCTGCTGTCATGAAATGAACAGCCTGGAAGCCAATTCAGCAGGAAGACAAGAGCGAGGTATAGCTAGTTGTGTTAAAGCACTGTACAGTAAGCACACAGAGGATTGGAGGGATTGATAACTGGAAGGACTTGCAGAACTGAGGGCAGGTTCTGGAGGACAGGAGACACCAAGATACCCTGTGAAAAAGGAGGTTCACAGCCAAAAGGGCTGGAGGCAGAAGTGGGAGATCTGACAGTCACGGGCTGGGATGCAGCTGAAATGGTTGGGTTGGTCAAGTCCAGCTTTACCCATCTACTTCAAGATACAGCAAGATCTGGATAAAGGCAGCTGGCAGATCTGCAGAGAGTTTCTCGTGGTCACAGGATTAGGGCTGCCTTGCAGGAGGCCTTGCATGTCCCTGAGCCCAGAGTTCCCGGTTTTCCAGCTGAAGCAGGATCGGATGCTGGCTGTGAGGATTGCCTGGGTACACCGCTCTGCAGCACTTCCAGAGACAGGGACACACACTCCCTGTGTAGTCCAACCTTACTGACTCTGCCTGACAAGGCTGCCTGAGATCCATCTTAACCTCCTCTGCTGCAAAGCCACCCCCACCTCTGCTGTCCCTCAGGACTTGCAGCACATCTGGTCACCACCTTCTTTACTAGAGAATTTAAAACTTGCAAGACTGCTGCTGTGCCATCTCCAGGCTGTCCCTTTGCCAGACCATACCCATCCCTTTCGTCCGAACTTTCCTTTCAAATTCCATTTTCTAACTCTTCAGCCTTCCTTGGAATTTTTTCCTTGGGATTTTCTATGGTACTTTTACATGTTCCGTAGGAACTGGTGCCCCAAGCTGCGCAGAGCAGTCCAGTTAAAGCATTATAGCATAAAGTACAGTACAGGAATTTCTTCTTGCATCTCATATGACACTCCCATTAATAGATCTTAGAGAGATTTGTGCTTTGGATGCAGCTTTCCACTATAAACTTGCTACTCACACTATTCCACAGGTTCTTTTGTACAATCCTGCTGGTTTGTAGGCTGTTCCCTAAATTGCATATGTTCACTGGGTGTTTCCTTTCCATGTGTTGTGGCTGCCATCAGCACAAAGCTGAGGTACCAGCTGGGATGCTGGAGGAATCTCCCTGGAACTGGGCCTGCTCTTCTCACCACTCCAGTGTCCTTGGGGTCCTGGGAGCACATTTCTGAGATACGATGTGTTGACGTGGAGATGGCACTTGCTATCCATGTTTATAATGACTTGAAACAATTCACTTCATAATTAAAACAAGATCTATGCTGTGATAACCCCAAGTAAATAGTTACTTACTGGATGCAGGCAGGGGGGCAGGAAGTGGATTTCATTGTTGGCTCTGCTGGGGTGGCTCCAGCTTGTTCTGTGCTGCCCTGTCCTGCTCCGCTTTGCTCACAGGGCCCTGTTCTGCCTCTGCTTCCTGGCTCAAAATCCAGAACAAGTTTGTGTAAAGTTTAGGCTGCATTTTCTCTCACTCCTGTCATCCAGAGTAGTTGTCTTGAGGATGTTTATTCAGTGTCCCCTCAATCCAGTTTTTGGAAATGTGCTCCACAACCACCTGCGAACTGACTGAATGCCACTATTTCACTATCCACCACCACTTTTCCTTCCCCACCACGAGTTCAGCTGTGGAGAAAGCAGATGGCCCAGCTTTGTGCTGCTTCCCTTGCTTGCTGGCAGAGACCAGCCTTCGGGTAGGTCATCCAGGAACCCGAGCACTGGTGGCAACATTACTGAACTAGGTTTTCTGTGTTCAGCTGATGCTACTGAGGCAGCATCTCTGCAGTGAAGGCTGGGAACACCCCACAGTCTGGGTGATGGCCCTATTGCCCTGTGACTGGGAGCAAAATGCTGGGCTGTGGGATTTGGAGTGACTCACGTGGCACAGGCTGTATCCGAGTACCTTGCAGTTGTGTGTGAGCAACGTGACTCTTGTCTGTCATGCAGGCTTTGTTCTCATTCCTTCCCCAAGGGGAGAAGCAAGTGCAACAAGGTCTGGCTTTTGCTGTTCTCTCTCCCGCTTCAAACAATGTGCAGTGTTTGCTGTGCCTCTCTGCAGAGGGAGGCAGTGCAAAGCAAGGTGCCCTGCTCTCTTTTGGGGAGTGGGGAAATTTGGTGGGTGCTTGGAACTGGGAGGAGCTCATTTCATAGTGCAGGCAAAAGGCAGAGAGGGTTGCTGGGCACTGCTTTGTGCTGGAGGGGTGCAGCCCTTCCCGCACACTTCCTCTGTGAGGTTCTTGCAAATAATAACAATTATAATACGGAAGAAAATGAGTGAGAATAATCCAGTGATTTTGCTTTCAGACTCTTGTGATGGGCCAGCTGATATGTAGCAAGGCAATGCTGCCTCTGTGGCTTTTGCGGCGTGGGGAGGGACCTCAAGCTCCCCTGCCCCACTGAGTGGATGCTGAGCAGGTTTGAGGTTCCCCATCCTTCCCTCTGTGCTTGGCCATGGCTGGTCAGAGCTCCCAACCCCAATGGTTTTCTTATTCCAGCTCTCACTGTCTCTGTGCAGCTGCTTGGGACACAGGCTCAGTTCTCTGCTGAGTTCTGTCTCAAAACATGAAATGCTGTCCTTTATTTTACTGTGTGCCGTGGAGAGTTGGTCCTTTTTCTGCTGCATGGACACGGGGAAGGGGTGCTGTCAGAGAAGCTGGCACTGCTGAGATGGAGGCTGCCCCTCTTTGGGAAGGAGCATCTGGATACAGATGCATGCACAGCTCAGCTCCTCGACATGGCCACAAATTCCAGTTATCCTTGAGACAGAAGATGGTGGGCTTCATCAAGAAAGGTGGCTGGACATGGTGAGCAGAGCTACCAGGGTAGAAAGAGTGTGTAGCAGCAGGGCCTGTCTGCTCGTGTGCACATCCAGCCAGCCTGAACGAGAGCTGGGGCTACGGCTGTGCCAGGGAATTTGGGCTGCACAAGCTTGGGTCCACTCTTGAAGTGCAACGAGTTAGAGGAAGGAGGCCTGTTGCAAAATGCTTCTTCTGGTTACCACAGAGACCAGCACAGTTTCAGAGACTGAACTATCCTTAGCAGCAGAAAGTGCTAATTCAGCCTTTCCTCCCACTTCCATCAAGGTTCCAATTGGCCTTAGAAGAGCTGTGCAGGCCACTCTGGCTTCTTGCAGGTGCTCTGGGAGAGCAGGAGGTGAGGGGCAGCACAAGGCTGATTGAACAGTGTTTGAGCACTGGGGGTGGGAGTGATGCTGTGCAGGGGCAGGATATGGGGTTGTGGGGACAGTCACCAGTCAGGGGAGATCCGGAGAAGCAGGCAGACAGGGAGGCAGTGAAGGAAACTGAAGGAGGAGTGTGAAGACGACTTTGGAAAGAGGGGAAACGGAGTAGGCTGCAGTAATTCAAGAGGTGAGAGAGCACCAATGGCAAAGCTTTCCTCCTACGAGGATGCACACGGCAAACCCTGACACTGTTTACCCTTGGTGTTTTTAGGGGGGTACATGTGTGCTCTGATGGGGCTGATGCTTTTTTCCAGATGCCCTTTGAGGTAAGTTAGGGCAAAGCAAAGCCTCACAAGTCTCGTCCCTCATGAGCTCCAGCCTGTCTACAGGTGTTGTAGGCGGGCAGAAGGCAGCCCAGGCAGGTTAGTCAAGAGCTTGAAGTGTGGGTGTCGCTGCCATGGGCTGGGCATGAAGGCTGTGTGCTGCCATCCCACTGTCAGTGCTGCCAGCAGTAGGATCTGGGCTGCTGGGGAGGCTGCCAGGCACACCTGCCTCAAGAACCACAAAAATGGGCCTTTTGGAGCACAGGAAAGTACTGCAGGGGGGTGATCACAGAAACACGGGAGAACTGGCTGAACTATTGCAGGTCTGTTCCAGCTGGGTCTTCAGGATCCTTCCCTATGATGGATTAAAGCGAAGTGTTGTTTTTCCTTTGCTGGTCTTCCCTGATTGCCAGCCTTCACACTTGGCAACAAGAAACAGAAGAGTCTGGGAGGACCCAGACACTTACTTGCATTAATTGGTGGAAATGAGAAGTCATTCTGATTGTGCTGAGTCTGTGCCACTCTAGCAGAGCAGGATTTGGCCTATGCTCGTACAGTCATGTGAAGTTTTAACCAACAATTTATTTCAACACCTCTGGACTCCCAAAATATAATCCAGTATTTGCCCAAGCATTGCCTTCATGCTGAATGCAATGTTTTCCAGTGAATGAGAATAAGTTGTCCTACTAAATGCAGGAGCATTTATGTGGGAGACAGAAAAGGAGGCTGTACAGGCAGAGCTCTCAGAAACATCATCCATATTTGTTATGAAATGTGTCTTGCTGAGCCTTTAAAGACAAGCAGGTGTAGATAAAAATGAAAGTGGTTTTTGATGGCAGGCCTGAGGGCACTAAGGCTTCAAATACTGAAAGCACTGTTCTAATTTCTGGCCTGAAATTTTATTCCTTAGGAAAAATTAAAAAGAAATTTTGTTGCTGCTAGGACTCATCACAGACATTTTTCTGGGTTCCACTCACTGTAGTTGTTGCTTGTATTACTCCTGTTTAATTGCTTGGGTTTCCTACATTTGCCTTTTTAATAAAAAAGCTCGCAGACAATAAGAAACTGTGCAAACACAAATGGCAAGTAAATAAGCTTGTTCAAACTTGTACTGAAACTTTGTGTGTCTTAATTTTTCAGACAATAATTGCAATCCCAAAATAAATTTAAATACCCTGCCTGTTAGTCAGAGGCAGAATGTCCAAAGTGTGGCTGTGCAACAAGTTATTTCAAACTGGAGACAAAGCTTTAATTCTTTATTAAATAGCAATGTTTCCTGTGCAAAATCCAACCTTATGCATGAAAATAGTGCCAGTCAAGCTGCCCACTGGGGTAACAAGTTCTTCCATTGGACTGCCCCTGGTACTGTATCCCCAGGTGTGAACAGCCCCAAGGGTTTCACTTTTAAGTCTTGTAGGGCTGGAACACAGCTACTGTGCACCATTCTGCCCCTGCTTCTTGCTGTTTTGTGGCAGGTACAGACAGGGCCTTCTTGGCTTGGATTCTGTGGAAAACCCTTTTGTCCAGAAGGAGAGCATCCTGCCAGGAAGATCGTGCCCCAGGAAGAGGGATCAGAACTTTGGCTGTGTGTTGCTGTAGCCTTGGGTTTGAATGGCACTTCAGTGCAGTTTTGGAGGTGATGCAGATTCTCTGGGTCAGAAGGTCTGTGCTGAGCCATGACAGATTGTTTCTCTGTCTTTGGCAGGGCCTTTGGTGGCAGCAAAGGGCAGAGCTGCAGGGATGGCAGCTATTCCTGCCTGGTGAATCCTGCAGTTCACCACCAGTGCCAATGCATGGATATAATTGCTCCAAAGCTTTGGCTCTGAAGACCTCTAAAACATTATCTCTATGTTTGTCCTCTGCAGGTGTCCATTTCCTGAGATTAGTGGCCAGGGTGTGCTGGAAGCAGGTTTGGTCACAGTTATAATCGAGCTGGCTCAGTGTCAGGCCTTGCCAGGCTCTGAGCTACATCTGTAAACCTCATTCCAGCATTCTTGTACAGGATGGTACCATGTTTCATTTGAGTCTAGTTCTGCACCTTTGAGTCCTGGAAGGGATGCTGATGTTTATCTTGCAATTTCTCTGAAAGATTTTTCCTGGATACCACAAAATATAACACAGTCCAGGGATTTTGTGCTCAGTAAAGGAGAGAATGCAAAGATTAATCCAGGACAATTCCTTGTTTCCAGTCTTCCTTTGCTGAGAAGCCAAGCACGCTGAGTCCAGCAAGAGAGCTCTTGCACTTGGCTTCAGTGAGTCTTTGAGACTGGTGTTTGTGCTGACTCTGGCTGGAACTGTGAGTGTATCTGTTTCTGTCTGTGCTGCAGGAGCCATTCCGCTCAGAGCCCGTGCTCACATGGGCAGTGAGAGCAAGGCAGGCTCTTTCTGGACAGCACTAGTGTCTTTCCTCTCCCTGTGACTTTGTTTTTCCTTCTGTGAGGGACAGTGTTTCTGTGGTAGGAAATCCTAGACCATGATTGCCTCTGTGTTTTGTTTCAGGCATCAGAGGGTGTTCCCGTGAAGTATTTTGAGAACTTGGAGGAACTGATAGAATTTTACAAGAAGGAGAACATGGGTCTGATATGGCACCTCAAATATCCAGTGCCACGGGAAGAGGAGGAGGCTGCAGATGAACTGGAGGAGGACACTGGTAAGAAACCCATGATGTGAGTTGGTGATGCAAACTCTTAACTCTTCCCTTGAGAGTGGAGACATGCAGTGCAGGGAATCAGAGCACGCCATGCCACAAAATGGAGCAGAGCATAGAGAGGCCTGAGCTGGCAGGACCCTGAATCGTGTGGTACTGCAGCATTGGTTTAGCTCACTTGAGGGAATACACTGGGACTCTCTGTAGAGTTATATTCTGTCTGGTGTGGGTGTGGCTAATGGTTGTCCCTGCCTGGTCTCAAGCCAGTTTAAGTCCAGCCATCTCCCTGGCCTCTGCAGCCTCTCCCTGAGCTGCATCCGTGGGGCCCCTGTCACAGCAGAGCACAACTCTCTGCAGTGCCACACACCTGCATCTCCTGAGGGTCTGGGGTCCTCTACAACTCAGGCCCCCCTCAACTGCTCTGATCTAGGGGGCATTTCTGACAGTCATAACCAGAGGGCATGGATGCAGCAGTGGCAGGCAGTCTAACTCTGTGTACGGAGGCAGATGTAAGATGAAGAGATACAACTGGCATCATCCCAACTGGTTTATATGAAATGTCACTGTTGGTTCCTGACACTCACTGGTCTTGGATCATTCCTTGGATTTTTCCTGGATCATCCCTTGGATCTGTCATTGTTCTCCTGAGCCCCAGGGGAAGGTCATGCCCACAGAGCCATCCTTCCTGTCCTTTCTGACGTCTGTCTGGAAACGATGAGCACTACAATAAAACCTGTCTGAAGGACACAGTCCCTGGGACAGGCCTGTGCACTAGAGCAGATCAACATGACTGTGTACATTTATGTAACCCAACGTGTATCTGACAGGAGCTGGCAGACTTTGGTATGCAATCCTCTCCTGAAGAAACTAAACAAAATTTTGCAAAGCTGCTCAGGAAAGATGTTCCTGGTTTTTGGCCAGCGGCACCGAGTTTCCAGCTCCCAGGGCGGGGGCGGGAACCACAGCAAAAATAATACAGAGAGAGGCAAGCAGCAGGGAATGAAGTTCTAGCCAAGACTAAGAGCCTTCAGATGGAGAGAGATTAGCACTGAGGCCAGGCTGTTCATGTACAGAACTGCATTTTGTTAAGGCACTTTGGTGCCATGGATCTGGAGCCATGTAGGGCTTACAGATATAAGGTCTGGCCCTCTTACGTTTGGAACTGCAGAGGTGGAAGATGAGCACCCTGAAGATGCACCACCCACCTGTGCTGTGGCTCAGTGCTTCCGTGGCTCTGTGAATCACAGCACCTGCTCATGAGCAGTGGACCAGACCTAGGGATCTTTTTGTAATACAAACTCCATCTTTAGAAAACAACCAAACAAACCCTCACAACTCAAATGGCTACACATGACAGGTGTGACAAAGTGTTGGAGCAACTGGTATGAAAAGAAAGGTAACCATGGCTGAGATCAATGGAGATAAACGCACTCTTCTCCCAGGAGAGGGAGGTGTGTTGAGCAGCAGGATGACAGAGCAAGAAAACCCTTTGTGCTTCCAGACCATGAGACAAGGCAGGATATTCAGCCCCCCTGCTTTTGGGATCTATTTTCTCCATCTACATTTCCTGACTTTAGCTGTTCACTTCTTTCCTTTACCAGTTTCTGGTGCCCTTTCCATTATGCCCCTCCACCCCTTCTGCCCCAATAGCATGTCCCCATGCTAATGGGAATGATACGGGTGAAGAACATCTATGTTTTCTCAAATGCTTAGAGTGTATATTCAACTTCATTGCTGTGCAGATGGGATGGTCAGACTGGCTTGGATGGGGTTGCACTGCCAGGCAGAGGCAGGGGCTGCCTGCACTTGAGGGCCAAGCCTGGCAGCTCATCCCTATGGTCTCACACCACTGACATCCCTGGGAACAGGGCTGGGCCAGGGCCAAGCCCTGAGCCCTCCAGCTCTGCCATCAGAGGAGGGCTGGCTGCAGGGACTGTGGGGCTCTGCTGTGCCTGGGCTGAGGGGCACGAGGTCGATTGCCATGCTGGGATGACTGTGCCTTTCCCTTCCTCCTCACCAGACCTGGTGCCCACACCTCCCATCCTGCCCCCACGCAACATCGTCATGGCACTGCCCAGCGGTGACATAAAGGAGGTCTCTTCTCTCCCTGAACACTCCAGAGTGGCAGATGTTACTAAACTGTCCCTTTCCGAGACACTACTCCAGCGCCTGCAGCACCAGGACACGAGCAGGTGAGGATGGCAAATCACAGGGCTGCAGGATCAGTCTTCAGCCCAGCCCTGTGCTCTCTGGGCCTCTGTGTTTGGGACAGATGAGAACCTATTTCATTCAATGAACTTATTTATAGTGACGGTGCATTGGCTACTCTTTACAGTCCACCTGTAATCTAGAAAAAATGCTTTTCTGATGTATTAAAATGAAAGTATTAAAAAATTAAAGTACTTTCTCCACTGAGGTATAGCTTTCCAATATAAAGGACAGTAATATCTAAGAGAACTTGGTATATTAGCCATATACCCAACCTACACATTGAATTAGAAAGCACCAACTAGTCCTCAGAAGGAATAAACTTGTGTGAGGATTTCCAGGTGCTCAGATTTACTGATCTGCCCCAGCTATGGGTCTGACTCACACTGTCCCACATGCTGTGTCAAATCTGGACATGAACTGAAGGCTTACAGGAAGCCACATGACATTTAATGACCAGATCTGAAAAGTGTAAAAATAAAACAAAAATAATGTCAGAAGACGTCTCTGTTGGCAGGGCAGTGGGAGGCTGTGAGCAAACAGTGGTCGTGTGCAGCAGCACAGGTTGTGTTGTGGTGGCCCAGTAGCAGCTGACTGAAACCCAGTTTTGTTCAACTGCCTCCACAATTTCATCTGCATCATCACAAGCAGCCCTCTGGGACTTGGTGCATTTGTCAAGGCATGAGAAAGCACAGACAGTCTGCCTGGTTCCCCCTAACTTGAGGTGCTGGAGCCCAAGCACCGTAGAGACAGGTAGAGGGGGAGCACCGTGTACAGCTCTGTGGTCTCAGCTGCCCTAATATCATTTTGGATTGCTTGGAATAACACCTTCAAAGTGGAACTTGGTAAGGTGAAAGGCAGTATTCCTCTCCCCACAGCGCCTGAGCTGCTGATACTGGGGATCTCCCAGCAGCCTGGCTTCACCTGCTGAGCCTGGTGATGTCACCATGGCTTTGGCAATGCCAAGCATCAAAAGATTTGCCCTGGCGTGGCAGCTCAGCAGTCACAGAGGGCTTGGGGTGGGGAAAGAGGATGAGGAGAAGTTGTCTGCAATAGTGGGGGATCCACGGTCCTGTTCTGATAACTGCACGTTTACACTAAATCCAAGGCAAACTTCCCCCACCTGTCTGTGCTGGCAGTAGGAATTTCAAAAAAATAAGAAAACTGTTTGATAACTGGGGGTAGAGAGAAGAGCTGACTTTTGACCTGTCTGTTTCCTTCACAGTGTCTCTGACGAGCATCTTAAACTCATCCAGGATTACCTGCGAGTTCACATCATCAGTGACTTCGAGATAGTGCAGACAGGCTCAAGCAATCTTCCTCAACTGAAGAAACTACTTACAGTTCTTTGCAAAGGACTCTTCAGGTAACCGGAGGCTGGTTTTCAGAGGATAATGCTGTAACACTATAGTCTAACACAGGTTCCATGTGCATGTGTTCAGAATCTGCATTTCTGGCACAGGAGATTAGCTTGCCCTCAAACCCAGTATATTTAGATCTCATGACCTGTGATTCTGGTCGAAAGATATGAAATCTACATAAAAGGCACAGCTCTGATAGGGAAGTTTCCTTGTAGGTGGTTTCAGTCAGTAGAGTATTGTATTTTATGCTTTGTTTAGAAAGAAACAAAACAAAAAATGCACTAACCGACTAACTGCATAATCTGGTAATGCATAAATGACACCCACAGAATTGTCAAGCACAAGTAATTTATGGAAACAAGCACATATTGGTTTATAGCTAGGTTTTAAACACTGATTTCCCTTCCCACTAATACATTGTGAACTTGGAGTGATTCCATTGATGTTGGTGAAGTCCAGCTCAAAAGAAAAAAGGAACAAGCCTAGAGTCCAGACTCTACAAATTTTACCTTTCCTATTTATAGACCATGTCCCAGACTGAAAAACCCTGACAGGGAACTAAAACCTTGAAGAGCTCCATCTTTCGCTGTGGAAGGGGGTGATTTCCCCGCCTTGCTGCCTGTAAAACAGTGAGATTAGCCCACACTTCTGCAGAGGTCCTGGAGCCCGTGAGGGCACCTATTTCCACACTTCTGTCCATGCCTTGCAATACCCTTCTCTCTGGCGTATTTAGCAGTGAGGCTAGTGGTGCTGCTGGCCTGGTCTTGCTCTCCTAGAAGTCAGCTGCCCACAGCCAGGCCTCTGGAAGGACTGAGGACTGGCTGTGCAAACAGCTGCCCCTCTGTGCCCTGCCTGAGGGGTTTGCTCCTCTCCACCCATAGGAGGCGAGTCCCAGGTGGCTGGCTAAGAATAAACCTGAACAATGGAAACTCAAATCAAATAAAGTGAGAGATTTGTGTTACTAAAACAGTGCTGCTCTTCAGAGGATGGCTGGCTTCTTCCATTTCCAACTTCTTATTCTACTTAGCTGATCGGGGTTTCACAGCCCTATTCCTCATAAATGCATGTGGAATGGCAAGGAAGGAGATGCAACATGTCCATAATTCCTTCAACTGTCAGGACACCTTTTACACTTCCAGATTTTCTATAGGAGTTTTGGGCACTGGACTTTGCAAAGTGACATCCTAGAGCAGAGCTGGGTGAATTGTGCTGCTGGTGGAAGCCTGCTGAGCACAGAGGCACTGTGCCAGTACAAACACACCAAAGGGCAAGTGCCTGCCCTGTCTTTCTGGTGGCTGCACAGAGCTATGGAAATGTAAGTCCTCATGCAGTTCTTCCCCACTTCCCCAGCATTTTCTCCCTATATCTGCATTACTTCAGTTTGTTGAAGATGCCATCTCAGTTTTTTCACAATCATCCAGAACTTCAGGCTGTGGCTTCTTCCAATCCCTGCCAGGTCTCACTGAGGAACCTTTCCCTCTCTATTCACATTGTCCCATGAATCTCTACCATCCAACCAAACTATTTGCTTACCTTCAGTTGGCTAATAATCACATGCTTGGGTCCCTTACTGTTTTCTGCAGTCTTAATCTCCACGGTTCTCTAGGGTTTTAGCTTTCTTTCCTTATCAGACTTATGAACTCAGACTTAGTCAATGGGAATCCCTAAATTTAGCTTTTATTTCCCTGAGCTTTTTTCAGCTGCACAGAGATGGCATCTGACTGTACATACAGGTAATTCCTAGACTCCTTCTTGGTGTTTTCTTTTAATGTCCAATTCCATTATTTTCACACTATGTGAGAATAGGTTAAAAAAACCCCAAAACCAAAAATCAGTAAGAAATGTTAATTGGCACAGGTGAGCTCTTTCAGTGGACCTGAACCTCCTTTGAATTTCTTGGCAGTGCTGAGGGTTGTGCAGCAGAGACTCACTGTTGCTGAGCTGTTCCGGAGCCACACTGACATGCTGTGAAAGTGAGGTCCTTGTGAGGCTGTATTCTGGTTTCCCCCCACCTCCAGAACCCAGCTGTGCCATCTTTCAGGGACACACTGCCATCACTGTGAGAAATGAGCAGCCAGTGCCCTTTGGGTGACTCCCTCCCATGCTTTGACCCTGGGCTGTGGGTCAGCACTGACCACTGATGTCAGCAAGGGTGAGGGGACACAGCCGGGGCTGCTCAATGGTCAGGAGAAGGAAAGGGCTTATGGTGAGCAGTGGGGCTGGGAGTGCAGTTGGGCCAACCATTTGTGAGCAGTCTGTGCCTTTTGCAGTTCGGGTGTTATCCACAGACAGCTGAAGGACCCATTTCTCACCAAGGAGCTCAAGCACAGCTGGGCCACAGCAGACCAGAGTGCAAAGTTTGTAAGCTCGTTAATCCCTGATTAGTTTGGCAAGAACTGGACACCAATGTGCATCAGAGCCTAGGAAAGCTGGTTTAACTCTGCTGGCTGATGCTGCTACTTCCTAGAGCTAGCTATGGCCAAGGGGATCAGGACATGGCACATTCCTTATTAGAGCCTGGGGAACAACAGAGCAGCCACTCTTGTACTGAAAATGAAACAAAAGAGGGACGTGTAAGGCTGATGGGTACTTTTGTGAGGCATTGGGTGCTAAAAGCAATTGGCATACAAGAGGTTCCTTGGCCAGGAGAATCCTTCAGCAGCTGGAAAGCTGACTCGTGGAGAGTGGGGGACTACCCATGTGAGTGGATTTGTTCAGCTTTAAGTGAACACCATCAATAGTGGTTTATTCAATCTGCTACTGTCCAAAGCCATCATTTGCTGCTCTGCATGTTCTTGTTTATTCTCCATCACTGGATAATTTGCACATAGAGCTTTTAAGGCAGTTTTTCAAGCACTTGTGGTTACCAGCACTTGTGCCACTGCATTTGGACACACAGGGTTCTGACACTTCAGTGAAGATCACTAAATGTGGTTATACTGTCAAGAGAAGAAAATAAAAGGAGTTACAAGTGCCATTAAAACCACTCTGTGGTTTTGCTGAGTTTGAACACCTCCAGATGCTCTTCCTCCTCCTGAAAGGCATCCTACACTGTAAACAGAGGGCAGTTGTCCCATGAGAAATCACTTCTGAGTTGCTTCAAGCAGCTGCTGCTGTGGGTTTTCAAGAGATGGCCTGCACATCCTGAATCTTGGTCACAGTAAATGTCCTTTCATTCTTCCCAAACTGAACTTCACCCAGTGCTCCTGCAACTGTGTGCAGCCTCCTGAGACCTGGCTCTGTGGCTGCAGAAATCAGTGGAGTCTTGGGTTTGGGGGCAGAGCCATTTCCAGTGACACTGGCCCTAGCGATTCCAGAGCTGAATAGTGGAGTTGGAGGACTAAGATAAGCAGAACCAGACTTCTACAAGTGCCTTATAGTTCTTCTCTGTGCCCCATGATTCTTTCAAACTGAAAATTTCAAACATGAATATTTAATTTAGGCAAATAATCATCCATGGTTCAGCACTTAGACAAATATCTGATCTGCAGACAGGGATACTTTCATTTTGGAGCACTTTCCCCAGAAAACAGGGAATAAAATCCGGTCCATTCAGATGTAGGAAAGGGAGGAAAATCATTAATATCCAGTGTTGATTAGACACAATGCAAGCATCCCAGTGCTGCTCCCCAGCATCACCTTCCCATTGACCTGTGCTCCCTGGCTGCTCTTTCTGTGATAAGTTTTGTCTTTATCAGCATGTGGCTCCTGTGCCAAATTCACCCAGCACTGTTTGACAAATGAGCATCCTGTGCAATCTAATTGGGAAGCACTCAGGGAATCTCATTGTTACCCGCCGACAGTTCTGCTCAACATGAAAGGCTGGCTCTTCCACCCTCTCGCTGCACTCGGCCCCTTTTTGTCATGTGAGATGAAATATCTCACAATTAGTTTTCTCTTCACACAGTGTCCCTGGCACTGTCCCCAGCAGTGTCCCCAGCAGTGTCCCCAGCAGTGTCCCCAGGAGTGTCCCCAGCAGTGTCCCTGGCACTGTCCCCATCAGTGTCCCCATCAGCCTGTATCAGCCTCATCAGCTACACAGGACCCATGCCAAGCTGAGATGCTCCTGCCACTGCAGCATCAGAGTCACCAAACTGCACTGGGCTGTGAGACTTTTGAGTGCACTTTGATCTCTTAGCTGGCATAGTTGGGTTGATGCTGGTTTTACACCGTGTCCTCAGGTTTGGCCAAGTCTGGGGTATCTTTCTGGGGAGATTTAGAAAGTTGGAACCTCTACAGCAAAGTGCAGGGAACAGGGAACAGCCAGTGTGGCTATGCTCCAGCCTTGCAAGGCAAAGTCACTGCCTGCCTCACCTGCTTGTGTTGGGAGTGTCATTCCAGTAGCTGGGGAATGCTCCCATGGCCCTCCAGCAGTTTGGAGTGGACATGGTGAGGGCAGGCCCAGTGTGACCATGTGCCCTTAGTCTCTGCTGTGCGGCTCTGTCCGAGTGCTCACCAGCCCAGGGACCCTTGGACACAGAGCCTCAGACCTCTGCCCTGTCTCTGTCCTCAGCGAGGCCTCTAGGACTCTCCCCTCCCTGGAATCCATCCAGAAAGTGTTTGAGCAGCAGCTGCACCCTGGTGTCCATCAGCGCTCCCAGGTAAGTCAGCTGGCAGGTGGGAAGGGGAGGAGAGGGGAGTGTGGCTGCCAGCAGGGAGGAGATGGGTTCTGGCCACGCAGCGATGGCCACTGGGGCTCTGGGGATCAGCAGCCATTTCTGTTCCCCCCAGCTTCTTCCTGGCTGCAGTGCAGGGGACACACAATGACTTATATCCCACAGTTCCACTTATCCCGTAAGCCCTTCTGCCTGCCCCACTTCCTGCCCCAGAGGAAAGTGCCACTAACTACCTGAAGGCTCCCACCTCCCCATCCTCCGTAAGCCTGTGGGCTCGCACTGCACACTTTTTTCCATAAACTTCACTTCAAGATATTTCACTGCCAAATCCTTCCTTCCTCCAAGTCCACTTAAATCCCCATGACCTTCCTCTCTCTGCCAGAAAACCAAAAGTCCAGGACTTCTGTATGTTGAGCCCTATGGTCATGCAAACCTGCCCCCAGCAGCAAGGTGAATTCCTTGCATGGCCAGCTGCCACTAACTTATGGAAAAGGTTGGCAGATTTGTCCTTCCGCACTCCCATCCTTCTGCATGTTCAGCCACACTCCTGCTCTTGTGCTGCCCATTACAGATTAGAGGAGCAGAGGCATAGGTGGTGCTCCTCGCTCTGTGTGTGGGGTGTTCCTGGGGCTGCACTCCAGGCCATGCTCCATGAGTCTGGAAATCATCCACCTCTGTTTTTGTTACTGTGCTGTGGTTTCAGATGCTTGGTGAAGCAAGTCCAGTCAATATTGTATCAAAACTCAACCAGCTGATTTCTTTGTTGTCTTCTATTGAAGAAAAGGTACAGTTCTAAAGCTGTTTTATATTGTCTTCCTGTCATCTTTTGCATCTAGTTATGTTTCTTGTTCATCATCAGTGCAGTCCTCTGCTATTCTAAGATTACTTTGCTCTGGTTTCATTACTCTCAATGTAATACAGAATCACCACATGCAATAAATTACACATAAATTCTTTTACAGGTGAAAACATTGTTGATTGAAGGTCCTGATTCAACACACCGGCGCTCCCTTATTCCCCCTGTCACTTTTGAGGTAAATGTACTTCTTTAATGATGCTGATCATAATGGGGAAGGACAGTAACAGAGATTTATGTGGGTATCTCAGTTCTTGGGAACTTTGCTGTGCTGCCACAGAGATAACAGCTATTCCTGCATGCTGCTTAGCACCTTGTAAATGCTTAAGAGATGTCTAGTGAGACTGGCATAATGATATGTGTCCAGGAATTCAGGGAAGTGTTGCACTCATAAAACATGTGACCGAAGCATAGATCACTCACAAAAAAACCTCTGCCTTCTAATAGGTGAAAGCTGACTCCCTAGGGATTTTCTCAAAAATACAACTCAAGGTTGATGTGGAAATGGGAAAACTGATTATCAAGAGATCTAAGGATGGTCCAGAAGACAAGTTTTATACCCACAATAAAAGTAAGATGCTTAAAGTCACAAATGCTGGACTAGACTCTGGAACTCTGGGAAGATGGGGAGGGATTCCCTTTGGCTCCACTTGGGACAAGGTTTGGACGAGAGGGCAGGAATTTACACTAGGTCCTGGGTGTTGTGCAAGGCTCTAGTCCAGCTAGACAGAGACCAGGGAGTCAGTACTGGGATAACCAGCTTTCACAAATTGTTTTAGACCCTGCTTTCTGATCTAAATGAAGACAATAGCATCAGGACTGCAAGGAGCAGGTGATTCCCCATACAGCAGGTTGCAATAGATCCATTTTTCTACTAAAAAGCAATGTCACTTGAAGAAAGACATTCTGCAGGAACATACTGACTTCTGTGATGATTTTTGATGGTAAAAAGCCAGACACTCAGCTTCAGTGACATTTTTTAGTGAATTTCCCTTGATTTTTGTGGATGTAAATCAGTATGTCCCCTGACAACCAATGCCAGTTTGGTCTGTGAAGGCCCAATTCAAACAACTTCCTTTTTTTTTTTCCCTTTTTTTCCCTGTTGTGTTTCTGGACAGGCAGCTCACTGAGACTGAGCCAAACAGATTTATCAGAGAGTAAACAATGCCCTTGGGCTCTCTCCTGCTGGAAAATCAACTTGTTGCTGGCAGTGATTGAAAAGATGAACTTTCATATGTGGCTTTTTCCACTTGTTGTTCATAGTTATTTAGCTGCTATTTCAGACGGGGAGCAATCCCCTTTACCAACAAATGGGGTTTCACATTCTCTTTCACAGATGGGGAAGGAATATATGTAAGCTGGCTTGGGATACAGGGGGATTGCCTGCAGGAAGCCAAGGCTTCGCTTCAGACTGCAGGGTTTGAGATGGACAAGAGCTCCAGGCAGAATGAGACTGGGGGGTCCTCTTCACTTTGAGTCCAGTCTGTTCCTATAGGGAACAGGATCAAGCCACGTTAAAATGCAGATCTGTGGAGCAAAGTGAGCCTCAGCCATAAGAGACCACGTGAGCAGAGTGCTGCTCATTCTGATGGGATCCTCCTTTCCGTGACTGCAGCTTGTGACACCCAGTCTCTGTTCAGTCTTGCAGCTTATCAAGTCTCAGAAGTTCCCAAACAAACTGGTGATTGTGCTGGAAACAGAAAAAGAAAAAACACAGCGGAAGGAATACGTTTTTTCTGATTCCAAGGTACATACACTGTGCTCTCTTCCTGCCAGCCTGGAACGGGTATCTGGGTGGGAATGGCACATGGGGCATTCCTTGGCAGAAAGAGGAACTGCTGAAGGATAGTGCTTGGCTTTGCAAAAAATAAATTTCTCCTTTGTTCTGGAAAGACCCATAAAATGAACAGGTGTGCTGTGTAAAGGGAGGTACTGGAGAGCCATACTCGGGGCTGCCACTGATGCAGAAGGAGAGTGTGAGCAACAGTGAGGAGAGGCAGGGACTCTGTGATGGCAGCTGCAAAAATGTTCATATAGACAAACAAGAGGGAAGAAGAGACTTTATTCTGACCAGCTCAGTACTTGTTAAAACAATGCACAGGCTAAGTGCCTGAAAAAGCACCACGAGAAAGACAGCCTCTTGGAAGGTTTCAGGATGGTGGAGAGCTAATCTGCCCTTCAAGTGTGCTGGGAATTTCCTGGTTCAGCTAGTTTGTCAGGAGGTTGTGTTGGAGGAGTTAAGCATCTCATTAATTGTCTCTGCTCCTCCCTGTCTAGAAGAGAGAAGGATTTTGCCAGCTTCTGCAGCAGATGAAGAATAAACACTCAGAGCAACCAGAGCCTGATATGATCACCATCTTCATTGGAACCTGGAATATGGGTATGGGCTCCCTTCTGACATGGGCATTCCTTCAGACACTGGCCAAAATCTGTACTCAGCTGGCGTGGTGAGCTCCAGACACTGTGTGGGTTCCATGGCAGATCTGTGCACTGGTGCTGTCTCCACTGACACAGGGGAAGAGTTGAGATCTAGACTTATTCTGGCATGTGGTTTGACACTTCTCGTGGTTCCAGTCAAAGGCACAAAGCTGGTGCAGCAGTGTGTACATCATCCTCCACTTTGCAGACAGGACAGAAGCAATTCCACCACCTGCCTGTCAGCTGCGCTGACTCTGACTAGGATGGTTCGTGTCCAGTCTGAGAAGAGAGCTGAGTGTCTGTGGTATTTAGAGAAGGGGACAGGGCGAAGTTGAGGACAGTGGGACTTAAGTTCTTTTTCCCACTTTGGGAGAAAAGCCTGGTTCATCTGCTGTGAGCTGAGCTGTCTTTCCTTCGTCATACTTAAAGAGTGAGGTGAAGGCAGTGGCAGACCAGGAGGAGTACAGCTCCCTGCCTTTACCCTTGACTCACCTTGGCTTTGGTAAGCTGATGGAACAGAGCAAAGTGGCCAAAGCAGAGTCACTCCTTCATCAGTGACTCGGGTGGGGATAACATCTTTGTCATCTTAGAATAGTGTGCCTGCACTGATACGAAACTGATGTGGGATGGAGTCAATGTGAAGCCTATAATTTCTGTCCCCATGGGCTTGACAGGACATGCTCTGATTTCCTTTGGTGTTTGATTTGTTAATGAAAGGGGCAGCACCTCCCCCAAAGAAGATCACCTCCTGGTTCCTCTCCAAGGGACAGGGGAAGACCCGTGATGACACTGCTGACTACATCCCTCATGACATCTATGTGATTGGCACCCAGGAGGATCCCCAAGGGGAGAAGGAATGGCTGGAGACCCTGAGGCAATCTCTGCAGGAAATCACCAGTATCAGCTTCAAAGTGGTAAGAGGTTATTCCAGTTATTGCACATAACTCAGGCATATGAGGAGAGTACATGTTCAAACAAAAGAGACAGAATAAGTGGGATTTTTCCTATGCCTCTTCCCCTTCCCTCCCTTATTGTCATTGCATTTGGATGAGGGAGAGTGAATTGACTGTGTCTGTGGAGATCCTCCCCTGGAGCTCGCCAGATGAGCACATTGCTGTGGACAGTGACTCCCCAATGCCAAAGCAGGGACCCTGCCAGGCTGGGAGCAAGGGCAGACAGTTATTTTGACCATAAAAAAGGAAGAAACTGTAAAACCTCCAAAGTTAGCTGTAGCCTAGATCTTGCCCTAGGCTATTGCACTTTCAAAGTAGGATTTAACAGTACACAGCCACAGTCATGAAAGAAGCGAAAACTTATTAAGACCAGATTTGGACATTTCTGGGTTTCAGTGATGTCAAGAAAGAGATCTAAGCATATCTGGAAAGCCATGGGACTTCTAACTCTCATGGTGATTGGGAAATTGTATCTTGTGCAAGCAAGGTAATCCAAAGATTAACTAGAAAAAAACAGTAGAAAATAGCAAGGTCCTTCCTCCCACCTTTGATTAAAATGACTGCAAGTGTATCCTGAGCACAGGAAGAAAATGTGTGTAGGAGAAGGACTACAGAAGGAGCTGGAAGGCTGCAGCTAATAGTGCACCTTTGCAAGTATGTGCAGAAATATAACCTCTAACCTTCCCATCCCTGCAGATAGCAATCCATACCCTCTGGAACATCAGGATTGTTGTACTGGCCAAACCAGAACATGAGAACCGCATCAGCCACATCTGCACCGACAATGTGAAGACAGGCATTGCAAACACCCTGGGTGAGGAACAGCCCCAGTCCCATCCAGGGATCTGCGATCTGTTTGTGCCAATGTGTGCTTGACATGGAACAGCTCTTCCTCCACAGGACTCCTGGGACAACACTTATGTGGCACCAGGGGTACTAAAGTTGTATCCCAATAGCACTGATTACATCTTACCCTGTAAGAGAGGAAGTAATCTGTGTGTGTAGTTAGCACACACATATATATTTATATTCCAGCAAACACTTTTGACTGGCTATTGGATTGCTCTTTCTTGGGTTTCACAGGGAAACTGCACTTGTTTCCCTTCAACTAAGTTTTTTTAAGCATCCTTAGAAAATTTGTTGCCACAATCTGTGCTGCATGTACTAATTCCTTCTGTGCTGATTAAGTCAACTTATTTCTCTTCTCCATCTACCCCTTTACTTAAGACATGCTTGGTGCTTTATTATCTTTTCTAGACTCAGCCTGGAGGTGGATTGATTTCTTGACATTTTTGGATTATCTTTTTCCAGGTAATAAAGGAGCGGTGGGGGTGTCATTCATGTTTAATGGAACCTCCTTTGGATTTGTTAACAGCCATTTGACTTCAGGAAGCGAAAAGAAACACAGGTAAGCTACATCCTCCCCTTTCAAAAATGGCTGTTGACCGACAGTGAAATTCTCTGGGCCATGTTTGGAAGGAGGGCCCACCAGACAGGCACAAACACGTCTTCCTGACCATAGAAAAATTGTTTAATGTCTTCTGGGAAGGCATTTGAACAAGGGACTTCTGCTGTGTGGTCACAGCACATGGGTACAGGGGAAAGAGCCAGCAAAATTATATGAGAGCTGAGTGTAAATGTCTCACACAGCACTTGTGTGACCTGCCATGCAAGCCCAGTGCATGAGGAAAACAGTTCCCTGATCTACAGTGTCCTGGAGAGATGTGGGAAGGCTTTTCCCATCCCAAAATAATGTGCTGAAGGGGACTGTCAGCCTCCTCACTGTAGGCAGTGCTGCGAGCACGGGAGCTGTGCTGTGCCTTGGGGAACAGCTGAGAAAGGTCCTGCCAGGCAGAGCTGTCAGGAATGCTGAAAGGGAGGCGTGTGTAGCACAGGAATATCTTCAGAGTGGCTAATTCTCTATACCCTGTGAAAGGAGTGTTCCTGGTCTAGGCAGGTTCTGTGCAGCACAGGACTGGAAGGCAACGCTTCTGACACCAGTGGGAGATCTGTGCTCCCTCTGGGAGGAGCCAGAGCTGTTGGTAGGGCTGGTTTTGAAAGCAAAGAGGACTTGAAATAAAGATATTGGCTTTGCCATCTTTCTTAATCCAGAACACAGATGGTGTGGGATTTCTGCACAGGGTCTTTGCCACTGATGGAGTTAATTCCTATGGAAGGGTTCCCCAGGGCCTGGAATAACTGCCAAAATCTAGTTATGTGTTTGCTGCTGAAAACTGAAAGCAACAATCTAATGCTGGGTTTCTAGGACATGTAGCTTGGAAAAGCACAGCCCTGGGAGGCAGCAGAAGTGGCTTTAGGAGCACATTCCTTGGGCCTGTTTGAGAAACAGCATGTGGCTGGGGTGGCAAGTTCTCAGTTTCTGATATGTTCCTCTTGAGCTGTTGAGCAGGATCGGTTCCTGCCTGGGAAAGCAGCAGCCCCTGCCAACCAAGGCACTGGGGAATTGCATGGCAATTTAGTATGTCAGGCAGATGTTCCTTGTCTTGACAGACGCAACCAGAACTACACGAATATCCTGCGCTTCCTGACACTGGGAGACAAGAAACTGAGTCCGTTTAACATCACTCATCGCTTCACTCATCTGTTCTGGCTGGGAGACCTCAACTACCGTGTGGAACAGCCCCCGACGGTGAGGGATGGACATGACACCTGCAGGGGCAGCATCCTGTGCTGCCACAGCAGCTTCGTCTTTTTCCAGCCTAGGGCAACATGGCAAAAAGAAGGGATCCCCAGGGTGTGAGTGTGGCACCATTTGAGGGAAAGTAGGGAAATCCCCTTTGCCCTCTCCAAGGATTAATGGACCCAGGAATGCCATCTGGCACACTTTGCTGCTTCAGGCAGCCTCGCTTCCCCAAACCTCCCAATTTTCCTTCCCACTGTGAACAAGCATCTGTCTCTCAATGGCTCAGTCCAGAGATTGCCTTTCTGCTCTGTTTGGTGAGCTTGGAATGGCTCAGAACAGGCCTTCGGGAACAGACAACTGGAACTGTTTCAGTAGGTGGGAGACAAGAGCAAGCCTGGTGTTGATGTGCATCTGGTTATGTGTGTGCTTGTGTAGCGTATGTGGGCATTTTGATGCCTGTTTTGATAGACAACTGTTCATCCATGCAGCAAAGACTGGGGCCTCTCTGTGAAGGGAAAGGTGGAGAAGTGGCAGCGGTACAGCTCTGTGAAACAGTTCACTCACATTTGCCAGTACACCAGAGAAGCGAGTATTTATACAAAGGTTTTGTATCATCTGCAGCTCTGCTGTTTCCCTGTTGGCAGGAAGCCGAGAATATTATCCAGAAGATCAGGCAGCAGCAGTATCCAGAGCTGCTGGCTTTCGACCAGCTTCTCCTCGAAAGGAAAGACCAAAAGGTGTTCCTGCAGTTCGGTGAGGTTCTGGCTTTGCTGGCAGGTTCCTCTCCCACTCCCACCAACTCTCTTTGCCAGAGCTGATGTGGGGCAGGTGTATGGGGGCACTGGCTGTCTTGCCCAGAGGAGGGTTCCCCATGGGCCGGGCTTTAACAGAGCTCTCTCCCTGTTTCAGAGGAAGAAGAGATTACATTTGCTCCAACCTACCGTTTTGAGAGAGGCACCCGGGAGAAGTATGCTTACACCAAGCAAAAGGCTACAGGGGTAGGTGAAACCTGAGTTCCCTTCTGAGGTACATGGCAGAGCAGGGGAAATATCTCCTACAGAAGAAAATGACTTAAAACCAATCTCTGCATTTTCTACCCCTGTAGTGTTTTGAAAGGAGTCAATACAAACAAACAGAGTTGACATAAAGATATGGTACTTGGGCAAGTGATTTTCCTGTCCTTTTGTAAACTAGTCCATTCCCTTGTTCTTGACATCACCGCTCCTTTTCTTTTTGCAGATGAAGTACAATTTGCCATCCTGGTGTGATCGAGTGCTCTGGAAATCCTACCCCATGGTGCATGTTGTGTGTCAGTCCTATGGTGGGTAGATAACAGATTGTAGAAAGCAAGGCAATCAGTCTGAAACGGAAATGATTCAGAGCAGAGTCTGTAGGATCTCCCTTCCCTGCACTGCCAAGCACTCGGCACAGAGGGACCTGATGTTAAACCAGGCAGTGGGGAGCCAAATCTCTCTGCCTGTAAGCTTCCAGGGTTGAGAATTAATTCCGTTATTCTTTTATGTGCAGAACACCACTTGGACAGCTGCAGTTGTCCAGCTTTAGGCCATGCTTAAAGATCACTTTACACCAGTAATTTCCTGGCAACCACCACCACTTTTCCTTTGCAATTACCACCAGGAACTCCTCCCTTGGTGATGCCAGCAGGGCAGACCCTATGTGCACAGTCCAGTCTGCAGGGGCTGCAGCTAAAAACAGGTCTCTTCTATCAAATCATGTTCCAGAAGGACTGTGTGGTACCAAGGCCTGTTCCCTTTCCTGCTGAGAAGCATCACAAAAGTGCAATACAGGGAAGAGAGAGAGCTCACAAGACCTGTTTAAAAAAGGACTCAGATACCAGTTCCTGAAACGTCAGCAACTATATGTAGGACTGAGCATCTGAGTGTGATGTTCATGGTTTCAGATTCACAAGATTGAGAAGAGGGTTGTGAAAGTCTCTCAGGGGATCAGCTGGACTGATCTGCTCACAGAGCCTATGATGCTGAGGTGTGTGGTCAAATAAGCACCTCTAGGAAGGCTGGGCGTGCTGGAACTCAGTGTGTGCTTAGGCCAAATCAGGCCCCACTCACTCACTATTGATCTTATACCTGGAGTTGCTCTCTAGCACTGATGTAGCACTGATGTATTCTTGTGTGATTTCCTGCCACATTAGAGCTTTAATTAGCTGTGCCTGTTGCAGAGGCAACCAGGAAACCTGCAAAGGCTTTTTGTACTGGGATAATCCAACACTGACAGTTGCTTGCAAAATTACATGGTAAAATTTGGTCCACTAACCAAATCTTTCTGTGTTCTGACAGAAGAGTTACCTTCCTGCATACTGACATGAGATTATGTAAAGAAACACCTTTGAGTGAGACAGTTACCAGAGCGACTGTTAGGTTCTCTGGAAAATTACCACCCAGTATTTCTGTGGCAGAGATATCCATGGGCAGTAATTATTCTCCCTTTCTTGCTGGCAGGCTGCACCACTGACATCATGACCAGTGACCACAGTCCTGTATTTGCCACCTTTGAAGTGGGAGTCACCTCACAGTTTGTCTCCAAGAACGGTCAGTCAGGCTGGGTGCCAGCGTGCTGTCTTCACCTTGGGATGCAAAATGTATATGTGAAAAGAAAAAGCTGAGTCTTAAAGAGTCCACTTAAAAGTGCCCTTTCTTTATCTCCTCTCTCTTTCCTAGACTCCAAATACACAGATTCCCAAGGGGAGATAGAGTTCCTGCACTGCTATGCTACTCTGAAGACCAAGTCCCAGACCAAGTTCTACATTGAGTTTCATTCTAGCTGCTTAGAAAGTATGGGTTTGCCCATCCTTATTATTTCTGTCAAAGTTTTCTGCCTGTTTGTATTCATTCCCCTTCTTCTTGCTTTGATCTAAAAAAATAACTCTGTGAATCACTTGTTCCAATACAAAAAAAGACTGTCCTAAAGATGTGTTGTAGTTTACAAGTGAGCCCATACTGTCAGCCATACAATCCAAACCCCACAGCCAGGGGAGCTGTAATCCGTGCTTATCCTTCCACCATTTCTTCCACCTTCTTTGGCAATCTGATCATTTCCTTCTTGAAGAGAAACACAGATTGTTCTTGCTCATCACACAGAAAAACTCTACTTAGCAAACACGATTGATTAAATTTCTAATTGTGCCTGCTGCAAATGATCAGGTACTTCCAAAATAAAGCACCTGCATTATGCTAATAAAAATAATTGAATTACCCTGGTTTAACAAAGAATAAGTCAGAGAAAAGTGAAAAGAAAGCAAGTGGTTTGTGCAAATGGGCCGTGGCCCCTCAGTGCTGAGGGGCAGTCTCAGCTTTTTATGTAACATGAGCCTTCCTGCCCTTGCTGGGGTTTTTTTAAGCGATTCCCCATCACAGGGCTGCTCCTGTGCTTTGGTGTTTGCTTCATCACATTATTGCATGCCAGAGCACTGTGGTAAAGACAGTTCCATAAAAGATTACTTTTTGGCTGTATCAAAATTTGCATAAATTTCTATGGAAACAGTGTATTACGAATCTTGAATTAGAATTTCAAAAGTGTGCTATCTTGAGTGGCGTAGGAAGAGCTGTCATGTTCTTATCCTCCAGTCCATGTATTCACTGAGCTGTTCAGTGCCAAGTTTAACTGTAAAATTAAGCCATTTAACAATGCTCCAGTAAAATCACTTGTAAATTTAATGTGTAAACATTCACCCAAAGCTCAGACTTTAAGCTTCTTAATAATTTTAAAATCTCTAAGTGGGAAAATAATTATAGGCCTTTTGAAGCGTGGCATGTGAAAAGGATTTGTACCCCAGTTCTTGCTGTCTCTCTTCTGGTAAACTCCTTTCTTGTCCCTTTGCAGGTTTTGTTAAGAGCCAGGAAGGAGAAAATGAGGATGGGAATGAAGGGGAGCTTGTGGTGAAGTTTGTCAATGCACTTCCAAAGGTAGACTGGGACTATGCTTTCATATCCATATGGGAGAGAAGCCTTCCACCTTCATCCCATAAGCCACATTACAACATTAAGACTTTTACTTCTATAAACATTATGTGCAGGAATGTGGTTCTGGTCTTGTTTAGTCTTAAAGAGACTGTAAGAATGAGGGATGGGCTTAAGCTAAACAGAGCATGTTATATGCAGGAAATGACTTTCATGCCAGTACTTACATCTCTATCAGGAATTTTGCTGGCATGATCCTGCCACTCAGGAACATGACTTTTTTCTCACATTTTTATTGAATGTAACTATGCTGACAAGTGCTTTAAGTAGGCCCATTTTTTATTTTTAAGTGTTAGATGGAAAATAAGACATCTTAAAGGGCAACTCTGCCCTGGAGTTTCTTGCCTGGTCAGACAAATTTTTTCTTGGTGTTTCTTTTAAATAGTCAAGTAAACAATTTTTTAACCTTAATAAAGTTAAAAAGATCACCAACGGCCAGAGAGCAGTGTTGTGTGTGTCAGTGTCAGACACAAGTCCTGTCTTTGAGATCAGAGCTGTACTCTATTTCCTGGCATGGTGGGAGCTGGAAGAACTAGAGGAGCTTCTGGATTTAGAGCAAATGTGCCTATCACTACCCTTCTAAACGGCTCCAAAAGAAAAGGTGGTGACTTTAGAAAGAGCACATTACACTGAGAGACTGGGGAAAGGCTCTACAATAAGTGATTGTAACAATAGCCAAACAGATTTTTGGGAACAGAGTCCAGATCCCTTCCTCTTAGAGCAATTTCCAGTCTTGCACTGCAGGAGAAAACTGCAGCTCATCCCATGGGTGTCAGATTTGTAGCATCCCACCTGCTGTGCTGGGAGCAAGAGTGAGGGGACTCAAAGTGTGCAGCCTTCTACCACAGATCTGCAAACACCAGCAAAGAGGCTGATCCTGGAGGTGACATGATACCCTCATGGGTTTATCCAGCAGAGTTTTCCTCATTTGGGACTGAGGCACAAGGGAAACTGTGCTCTTGTAGACCATCTATTGTATTGACCCACCTTAACTTGTCTTTGCAGCTGACCCCAATTATTTCAGACCCAGAATACCTACTGGATCAACACATCCTGATTAGCATTAAGTCATCAGACAGTGATGAATCTTATGGTAAGTGCTTAGCTCTAAAGTTCTGGATAAGTCAAAATCTACTTAGATTCTTCCAAACCACTGAAAGAGTGGATGAGAACAGAAATAACTCTTATAGACTGAACATGTATGATGCTCTGACTCCTGATTTAGGACTCAACATACACAAAAATACACTGTGGCAATACTTTGTGAGGTAACTATGATTAGAGGAATATGAACTAGAAGCAGCAACCTGTGTGAGCTTTACCAGCTCTAAAAGAGCAGTGGCTTAAAAAGAAAGTACTTTACAGGAATTAAATCAGGAGTCAGTCTGGTTAAATGGGTTTATTCAGAACATACAAATCCTGTTTCACTTGCACTTACTTGAGGCATTTCTTCTAGCTACAGAAAAGTATTTGCCAGTGCTGCTGGCTTCCAGATTCTCAGCAGCCAGAGACTGCAGTCTTTGTCCACAGAAGGCTCTTTGCTGAAACCCCATTAACTGAAATAGCAGACACAGGCTCATATTTTCCTTACCAGGAGTGGAAGCTCAGAACTCGGCAGTCACCCACAGGTATCTCCAGTGCCCAAATCCTTCACATATTTGAAGTGAAATCAATGCCCCTGATTTCTCAGGAGATATTACACTCCTTACTGAGATCCAAGGCAGATTCTCTCCAGTAATCGCAGCCCTGTCAGCACAGTGACTGTAGATGACAAAAGAGATTTCCATGCTTTTTTTCTCAGTCTTAGGTTCATTGTCTCCTTTTTGTCTTTCAGGGGAAGGCTGCATTGCCCTGAGAATAGAAGCAACAGAATCCTTAGCTCCTATCCATACTGTTCTGACACACCATGGAGAGAAAACGGGGATCTTCCAAGGTGAAATCAAACTGCAAACATCACAAGGGAAACAGAGAGAGAAGCTGTATGGTAAGGAATGTCACCTCTGCAATGTTCACCCTAGAGAATAGTCACCTTGAAAGATTTCTGATAACTGTCAAGGAAGTGAAAATTACTCCTGCAGTGCTTGTAGTCCCAAAGAGGTAAGTGCTTTTGATGCTGACTGCATGAAGCTGTGAGTATTGTTAGTTCTCAGGAGGATACTTGTACTCTTTCAGCAAGACAGAGCAATTCAATTCGTTGGGTTTTTTTGATGTCATCATTCAAGTAAATTCGGCAGACTGAGAGAGCCCCCTGTCTGTCACTAATACTGGTTTTATTGAATGGGGATACCTAATTTCCACTTGTAGCTATATTACAAGGTGACAAGTGAGAGTCTCAAGGAGCAGCTAAAGGATCACAAACCTTGCTTATTTTCACCTTGCTACTTGTTGGTCTCACTGAGTACAAAAGCAGCCTCATGATATTTACTATTATTCTCTCGGACAAAGAGATGCCTTAATGCAAGTAATAGCACAGAAAACTTTGGCAGACTTTGAAGCTCCCAAAACACTTTTATGCCTTTTCTTTCCTTCAGATTTTGTCAAGATTGAACGTGATGAAATTGCTGGGCAGAAAACAAAGAACATCAGCAATTTAGAGCCTAAAAAAGATTGGGATCAGGCTAACAGGTAAAGGGCAAGTGGATAAGACAGCGCCAGAAAAATGGTTGGCTCAATAAACTAAAAGCTGGGCTTGCCCTGGGAGCAGTATTAACCGGTGTGGTGAGCACTGGGAAGCTGCTCTGTGGCTCTCTGGTCAGGGCTGGTCAATGCTTCTGTGCCCAAAGCTTCAAAAGCTGAGAATGCATTAGCCAGACCAGGTCTATGCACCCCCCTTAGAAAGGGCCTTTTTATTTCCAACAGAAAGTCGAAATCTACTAATCTGATGGCCAGAGAGGCAGCAGCTGTTGCTCGCTACTGGGGGAGTGCCTCTCCTTCTTCAGACCCCGCAGGAAAGGAGGATATCCTACGGTAACCTTGCTGCTTGACCTCTACCAGCCTGGGGTGGAAAGCTGGGCTTAAACTGCCTGTCTTTTTTTTTCAAGAGCCACAGGATGAGTCTGGGCAAGGCTGTCCTTTCACTCCATTTTCACAGGGACTCTTCTTTGCAGGAAGGTTCCTGCTGGGCCCAGAAACCTGTGAAAGCCCCTGGATGTGGCTGCAGAAGCTGAATGCTCTCTACAGCCTAGAAATGGAAGTGTCTGCCACAGCCAGAGGAACTATTTTGGGGTTGGGGCAGGTGGCCTTGACCCAGCTGCTTCCTCTATGGTGACCCAGGGGAGGGAGGCACTAACTCCCACTTATTCTCTGATTCTGAAGCAAGTGACAAAAAAAAAGTAGGTGGTATCGAATCTAAGCAGTCATTGGGCACTAATTCCTTTGTAGCTGGCAGGGAGACAAAAAACTAAGTGTATTTATGCATGTATCTCCCTAACAATATTTCTTCTCTTCAGCAGCTCCACCCCCACAGATATCAACAACCCCAACTACCTGGGGATGGCTGCCTTCTCTCAGCAGCCCTCTGCAACCTGCCAGCTGAAGCAAACACCTTCAGCAGACCAGACACCTTCACTCTGGAACTATGAGCAGCAGCTCAAAGAGACTACCCCCCTCATGGGACAGAGTCCCTCATCCTCCACATCGCCCTCCTTGTCACCTCTGTCTCCAAAACCATCCCTCCAGCCTACAGCAAACAGAAGCATTTGTAGCCGGAGTCAAGAGTACCTGTGAGTCTTTGAGTGTTGCACTAAGGCTGGGCCCCTCTCTCTTATTGTTCTGCACTGTCACTGTTTCATTATCTGTATGGAGAGTTCAAGCTGCAGCGTATTATTTTCATATTTTATCTCTAGAATTAGAAAAAGGTAAGTGAAGGTCACAAGTGCAGACACCTCATAATCAAAACAAAGGTAGTAGTTCCTCAGACCTTTGTGAGAGGAAAGACAAAAATATGTAAGTTAAACTTACAATTAAATAATAGAATCTTAGAATCATTGAATGGTTTGGATTGGAAGGAGCCTTAAAGCCCATCTTATCCCACCACCTGCCATGGGCAGGCACACCTTCCATGAGCGCAGGTTGCTCCAAGCCCTGTCCAACCTGGCCTTGGACACTTCCAGGGATGGGGCAGCCACAACTTCTCTAGGATTCAACCTGTGCCAGAACCTCCTCACCTTCTGAGTAAAGAGCTTCTTCCCTACATCTAATGTAAATATCTCCTCTTTTAGTTTAAAACTGTTTCCCCTTGTCCTGTCACTATATACCTGTGTAAATATTCACTCTCCCTCCTTTTTCTAAGTCCCCTTTGGGCATTGGAAGAACATAACGAAGTCTCCCCAGAGTCTTCTTTTCTCCAGACTAAACAACTCCAACTCTCTCAGCCTGATAGAGGTTTAATTCTCTACCAAAAGGAGAAGATTACAGAGTTTACTGTAATAACAAAGGAGAAAAGGGGAGAGTGTGGCATAGATCTTTTCCCTGGTTGTGAAGGAGAGCTCCTTCAAGTGTCATATGTGAAGTACTTTCACTGAATTTCCACTTGCACTACTGTAGAAACATCCAGCTTGCTAAGAAGCCAGAATCCATGTGCTGCATCTATCACAAGCCTTGATGCAGATTTTCCATCTGGCAACTGAAATTATCCCATCCCTACCCAACTTAGTAAAGTGATGAGGCAGCTTCACCCCAGTGCCTGTGTGCAAACCATGTCCTTGTTCCAGACTCCCTTTCACAGCGACAGCTGCTCTCTGAGCCTGGGCTGGAGCTTATTGCAAATGGATGTGGCACTGTGCAAGTCAGACCTTGCACAAGTCAGAGCTTCAGGCACTGCCCCAGACTGTTCTGTAGCTGACAGTGCTCCGTCTTGCTCTCAGCTCTTTGTTCCTCCCTGCACAGACTACTGAAAATAGCATGAAGCAAGGGACACGACTCACCTGAAGACACCCAAAGAACATGTGCCACTCACCCCTATTCCACTCTGCTCAGTGATACTGTGGATGATCTTTTAAGTACCAGGGTGATTCCCCACATGAAAGCCTTGCCACACCAGGGCATCATAGGAACCCCCAGAACCTGCCATGTCCCACTGACATCTGTGCTCTCACTCCAAGCTGAGCCGCTGCTCTGCTATGAACACACGAGGGTTGTCTCACCCTACATTATAGAGCTCTTACTCCTCTGTTGTGCATTTGGATGCATTAAGGAGATTTATCCCTTCCTTAGGAATACCATGCTGCATTGGGAACAAGAGGAGATTGACCTAGTTGGAAAATGTTACAGTATGATGTGAGCTCTTCTGTTAAGCCTCTACACAGCCATTTCCATCCTGTCCACCAGATCTGAAGATTCTTATTAATATTCAAATTCAGATTTGTGTGTGTTGCAGAGCCATCAAAGCACCTGGCAGAGTCTGGCTCAGTAGCTTATCTCTGTTTAAAGTGAAGCCAAGTATCACTCTGACAGGACTGTAGTCTAGCAGTTTATACAGTGTCAAGCATATCTGCTCTCTGCTGTCATGCTCCTAATGATTAAACAAAGTAAAAACAATGCACAATTCTGTTCTCTCTCCCTGCGTTTAATTGTTTTCCTGTTACCCCTTTATGCAGTCAGTTCAATTTTATCAGGCTCATTTGCTATTCATTTCATCTCTAAATCACTCAGTGTCTCTTGACTGCTCTTTACAAGTCTCCCTTAGACACTGTTTTGATGACCATAGGCCACCGGAACTGGGCAAATCCACAGCAGAACCTGTGCTTCCAGAGGACGGACAGCAAAGGCCAGAGATGTTTGAGAACCCCCTGTATGGCTCCATGGGCTCCAAGGGCAAGGTGGCTCCCAAGAAAGAGCACGAATACCCCAAAGCTCTGCGGAAAGAGCAGCTGCCACTGCCTGAGCAGAGCTGTCATCTCACAAAGTCACAGGAGCCTGATGGCAGCAAGACCCCCGGAAAACAGCCGTCCCCACCTTTCCTGGTCCCCACACAGCGATTCCGGTCCTACACCTGCTCTGGCCAGGCTGAAGAAAAGAATACAGGTGAAAAAAGCCAAGGCAAACCGAAGGTGACAACACCACTGGAAAACTCGGCACAGCTCAAGAAACTAGTGAGGCCATCGAGGGCTGAAGTCAGCCCAAGCACCCAGGGACAGCAGAACAAGCCACCCCTTCCCTCGAAGAGCCGGGCAGTGCTGGACATGCAGAACTCCAAGGGCCGAGACTACCGGGACAGCTCAGAGCTGCCACACTCCGGGAAACACCGGACAGAGGAGGGACCAGTCGGCAGGACAACTACACCGGTGTGTTCCTCGTGGTAATAAGGCAGGGTGGAAGGTGTATTAGGCTGTGGTGTCACAGCAGAGCACAACTAGAGCTGTACTGGCTTTGACACTGAGTCGTCACTCCATGTTTCCTATCCAAGCTCAGAGGAGCACTGTCCCACAAACCCACAGGCGTTGCCAGGGAGCATTGTAAAGCTATTGCTGCAGAAGAGGGCATGTTGTGAAACCATGGCCTTAGCTTTGCATGAATTTTTAACTTTTTCTGGACTGTTCAAGTCTGGTGGCCACAAGAGAAATGAAAATAGTCAGGACCTTGTTATGGCTTGTATGGGGCATCCTGTGTTGTTCCTGAGAATGCCCAAACCTGGCCTGACAGCACAAATCCACAGAGAGATTTATTTTGCTGTAACTAATAAAAAGACCATTAAAAGTAGTTAGTGGTAAACACCTAGCAACTGAGAACAGCAGTGTCCAAAAACATTACTGGACCCACTACAGAAATAATCATACATACACTTTTCTGGGCTGGTGGGGGTTTTTGTTTGGTTTGGTGTCATGCTGTTTTTGCTGGTTTCACCAGAATATCATGAGCTGAATGAGAAGGAGCAGGGGAGGCCTTGGTAAGTGGGTTTGGGAAAAAAAGCCCACTTGAGCAAGCTGTAGGATGTTTTTTGACTTACCCATCAAAACTTGTAGAACTGCCAGTAGACAAGCTGATATCTTCTCTTGTCTTCTACAGTGAACACGACACAGCAGCTGGCATCCTAGGAGGATCCTGATGGGAAGAATGATGATTACTGCTTTGTTCACTCATGTCCTCTGGTCTGGTTCTCAAAAGACTGTGGATTTTTATTTTTGAGGGTGGAGCCCTCCCTGTGATTACGAAAATGTCCTAGCTGAGAAGTTTATCCTATGTTGCTCAGACCAAGAGAAGACAGGACCACAATACAAAAGTGCAAGTTATCCTTTTGAGTGTCACTTTGCTACTTCCATTAAGAGGCGAGTAGCCAAGTACATGCATTAGTAAATGTTTTGTAGAAGAAGGTACGGTATAAAGACTAGGAGGTGGGAGGGGTGGATTTAGAGAACCCCTTTCTACAAAAGCAAGATTTCTATTCTGTGTTACAGGATTCCTATTAAAGAGTGGTATGTAAAAGAAAGCATCTTAAAAGCGGTACAGCTCCAAAAGCATGTCCTGTCCATGGAGCAAGGAGTTAGAGGAGGGTGGGAAAAGAATCTGAACAGTAGCTACTGATGAAGGTCCCACACTGCCAGCAGAGCCAGCCTTGCCTCAAGATCCGGGCTGCTCACCTGCAGTGCTCAGGCAATGCAGCGGGGGAGGACTGTGGCTCCTTCTCCTTCCAGCCGGTCATGCTTTTATACCCCAGCAAACAGAGGGAAACCAGAACTACACAGGGGGCAGGAGAGGCAGGACCTAGGAGCAGCCTCCGAGTGCAGCTGCCCAGAGCCCCTCCAGCCTGTCTGAAAGCAAGCACTCTGCTTTGGGAGGACACTGGCCAGCCAGGGGTGTAGCATTCTTAACAAATTAATGCTGACCTTACTGTACACGTATGTTCAGTGACTGAGAATGAATGATGTTAACATACTTGTCAGTTCTGTTATGTTTATGTCAAGTATTATTAGTGCTGTGGTTACAATTGGGCTATGCCTGTTGTTACTTAATCATTGCTATTGTTTCCATGATTACTTAAAAATAATAAAATAGTCACCTTTCTGACCATTCTTTACTGAAAATTTAGAACTGCCTGCCACACAATGTGTGCAGCTTTAGTTGAGCATTACACCAGCTCACTCTGTTAGCAGTCCCCGCCCAGAAGAAACATCGAGGAGAGCAGGGAAGATACATCAAAGACAACTGAGGACACCATTGTTTGTGTGCACAGACCCTTTGTGGATACAGCTGGCTTAAAAATTACAGCCCCTGCTAACAGTTACAGTTACTAATTGTGTGAGTGTACAACACATGCAGCAATTCTGGTGGAGCAGAAGAGGCCAAGCACAGGCTTGTGAGAATGTGTGGAAGAGGACAAACTGTAAGGCAGAAATCTTTTAAAAGGTGATGGTTTTCTGCCATGCAGGTTGGAATTTCAAGGCATCATTACTGAGGCACCTCGCTTTCTAACCTACAAATCAGCAAGGCAGACCACAAGCTTACATTCCCCTGGCTTTATTCAGCAGAGTCCTCTGTATGTAATCCCCAGAGCTCAATGACCATGCTATTTCCCTGGCCCTGGGGAGCATTTCACTTTTCCAGGTTGCAGAAGAACTTGTATGGCCACAGAATCAAACCTCCCTGAAGCTGATGAGCTTTCTGTCTGATGTGGAGTTAGATCGGTGCTTGGTAATTCTGGCGGGTGTTCTTGTATGTGTGGAGATGGAAATGTGACAGGCTCTCTATAGAAAGTTTTTAACTTCTCAACGATAAGAAAGGCCCAGATTTTCTCTGTCTATCCACTGACTTCCTAAACTGTAGAAAAGAAAGTATATCCCTCAAAGTTTACAAACTAAAACTTGATATAAAGTATAGCTTTTTTTTTGTGTGACCATTCTCCTAAATGGGAATGCTGCTTAAAGTGGGCACAGATTTGCAATGAGCAGGGTTTGAGAGCATTGGACTTCCTAAGGCGCAAAAACATCCAGATACTTAATTTGGCCTCTCCTTCAGAAAGGTGAGCTGCTTGGGGGAGAAGAGAATCTCTCTGTCAAGTTTCCAGCAGAAAAAAAATACATTATTATTTTCCTGCTAAAAATGCATTACTTACCCACCTGGGGTTCCAAAGACAGTCTGAGTTATGATGGAACGATGGCAAATGCCACCAAGTTTGCAAGTGGATCTTGTTCAAAAGAAGGCTCTGTAAAGGGCTTTCTGAAGCCTCTGCTTCAGATGAGACTTCTCAGGTAAACAGCTCAGACATGGAGTGGAGCAGAGGTGAGACTAGTGAGACACTGCACAGTACTTGTCTTTTATGGCAACACTGGCTGTCCTTGAGACGGTAGAGTTGGTAACACCAACTGTGGGAGCTTGCCAGGTGTGTATATTAGAAAACTGGATTTAACAAATTAGTCTGGTGCTTATGTTTGTTTTGTTTAAATTTTTATTTCTGTCACAAAGCCTTTAAGACAATATCTACTGGTTTTACTGGCCATGTCTCAAACCACATGAAAACAGGACTGAGCACAAGCTTCTGCTTTCTCTTTCATTCCTGACCCAAACCAGGCACATTTCTGTGCCATCTCTGCTATTGTCCAGTTAAGTTGGTAGAGGCAGTATGAGTAGAAGACATGGACTGAAGGGTCTGAATTGTCCAAAAATGTACTGCTTTCCCCAAGATGCAGTGTCTATCTGTAACCTTCTGGCATCCTTTATTTTAAGTTCTTAAAATAGCTGGAGTCTTTTTGTACTCATTTCCATGGAGACCCAGCTGTCAAAAATGCTTTAAGTTCCCAGCTACAGGATGCAATACTGTAGAACACAGTAACTTTTAAAACCCCTATTTCCTGCCTGCACCTGATGCTTACTGGTCCTCTCAGCAGTAAAACCATCACAGGGCACTGTTAAAGCTTTTACTAAAATTCTGTTGTGGGCTACGTATTTCCTTCCTGGTAAAGCTAGGGTCTTACAGAAAATGGCTCAAGGAGGAGGAAAAATAGAAGGAAAACCAAATGAAGGTGAGTTATTCCAAAACAGCAAGGGAATAATTTTGATGTTAGGAATTACATTGCTTACGCCTGTAATCTACTGGGGCCAAGCACCCTTTTCCTGTACAGCTTGAAACTAGCCATTTAGTCACTATCCTCCCATTTCTTTTTTAAATGAAAAGTTTGCTAACATTTTAGCCCCTTTTTCTGTTGTATTTGTGATGGTACAGTAATAGTCCCCGTGACTGAAGGGATGGATTGTCCAAAAATGAAGCAAACAAAGATCCTGATTTTTATGACATTGTGAAGGCTCAGATATTTGTGTGTGATTAAACTGGGTATCAGGACTAACTGATGAAGGTGATGCAGGGCAGTTCTCAGGGATCTCCTAACCAATGGCCCAGATGGCAGCAGATTGGTTGGAAATGGACAGTATCCACATACATAATTTTTATTTCCCTAATCTTTGCCTGAGAAAAAGCCACACTTTCTGCCATGGGACATTTGCTAACAAGACTCCATCCCTGCCCTCACATCTGCCACCAAAGAGATGCTGCAGTCACCAGGGCTGTCCTGCAAGGCCCGTGGAAGGACTTGTTATGCAAGTGTTACAGAATAATCCAAATACTCATTTCAAGTACCAAATCTCCCTTGTGCTGAAAAAGTGTTAACTGGAGAGGTACAAGGTGTTCCTTCTATATATATATATATATAAGCAAATATCAAGTTATTATTCACATGAATATGAAAAAGATCTTCCTAATTCCACAGTGTGCACGTGGTGTTGTTTCAAATTAAGCTCCTAATAAGAAGTATTGCATTTGTGTTAAACTTCTGAAGTCTCAGAAATTCTTTCACAGCTGAATATCAGGTTGACAGAAGAGAGATTTCTTTTTGCCTACTGTAATTTGCTATATTTTTTCTGCATTATCTTGTTATGCATCATCATAAAACATTATCTCATTATGCATCACCAAACTTCCCTGAACTTCTGTTCTCAGTTCATTACCATTATTCTCTTTCATTAATTCTATTTCTAGATAATCTTTGCTCTAGCTCCCAAGTCATCTAAACTAAAGGATACTTCAATGTACCCTTTTAGATTAAAACTGACATTCTTCTGTAGCCTTCAGAAAACTGTAATCAAAACTGTATTCTCAAACCCCAATATTGCAGGAGACATCACAAAGACTAGACATGAGACTGCTGAGATTTGGGACTTGGACTAGACAATCTCCCATCCAGCCTCAATTATTCCATACTTCTGTGATTCTATTTAACTGACACCATTCTGTGGCAGGGACGGTAATCTACTACATATTACAATTATTATTAACACTTTGTTGCATTTTTTCCCAAGCTCTGGTCTAGATTACATACAGAATAAATTAGTCTCTTGTATTATGAAGTATTAGATTATACCGTAAGTAATGGAGATAAAGATGGCACAGAACAGGGCAGTAAATGTTGGACTAGGAAAGAAAGGAAAGGAAGGAAAGGAAGGAAAGAAAGGAAAGGAAGGAAAGGAAGGAAAGGAAGGAAAGGAAGGTATGGAAGGAATGGAAGGAATGGAAGAAATGGAGACAGTGTCCAGCAACAAGCAGAAAGGTTGCAGAAAAGCAACCAGCAAAGGAGGGATTTCATGGAATGGAGAGAATCCAGCAGAAAGGAGGTGGGTAAAGCTGTCTCTGATAGGAACAGGTCGACTCAGACAAGGGAAGAAAGTACAGGCAGCAAAGAGATTGGAAGAAAAGGCAGAGACTTTGCAACAGAAGGGAGGAGAGTTAGCTCAGAAATGATGTCTGCTCCATACTTCACAGTAATTTGCATCTTGACATTACAGCTTGTAAGCACAAAGAAAATGACAGGGTGTGGGACATGTTTCCTCTTTCCAAAGGTGCTCTGGAAGATCCAAAACAAAGCTGAATTTGAAAAGAGAGCTTTGAGTTTAACTTTGGGAAGGATGTTGGTGATCAGATCTTCCCAGAAAATGAATATTTCTGGTTCCAAGCCACAAAGCAGTGAAGGAAGGAAGTGAATCTGAGCACCAAGCTTCAGCCTGACCTCACAGCAGGTCTGAAGGGAACATCCCATCAGGAACTCCTCCACTGCCTTGGAGCAAGGATCTGTTCTCATCTGAGCACCAGACACAGCACAGCCATTTCAGAACAGAATCTCCCAAAAATGAGGCTGGAGTGGGACCCTGAAGGGCCCCATGCAATCCATTCACCATACCAGCAAAAGTAAACTACAAAATCCTTCACAGTATTTTTAAGTGGCCTTATACACCTCCAGCAGGAGAGTTTCTCACCTGCCTTAAGCAGTCTGTTCCCAAGCTTCACAAGCTTTTGCCAGCCCTTCCTCATCTCTAGTGGGCGTATCGTTGGTAACCTTTAGTCCTGTTCCACGTGAACATGCAGATCAGGTTATTGTCTAAATTTGCATACTGTTGCCATGCTTCCCATTGCTCTTGTCCTCATTAAACAATTCCAACTGCCCAAATCTTTCTTCTGGATCAAATCTTCTATATATATTGGTCATTCCTCAGAGGCTATTTTGACACTCAATTTTTCCTGCAATGTGCTGTCTAAAGCTGGACACATCTCCACCAGAAGCCTTGCTTTTGCCTCTGTGGATGTGGAGTACAATATTTATTGGAGGCACAGTTTTTACTTTTTCACTGCAGAATGAGTTTTCTGAAAATCATGAGATTTGTTAGCAATCTTAAATTTTTATTCCTGAATCAGGCTTGTTGAACAAATCGGCAGATTTTAACGGGGGTAGCAGAAAGGTTCTTCAAGAAGACACTTTCAGTCTGAACGAGATATTTTATCATATTCATTCTTACAGTTCTTGATATAAAAGGAGAGCAGGATGACAGATGATGACATGGAATGAGGATGCTATTGGAAAGACTGCCAGAAACTTCAGTTGAATTTATGGATATTTTATTAGGGTGGAAAAAGCATTGTTAGCAAGTACTGTAAAGAAATTCAGGATGTCCTGCCCACTAAGAAAATCACAGATTACAGAAAGGTCGACATCTTTAATATAGTGTGTTTTTTTATAAACTCAAACATATACAAATGACAATTAATTAAAATCCTTCCCTTGGAACACTCTAGCAGTTGCTGCAATCAGTATAACACGTACAGCATTTGAATCAATTTATCTAATGCTTGAACACACACCTTTTTTGCCCCATGTCATTTCTACTCACACTGATTTTTTCCTGCCCTGCTGAAAGAAATAGCGGACAATTGTTTTCCCTCTCGGTTTTGGTGATAAGTCTGCTCTCAAAAATGAGCTGAAGTATTTTTGTTGGAGAGGCTGAAAGAAAGCCAGGGGTTGGCAGTCCAAAGGCAGTGAGGAACTTTGGGGCTGATTACATATTAAAGCCAAAGTAAAAGCCTCAGGGGAGGAGTTACTGAGTCTGAGCTCTGTCTTTCTGTGTCTTTGCCTTCTCCCCTTTTCTCCTGCCCCATATTTGCTTTCTTCTTTCTCTGCAGAGGATTAAGATGTAGAGAAGAAGATCTGACAGGATGAATTTCTCTCAGGATTGCCCTTCAGGAGTTCAGTAAGTGTATGTGTAGAATTAGGACTTAAGCTTACAGTTATAAGTAATTTTAGGTTTTTAAACATCTAACTTGATTTTATGATGCATAAGCAGAATGAAATAGGCTGTGTGCTTAAAATTAGTTTTAGAGAATGCACAGAACCTCCTGCAGTGTGTGCTTGGCAAGACAGATCTGTGCACGAACTATTATTAACCAGCAGCACACTCTCCTCTAGTCTAATAATCTAGTGAATCATCTCTTTTATGCTGCTACAATTTCATAATTGCATCTTCATTCATTTACTCAAAAACAAAACAGAACAATTTAGGTAGTCCAAGACAAAAAGCGTTATGAGTCCTGCCCAGTTTCAGATTAAATTACAATAATATAGTTACCCGATGCGTTACTTTGGAAGTTGAGCAGTTAAAGCAATGAAACAAGTTGTTACGGATTTTTTTCACATCCGTCAGCGAACATCACTGTGGTTTCTTCGTGAGGCTGGACAGGCTGTGGTAGTGCAGTGAGGGCGGTACAGCCGTCTATAATAAATAAATAAATGTTTTAGCCTGAAAGCCCCAAACTATAGTTGATTTCACCACCGCCCTCCTCGAAGGTTGAGGTGTGAGGGTGGCTGGCGAGGCAGGACGGCCTCGGTGCCACAGGGGCACCAGCCGCTCACCTCAGCAAAGCCCCGGCGCCACCTCCACCCACATGCTGCTCGGCCGTGCGGAGTGACGGAGCAGCGAACATTTAGGGCCGCTTTAGGGCCGGTTTTAGGGCCGCTGTTTGTACGATCCCCACCCGCCCTCATGCAGCTGCGGCGAGCGCGGTGTGCGCATGCGCCGCTGGGCGCGGGCACGGCCCTCTGTAGATGGCGGCTGGGGCGCGAGGGCCGTGCCTGACACACTCAAGATGGCGGCTGGGCGGGAGGGCCGTGCCTGACGCACTCAAGATGGCGGCTGGGCGGGAGGGCCGTGCCTGACACACTCAAGATGGCGGCCGGGCGGGAGGGCCGTGCCTGACGCACTCAAGATGGCGGCTGGGCGGGAGGGCCGTGCCTGACGCACTCAAGATGATAGCTGGGCGGGAGGGCCGTGCCTGACACACTCAAGATGGCGACAGGGCGGGAGGGCCGTGCCTGACACACTCAAGATGGCGGCAGCGCAGGGATCCGCGTGCGGGAAGAACACAAAATGGCCGGGGCGAGGCCCCCTCTCCTGAGAAAGGTGCCCGCCCGCGCGCCTGAGGCCGACCCTCATCTCGCCCCCGCATTGCAGCGCCATCTCGCCACTTTTCCTCCCGGTGTGGGCACAGGGTGTGGCGGGCGGCAGGAGCGCGGGCGGCGCGGGCAGCGCCGGGGCACCCGCGGTCGCGGCGCGCCGCTGAGGCGCGAGGGCCCCTGACGTAGCGCGGGGCGGTGTCAGGTCCTGCCGGGCCGTGAGGGGCCATGAAGGGCTGTACGGGGGTCACGAGGGACCGTGAGCGGCTGTGAGGCCGCCGTGAGGGGCTGCGAGGGCGCTCCGCGGCACCTCCCGCCGCTCCCCGCGCCGCCTGCCCCGTCCCGCCCCGCCTCGTCCCGCCGACATGGCGTCGGGGCTGCGCGCCGCCGGCTTCCCTCCCTGGAAGCGGCACATCGCGGCGGAGCTGCGGCGGCGGGACCGGCTGCAGCGCCAGGCTTTCGAGGAGATCATCGCCCACTGTAAGCGGGGCCGGCGGGGCGCGGCCCAGAGGCGCTGCTTCTGTACCCCATCCGTGCCTGTCAGTGCCCGCAGGGAGGGGGCAGAGCAGGGACCAGGCTCTGCTCGGGGGGCCCAGCAATGGGACAGGAGGAACGGGCAGGAACTAGCGCTCAGCAAGTCCCACCTGAACATGAGGAAGAACTTCTTTGCTATGCAGTGACCGAGTACTGAACAGAGTCCAGAGCGGGTGTGGAGTCTCCTCACTGGGGATGTTCGAGAACCATCCGGACACAACCCTGTGCCAAGTGCTCTGGGATGGCCCTGTCTGGGCAGGGAGGTGGGACCAGATGGCCCTTCCAGCTGAAACGTCCTGGGATTCTGTGATTCCCCCTCCTCGAAAGGGGGAAAGCCGCGGTCACACAGAGCCCCGGGGCCTCTGCGGTGCCGCTGGGACACGTTTGTGAAAACTGGGAAAAGTCGGGGGTTCTGGTTTATCGAGGAAAATAAATCGTTGTTTGTCTCAGTCCCCTCAGTTGGCTGAGAGGCTTTGTGCTGCGGACAGTGATTGAATGTGTAAATTGTCTTCGTAATTCCTGCCCACATGCTCGTGGGATTGAGAACAATAGTGCTATTGACCGTGCTTATAGTCCTTTGTGAAAGTGGGAGCTGTTCAGGGGCCAGAACTGTCTGTCCAGGGCTCTCCTACCCGGCTGTGTCAGGAGAGGGTCCTCACCCAGCTCTGCTGTTCTCACACAGCCCTGAGCTGGGCTGTCTGGGGCTGCTCTTGCTGCTGTCCTCCAAGGGGCTCTAAAAGGCTTGGGCTTTGAACGGTTTCTGGTTTAACAGATAGCAATGCACTTGAGCAGTCTCTCTCTCTCTATTTAGCTTGTGAACTAAGGAGGAATTCTTGGGGTTGTAGCTGTGTAGTGCCTTAACCTGCTGAGATGAAAGAGAGAGCACACTAATGTGGTGGAGACTCCCATAGCATTTGGTTTTGTCACAGTAATTAAAGAGACTAGATCATAGCTGGTAGGAGAAGGTGGGAATCTGGATTTGCTTTCTGGTTATCTTCTTAATTGTGCCTTTTTGCTCTTGCAGATAACAAGCTTCTAGAGAAGTCAGACCTTCATGCGGTGCTGGCTGATAAGCTTCAAGCAGAAAAATATGACATGCAGAGCAGACATGAGATCAGGTATGTAAAATGCCTCTGTTATGCACCCTGTAACCTAAATCTTACACAAACAGCTTCTGGGGCACTACAGTGATCTGGCACACAACAAACTGGGAAATCTGTTGAGCTAAAAATAAGTTACAACTGTGTCTAACCATGTGATGAAGTTAGAGTACCTTTACAGAAAGGTCCAGTGGTGTTTGGGACACAATTTGATGTATCACAAACTCACAGTGTGGAGGTGGACCAGAAGGAGCTGGTGCTTCTGATCTGTTTGCCTGCTGTTAGTTCCTAAGGACTATGAAATTGATTGCAGTGCAGGGAGAAACTGATGTCTTGGTTTCTTTCAATCTGTGCTATCATACAAAAGATGCAAATAGAAAAAAAAAAAAACCATGATTGTGAAGTGTCAGTCCCAAATAAGCACCAGATGCTAAAAGGAAGGTGTCTTCTGCCTGGTTTTTAGAAGGATTTTTTGAGAAGCTTCCTCTCTAACCTGGGAATAGTACTGTGGTGCAGCAGGCAAGGGTCATGCTGCTCATTCTGCTGTGCTTGACTCCACAGCAAAGCAGTGTCCTTTGGGCAGCCTGTACATCCTGCAGGGAAAGGCTCTCGAGTTCTGCCCTTGGTGTACCTGAAGAAAAGGCAGAGCTAAGAAGCCCAGAATTCCTCCTTCTGTAGGAATTGCTTCCTCTGTTGAAGTTCTTTTTGCCTTTGTCCTGGAACCAGCACAGCTCTGTAATGCAGAACTGTGTGGGTGTGTCTTAATTGGAGTACAAACCAAATCAATATAGCAGAGAAAGAAGAACTCCTGGTTTTACAGGAATTGCAGGCAAAATGTCATTATTTGGCCAGCAGGCTGAAGTTAACACCTGTGTGAAAGTTCCCAAAAACTTCCTGATGGCTGCAGTTGTCTTGAACCATCTCATTTATGGGAGTCAGATCCTGGTTGTACACCTACTCAAAGAGATGAGGCTGGAGTCAATGAGAACAGAAAATTTTTGAAACAGAATTCCTTTTCTAATCCTATATAGCTGAGGGAAAATGTTTTCACTTACCTCAAGGCCAAGGGAGAAGTGCCTCATTCCGACTGTAGGGGTGTGCTATAGGATGGGTGTTGGGTATTGCCACAGGACTTAGCTTCCTGTCTGTTTGCACATAGTGTTTTGGAAGTGCAATTAGTGCAACATTGGTTCAGTGAGGTGTTGATTGGTTAGTTGGTTGATTGTTTTTTGAGAAGAGCATTAAGTGTTACTGATATCACTGTGAGGCCTTTTAGCTTCTGGATGTGTTGTCTTGTTTCCCACTGGACTGTTACAATATGAAATGACTGCAGAAAGGGTTGCAATTACCTTGTTCTATTTGTCTGCTATAATGGTGATGAAGTTAAAATTAATGATTTTTTAAAAGCTGTAATTCAAAATATAGCTGCAAGTGTGCTCAGAGTCTGTGTGTGATGTGTATATGTGCCTTTTAAAAACATGTTTTTCTCTGTTTCTGCTTCTGTGCTTTCAGAGACATGAGTGATAAATGTTACAGTCATAGTAGTTTTGGGAGGGTGATATGTGTGTTCTTCTGGTGCGTAGAAATTCAAGATTATCTTACAGTAATACTGTGTTGTAAAATACAATTAGTAACCACTCCAAAACTTGCAATCAAGAGCGCAGCCAGCACAACAGAGAAGTGACTTGTCACACCTAGGCCTATAAACCCAAGAACCCTTGGTTCCCTGGCTTTTGATTCTGTGCCCTCTCCAGATATCCAGCATCTTCAAGGTCCACCAGCTCCCTCCAGAACAAATCGAGGGAGTAAACCTTTTGTAATTGTCCCAGCATTGGAGAGTATACTTTTAGGACTCAGTTGTCTTCATACAAATTTAAACAAAGGCTAGTTATCTTTCTTGAGTTTGAATTCGGTCTTAGAAATGTACAAAAAGGTGAATGTAGTCCCCAGAAAATGTAACTGTCCAATCCTGTGTAACAGCCTTTTAGTTGGTGAGGTGTGTGTGGTGTGGGAGCCAGCTGGGGTTTGGTTTGTTCTGAATGATCTGTGTCTCTGGTGCAGTATAGAGAATCCAAGGAAGGCAATGTCCTGAGACTGTTGAAGGCACAGAAACAACTGATGTGGGTTTGTGACATCCCTTCTTCTTCTGTCTCCAACTGCAGCCCAGGACATGATGGCACATGGAATGATGCTCAGCTGCAGGAACTGGCACAGCTGAAGATAAAGCACCAAGAGGAGCTCACTGAGCTGCACAAGAAACGTGGCGAGGTCAGAAAGTCCTCTTGTGCTCTAAGTGGTCCCTGCCTGGCCCTCGGGGAGTGTGACCTTAATTTTACCAAGCTTATTAATCATCACTTTTTCCTCCTTTTGTGTAAGGTCTTTTTAAGCTTGCCCAATTTTTGATGAATGAAATCAACCAGAGGTGGCTGGCTGTAACACTGACACCAAGAGATGAGAGCTTGCATAGTCAGCACAGCATGATTTTTAGTGCTTAATTTTATGTTTCACTAATAGGTTTTGAACTGTATTAGAGGAGGAAGGAACTGACTGGGTTCACAGAGCTGTGTATGACCACTAGTTCTACATCAAAAAGGCTTGTAACAAGTGAGAACATAGGTGGCTGTGTGTGGTTTCATTCATTGGTCTCACTTTGCAACACCACCGCTGTGGGAGGGGACAAAATAAACAAAGCCCAAGCAAAGGTTGGAAGAGCCATGGTGTTAGGCTGGGAAGAGAGTGTCGGGTCACAGCCCAGGAGTTCTGTGACTATGACACTTGGGCCTGGAAGAAAGGAAAAGCCAGGGGGTTTGAGTTTGTGTTTTTGCAGAGTTTTTTTTGACAGGGAGATGTATAGGTTTCATCAGCAGAATTGGGTTTTTTTTGAAGCACAGTGGTGGGCTGCATTGAGTCCAGAAGCTGGTACCTGAGTGGTACTGCAGACTTTTATAGGGGAAAGATACAAATGACATGGAAAATGCTATCAATGCTCCTTTGAACACACCTTACTGGAGGTGTGGAGAAGATCCAGTGTCAGCAATTCTGAGCTTTCCAGAGGGAAAACAACTTTCTACGGGATGTGTGTACTGACTACTCAGGGCTCTGACAATTTCTTCTTGCCCCCCAGGCTGATGTTGGAAAAGCCACCTGCCCAGGCAGGTACTTTTCTCCAAGCACTGACTGGTGAGCTGTGATCTAGCAGCTGCAGCTCCATAGTGTTGGTCTGTTTACTGCAGGCACTCCACCAGCAACTTTCTTTGTGGGAAAATTCCTGGTGACCTGTGTTTACAGCAGGAGCTGCATGTCTCCTGCAATGGCTGTCTTGGCCATAGCAGGAAGATTTGTTGCTTGGTTGTCAGCACTCATTTGTTGGTTTACTTACTTGGCAATTTGTAGTTTTTATATATTAGTTTTTCCCCTACTGAAATGTCTTCCTAGTATGCATTTTCTTTGATGCAACTTTATTAAAGAAACTTTTTGAGGGAAGAGAGTAAGGTATCGAAGGACAGTAAGTTTTTAACAACTCATTTTTGAAAGTGGATTCTCTGATTTAATGACCTGTGCGATAAGGACAGTAAACAGATCTGCATAGAAAGCTGGATAAAAAAGATATGAAAGATGTGAACCATGCTTTGAATGCTAGATTGGTCTGTATGCACTGCTGGCTGCTCAGTGTGTATTATCCAGCTGGCACGCTTGCACTTTGTAATGTAATTTTCTCCTCTCCGTAGCTGGCCCAGTCTGTAATTGATCTGAACAACCAAATGCAGCAGAAGGACAAAGAGATGCAGATGAATGAAGCCAAGTGAGTAGGAACTGTTTTGTCTGGAACCAGACTTCTGGTCCCTTTCTTCATTAGGGTTATAATATTTTCTAGGAGTCCTAGCCAGGGGCTAAAAGTGGCTTTGTGAGGCATTGTGCAAACATCACAGAGAAGGTGGCATAGGTCCCAAAGGAGAGCCTCATTGTTTTGAATATTTTGTTGCCATTCCAGGATTGCAGAGTATTTGCAAAAGATTTCCGAACTGGAAACAGAGTGCCAGGAATTGCGTAGCAAACTGCAAGATCTTGAGCGAGCTAATCAGACACTGAAAGATGAATATGATGCTCTCCAGATCACCTTCAATGCCTTGGAGGAGAAACTAAGGAAAACTACTGAAGACAACCAGGAGCTGGTCTCGCGTTGGATGGCAGAGAAAGCACAAGAAGCCAATCGTTTGAATGCAGAAAATGAAAAGGATTCAAGGTGAGATCCATGACCTCTATTTGATAAATCCAATGTATTTTTCAATTATGAGTGCATAGGATAAAACCAGATTTAGTTTTGATCTCTGAGATCTTTGTTCTTGTACAACACAGTAAGAGTTCAGAACCTTCTGTTCCTCCTTCTGGCCAACACACTGATGCATTGTGAAAACATTCCTGTGTTTTAAATTAATAAAATACATTCTTTTGTTTCTTGAGCAACATTTAACTGTGGCCTGAAGATTATAAATCAAATAGAAACTGGGTTTTTTTGCTGGTATTAGATTTGGACTTCTCTTGTTCATATTGCATCTTGTACTGCTTCTAGTTTTATCCTTTTTTGATTTAACTAACTTCAGTGTTTTTTGCATTCCTCTAAAATGACCATCTGCCATGAGACTGAGCTATGTATAATTTGGAAAAAATAAGTTTGTATGGTTTTTTTCCTTGCAAAATAATTTGTCTTTGTAATTGCCAGCTAATAATATTTGGAGACTAAAACCTATATTGCAAGTCTCGTAATTGGAGTTTTGTATTAGCTTCACTAACATAATTGTTATTTTGTCAAGTTCTTGCCCTCCAAGCTAATCTGTATCCATATGAGTCATAAAGGGCCATGGGTTCACTTTGCCTTATTGCCTCACTGGAGTGATCTTGTCGTTTGCTTTTCACAGTAAGAAAACTGCCTCTCTTATGCTGAGTATTTTGAAAAGCAGGATAGAATTAGGACACTGGACAGATTTTGATTTATTTTTTTTTTAAATCTTATGAAGCCCATCAAAACTGTGCAGGGTAGCCTTTGGGATGTGCTTTTCTTAAAATAACCCTAGGTTGTTTTTTTTTTAGGAGACGCCAGGCCAGGCTGCAGAAGGAGCTGGCAGAAGCTGCCAAAGAGCCCCTCCCTGTTGAACCGTAAGCAGTCTTGATTTCTAGGGTCTCCTTCATCAGTTTATGCAGATGCATGATAAATGAGATCTCTGTTATTTCTAAATTGAGTGATGGAGAGGAGCGTTTTAACTTCCAGGTAAAGTCAGAAATGTATGTTAACTCTCCCTACTTGAACTTACAGAAGGAGCTCTGTTAGGACTCAAAGCAGATGCTTGGGTTGAAAGTCCCGAGAATGGTTCATATGGTCAATATATGTTGTTGTCTTAGCATGAAAATATTTGTTATATGATGCCTTTGGTCTTTAAAATAGTTCTTCCTGAGGTAATGAAGTCATGAAACAATTATTCTGGAGATGCCTAGATTTTAAAATGTTAGACTACAAATGTGCTCAAGAATTTCGTGTAGGAACAGGTACTGAGACAACCTGGGTGAAAATATATCCTTCACTTCCATACTGGGAGGGGTTTATTGTCTGAGGAAAAAATAGATCAGTATGGAGTTGCTTTACCTGGTAAGCCAAAGAAAAGTATCTCTAGTCTCTTGTTCTTTCCCTGCTATGTTTACCCCGGGGTGGTGTTTGATCAGGTGACTGAAGTGGGCAGTCGATGGTGTAGGTGCTTTGCACTGGGCTCATAAGGTGTGAGCCCAGTCCAGAACAGCCGCACCTACTGCACTGTCACTGGGCACTGCTGCGAGTCTCCAGAGCAGTGTGCAGGCTCCTTGAGATCTGTGGTGTTTTATATTCATATCCTGTAACCCCCTTGGGTCCTGTGCTGCATGGCTTGGCACGTGGACAGGAGCAGTGTATCTGCTCTGGAACAGGATCTGCGCTAAAGTTGGGATAGGGGAGAAGGGCAGGTGTAAAGGGAGTATGGGAGAGCTTGTAACATAATTGCGTCTGTAAACTACTCAAACTGCATCACAGATGGTTTTGATTTCTCTGATTTTGTAATTTGAGAGGGTTTGTGTTATATACATGTGCTGCTTACTGCAAGGGAGAATTGCAGCATTTCAGGGGATGTGTCCTGGTGTTTATATTCGCCTAAAACTATGTTGCTAACATGGGAAGTTCTTTTGCTACATCATTTTAATAGAACAAACTTAGATTTTTGAGAAGAAATATTGGCAGAACTTGATAGTAGTTTTATTGAAACCTCATATGTTAATCAGAGTAAATATTTTCCATAGCCTTTTCATGTATACTGTCCTCCAAAATCCTGGAACTGAAAGTGCAGCTATGCAACAGTCCCATCCTTTTGGATTCTTTCGCGGCTGAGTGTTACCTAATGGCAGGAAATTGGTTTCTTCCTATTTAAAGGCTGAATTTCAACTTTCTGCTCTGTCAAATGACATTAGGTTGGTAAAGTATGTTTAAAGATAGTTTGTCCTACAAAATCAGCAGTGGAGGAAAAATCATTGAAGGAAAGAAATACTAGGCTGTCAGAACCCATGGTGACTAATGGGGGAAAATGTTCTGCATTAGCTGAGTAATTTATCTGGGTTAATTTATGGTACATGTGTTGGAACCTCACACTTGTGTTCAGTCCATACACCAGCACTTCAGTGGAATGAACTGAAACATCTCTCATACTTAATGGTGCAGCACCTGAAGTACAACAATATAGAAAGTATGTGCATGTCTTTGGTGTGGGTGAAGGTGGAAAATTCAAGCTACTGTGCATTATTTTAATGCTTCCTTGTTTTGAAACAGCAAAAAAATGCTGATGAGATGTCACCTCTATTTGGTGGTGCAGTAACTTGTAGTTTTGCTGTTCTGTAACTATTCCAGCAAATATGATTCACTCTGTAGTGAAGCCTTGCCCAGATGTGGTAGGTTGTTATAATGCTTTGTAGTACTGCAGGCTGAAATAGAATGTCTGTGTCAACAGAAATAGGGGCTGTGGAAGTCAACCCTGTTGCGAGTGAAGAGGAATTGGCAGCTGGAAAGAAAAAACCTGCAATTTAGTTGCTGCCTATATTTGTTTTCAAATATTGTATGTTGAATGTTACATCTCTGGCAGCGACAGCCAGGTCAGTGTGTGTTGTCTGGACCTACTTGAGTGTTATTCCAGCTGCATAAACCTGGAGCGTGTTGGGCATGGACACTGACAAACCCTGGAGCAGTGTATCCCCCTGTCAGTTGTGTCCCTTGCTGGGTGGTTTCCATGGGAAGCTGTGGCTGGTTGGGAATGAGGTGTTCTCTCTCACTCCAGCAGGGATGATGACATTGAAGTGCTGGCGGATGAAGCCTCTGACACAGCAGAGGAAACCTCTCCAGTGCGAGCTGTCAGCCGCACGGCCAGGTGTGTGGGCAAGGGGTCTTTGGAGCATGGCACTGAGGAACAACAGGAGGCATAGGAGAGTTGGAACAGTGTCAGGAATGTTACCTAGGGATTTGAGTTCCCTTTAGCTGCAACACAGTTTAGTACTTCCACTAGAGCTGTAGGAAACTCATGTCCTGGGTTCTCTGTTACCGTGCTTTAGATGTGCTGGTTTTCCTGTGCTGTTTTAACTAAATTACATTAGTGCCTAAACAATATGTTTGACCTTAAAAACAAAGGTTTAGAAACAAAATAGTTAATAACACGGGTATTACAGTGCCTGTTGTGTTATGCCTTCATTACTACATACAATATCAGTGTGACTTTTTAAATAGCTGGGTTTAGCTGAAATATTAAAATAATCTTCACCTAGATTAAATGCATCTTTTTCTTTCTTTAAAATAGCACTGAATGGAAAGTAAGAGATCACAGATTAATTTCCTTGAAACTTCAGACTTGGCAGACTCTTATACCTAAACCCAGCAATTCACAGGTTGAGGTTGAGGGAAATTGCAGAAACATCACTCAAAATGTGTTCCGAGTTGTGGTCACTGGTGGCTTTTGCACTGGTGCCTTTGGTGTTCTCTGTCTCTGGGCTGGGTCTGCAGGGGAGGGAGTCCTTCCAGGGACGTGTTGCTATGAAATGTGTTTGTATTGATCTTTATGTGGAGAAGCTATTCATGAGGTTTAAACCTGTCCTCCCCTCCTTCAGTAAGCGACTCTCCCAGCCAGCTGGAGGCCTTCTGGACTCTATCACTAATATCTTTGGGTAGGTTAGAACACTTTCACCTCCTTGTTGTATATATTGGTTTCATTGTACACCAAAATCTTGGTGATGCAGGGAATATGAGCAAGTATTTTCAGCCTTTCTTCTAGCTTCTGCCTTTTTTTTTTCTTTTTTGTTCTCCTCAACTTCCTGTTTCTTCCATCTTGCCGTGTGCTGACCTCTGACCTTTCCCTCCAGTCTGTCTGAGTCTCCCCTTTTGGGACATCAATCTTCTGATGCTGCCAGGTGAAAACATTCTCCGCGCTTAGTCCAGCATGTGAATGTATTCCATTGAAGTAACATGCAACCCAACTGCATTGTCCTGATTAGATTTCAGATGTTGACAGCTCTGGCTAAAAACTGTCTACAGTGAGAGAGTAACAAGCCCCTCTTTGTGGAGAGAGTATGTGGGGTTTGCTCTTACTTTGCACTACACTTTGCTCCTTTAATAGGGTTATTTAAAATAAGTTGTTGGGTTCTGTGTTTAGTATCCAGAGTTGAGCCAGTCCTTCTAAGGTGGAGGGTCTTTGCTTAAATGGAGCAGCCTAAGCTTTGGAATGGAACATTTTGCTGCCTGAGACACAGTGCTGCAATGGTGTTGAATCTCCCTAGACATAATGATGGAGCTGCAGTCATTGCCATGTTTCTCTTCCTATTAAAAAAGTAAGGACTGCTCTAAAATGACGTCAGCAATCAGTTCAGGTAACTTATCTGGTGAACTGTGAAATACCTAAAGCCAAAAGTGAACACAGTGTTATACAAGAAATGTAATTTTTGAAAGATGGGATTAAAAAAAAGCTAAAAGCACCTTCCCCCATTTTTTTACTTGCTGTACAGTGTAGTTAAGTGACAGGTATAGATTGAATGAACTCAAGAGTGTTCATTGTTCATTTTGAAATGTTTCTACTTTTGTTTCATCTCAGGAGGCGTTCTTTGTCCTCACTCCCTGCTCCCCAGGATAATGTAGAGCCTCATCCAGGTGCCAGTAAGGAAGTGAGAGTGCCCACTACTGCCATATGTGTCTTTGTGAGTACAGAAGGAATTATCTGCTCTGCCATTCCTTTTACTGTCTTAGGAGGAAGTGAGTCCTGTGTGGGAAATGATGCCCTGAATTGTTTTTATTAGCAGTGCCACACAAGAAGGAATTCTTGTTTGGCAGCATAGTTCATTCTATGTAATTCTTAGCCCAGGTGTTTCTTAGAGCCAGTGTGCTTGATGTCTGTCTTCCTGAGGTCGATGATGACAAAGAAGTTTTCTGAGGGCACAGGGGAATTACACCCCTTTACCTTCTTGGCTCCCAGCAGTCCCGTGTTCTGTCATGCCATAGTAGAGCTGTGATGGAGTAAGAGATTGCTGACAATTTGGGATTAATTCAGTTCCAATTCTCCACAGTGAAGGGAGTTGTGGCACCAAATGTAATCCAACAGACCTGCTTAAGAGGAGCTCATGGTGGTGGGGTGTCTTATTTGCTGTGCATGATCAAAGGTTTTCAAGCTGAGACCTCCTTTATGTGTTCTTTGGCCTCACAAGACTGAACTTAAATTTCTGTGCAGGCCATTGTCTACTGAATGAAAGGTACTGTGGGAAAGTGTCTTGTAATGCAGCTGCTTGTTTGAGCAGGCCTCTGGAGCTTTCTTGGTCACTCCAGAGCTGGATGTGGATTTTTCATGGATATGAAATGACTTACGTTTTTCATCCGGAGTACCAGCGTGGCTTACTGGAGCGTGGAGGCTTGTGTATTCCTGCCTGCCCTGGTACCAGCTTCTCTAGCAGAAGTCATGGGGGTGGAGGGAGAAGCAAAGTTACCTTAGGTGAGAATAGGGTCATGACTAGAGTGGCAACTGGAGCTGGTTTGAATAGGGATCATCAACAGAGGAGGTGTTAGGCTTTAGATCTTGTGTTTTGAGCCCAGATTCAGGGCATGTCAAGGCATGTCTAGGTCTGGCAGAGCATGTCCAGGAATTAATGCAAGGACTCTGTGGCAGAGGTGTAGCAGATACAGGGAGCAGATTGGGCTCACCTTTGGAGAGATGAATAGAAGGCAGAAAAGGAAGTCACTTCGGCCATCATTCTCGAGCAGAGGTTCTAGGCAAGGTCTTTGACCAGCTTTGTTGTGAATGACTCTTCTGCACTTGCAGGGAGATCAGATTTGAAGTGTGATGACCCCGAAATGGGAGCTGGCAGACCAAGTTCAAGCAACAGGTTGCATAAAAATACAAGTTTCTAGAAAGGCTGGTTTTGAAAGAGCAGTTTCAGAAAATACTTAAAAAGGAATACAGCAAATTATTGATAATGTGGTAGTAATACTGTGTGAGTAAGTAGTATAAAGCTCTGAAATTAACAGGGCAATAAAAAGGAATTAATCTTAAAATTCTCATAGCTTTTAAAAGGCTAAGAATTCAGAACATTAAGCTATGACAAAGCACGGGTGTCACTGCACCTGCAGATAGGAAGCACAGCTTAAGCCCAAGTTCTCTGGAGAAGCTGCTGTCACACCTGTGCTGGCACTACTTCATCACCAGTGTAACCAGCATTATCACCAATGCAGTAAGGGAGTGCAGTTCACCTGTTAGGCTGTTTTCTAGCAGACGCCTAACTCAAGCCTGACATGAGTGTTCTGTGGTTGCAGGAACTGTTTGGGTCATGTTCTATGGCTGTCTCTAGATGGAGAAATGAAAAGCTAGTTTCCTTCTACAGAATATCACCTGTTAGTGTTTTCTGTCCTGTTCTTCCTTTCCTTATATTTTTTTCTGGTGTAATTTAAAAGTTGTAGCACAGGAAGCCTTGTAAGGCTTTTGGCAGTTTGTTGTCCCTGCTGAGTGTTTGCTGTGGTGTGTTTCTGTATGTGCCTTTGTTTTTTTTTTCTTAGGTAAGGATCAGCCTTTTTGCTGTCTGTACACCACCAACCATAGCAGGATTTGTCTGTGGCTTTGATACCTATAAACAGCTGAAAGATCCACAGCAGTGATTCTGTGTAACCTTTTAGTTCTGTGGCTTTCTGCTCTGTGGGTTTTGTGTCTTTGCTGATTCCGTTTTGGGTGACTGTTCTGTTCCCCTCCCCTCAGGATGCACATGACGGGGAGGTGAACGCAGTGCAGTTCAGCCCTGGCTCCCGGTTACTCGCAACAGGAGGCATGGACCGGAGAGTTAAGCTTTGGGAAGTCTTGGGAGGTAAGCTTTTTTGCTTTGGAATATAGTGGGATGCTAAATAAAGTCGTGTTGTGGCTCACTTTGTGTCGGTGTTGTTCTAATTCCATTGCTTATGTTTTTGTTTGTCTTTCTCTATGCAGATAGGTGTGAGCCCAAAGGTTCCCTCTCTGGTAGCAATGCTGGGATTACAAGCATAGAATTCGATAGTGCTGTGAGTATTTGGGCAATATCCACTGTTTGTTATTGAGAATAAATTAATGGAATTATGTTGTTCTCTGCTATCAGTTTTCGTTCTAGTTGAAAAGTTACCTAAGAAATTAGTGAAAACACAATAGTAACTGCAAATAGTTAAAATTGGACAAAAGATCTTTATTTGGTAAGTTGCAGTCCATAATTCTCATCTTTGCTTTACAATTCAGAAGATGATATGCAGCTCATACACTTGGCTTTGTCTAAAGTAAGAACTTAGTCTTCAGCTTTCCACTGAAGCTGGCATAACAGCACAAAAAGCAAATACACGGAGGCTTTATTTCTGTGAAGTTTATTTTCCCAAGTGCTTTGCTGAGGTCTGTGATGAATAGTAAAAGGTCTGATTATCCCACGACTTGCACTTCCATGACCTTTTCTCCCAGCAGTTTCTCACCAGTCACAGCACAGTAATGGTGTGGCTGGCAGAGTGTTTGCTGACAGCTTGAGATGTGTTCAGGTCATGTTAACCTGGAGTATTGGAGACATGACTGGGATCAGCATCCAACAATCCTGCTTGAAGGAGTTCGGGGTCTTGGATTGCTCTAACTGGATATGTGATCTGACTTTTCTGCTGAGACCTCCGTAACACAAAGCTGACATAAATTCCGCCATTTGGGGATGATTCTGTGTGCCAAACTTCATTGATACGCACCCAAAAGGATCCTTCCTGTGGATATTGACCAGCTCATTGGAGTTGTGCTGGTGCTGTTCCTCTGCAGGAGAAACTAGTTCTGATATTTGCTTGAACACATTTGAGATGAGAACTACCTGAGGTGAGATGTTAGTGGATTTACAAGGATTCAGGAAAAGCTTTTGAGATGGACAGGAGTGCAAGCATGAATTTTGTGGTGTCCATTCTTTATCATGGGTGACTCCTGAGAGCCTAAAGTTGTCAATTTATCTCTCCTCAGACAGATTTAGCTTTTGGAATCTCAGCTTAAAACATTAGGATTTTAATGAAAACTGCAAGAATCAGGCTAATTCCATTCTGAGGCCTGTGTAAGCAGTGGGGGTAGATGATGAAGGGCTTTTGCCCTTGTGGGGGAAAAAAAAAATCAAAAAAGAGAAAAGAAGAAATTGCTTCCACAACAGATGAGGGTAGACTAGAGCCCATTTCCTCAGTGCAGCAGAAGGGAAAGAACAATGTCCTGTTTGGTCTGGTTGTAATTGTATATTCTTATAAACTACTAGTGTTGTAATAAATATATTGTTTTATCTGTTGTCATGATCCTACATATCCCTTCCATTTTGGTGAGAAGCAGAAGCAATAGCCCTTTCGGAAGGATTATACTGACTTCCCAGAGTGGCATATGTCACTGTGGTTTTATTATTTTTTTCCTTTGGCAAAATAGCACTAACGTGGTTTTAATGATTTATTGGAAATATCTGAGTTTAATTTACATCTGGACTAGCACAAGGAGTTTTAAATGAAACTTGTGTTCACAGGGTTCTTACCTCTTAGCAGCTTCGAATGACTTTGCCAGCAGAATCTGGACGGTTGATGACAATCGATTACGGGTGAGTCTTGTGAGGCAAAGCAGTGTTTCTGGCTAGTATTCCCAGTTCTGTCTAATGGGGACATGGCAATTTTGGAAATTAGGCATTTACAGCCAATTGTAGTAGTTTTTTTTTGTTCACAGGTGCTTTCTCAAAGGTCTTCGCAGCAAGACCTAAGGTAGTTTTAGTCTGTGCACAGCCTTGCAGTAAGCATCAGTTAATGCATATTTTACCAATAAAGCCCCCCCCCCCCCCGCTAGCAAACCTTGCCACAGTAAAGTGTACTTCTGTGCACCCTTCTGGGGAAGGTTAAATGCTTCTTATGGTTTATGGAAACACACCTCAATGTTTTAGCCTCACTACAAAGAGGGGGCTGCTGAAAAAAGGTTTGCAGGAGGCAAAGAGGTGCTTTTGTTATAAGTCAGGAGCAGCATTCTTGAAAAGGAGCCCTTTGCCTGGGTGTCCAAGGCAGCAAACCTTAACCTGCTGGACTTTATTACTAATGTGTTTTGAAAGGTTCCTCCTTTCCTCCCAACTCCTTTGCACTTATATTCTTCTCTATCGCTTGGCTTTAATTTAAAGAAAGATGCACCTTTGATTGATCAAAAAAAAGTTTCTTCTCAGCTTTCCAAGAGCTTTGTTTTGGGATTTTTTTAATTGTAATTTCCTATGTACACTTTTTCTCAACTTTTTTTTATTAAATGCCACTTTGATGTTCCAAATCTTCTGCCATTTTACATGTTGGTTATAACCAAGAAATGCATTGTAATTCACTGAGTAGTTCTCAGTGTGGAGATGCGAGGTCTCAGTTAGGAAAGTGAAGAATGTCAGTTCTTTTGTAGCTTCTCTTTGGCTCCAAAACCTAATGTTGGATGTGAATTACAAGGAATACCACTTTAGCAGAGTGCAGATTACTTGCTACAAGAAGTTAGTTATGCATCCACCTGGCTTCATGTAATCTTCCTCTAATGTTTTGGAGTGCATTCACTGTTTCCTGAGATAAAATAGTGCATTCTGTGTTTTGGGAGTGTGTGGTGTGGATTTATCATGGCTTGCACATGAGCAGGAGGCAGTGAAGCTGAAATTACAGTGAACTGTGCCACAAACTCCCTGCTTAAATGCAAATATCTGCCTGTAATGTCTGTGCAGCAAGAGCAGAAGAGAGATTCAGAGTGAAAGGTAGATCATCCTTGCTGATGTTTGTGTCCTTTCTTAAGATAAAGGGGTCTTTTTGAGATGATCTTTGAGTTTGTGTTTTGTATCAGGGCTTTTTTCTTCTCAAACCTTGTTCCCATTCCTTTCCATTCTAAAGAGGTTTTCTTCTGTGTTTCCTAAGTCCAGCTTGTTTTGTGTAGTTTGATAGTCCTTTGAGTATTTAAAAAAATCTGTGTACAAATATTTCTCATTTTTCATAACTCTTACTTTAGTGATTCATTATCTGGTTTGTGATTTAGGATGTGAAGAGGTGAATGTGTTTCATGTTCTCAGCCCTGCAGAGCCTTTCCCTGCACTTACAGGGGCTGCTGCAGAGAGTTTTTCTGAGATCTGTAATTGTCTCAGCTTTCAGGCTTGAAGATGTAACAACAGCTGGGACTCAATACCATGTCCTTGAGGGAAACTCATTATAAAACCAGGAATGCACAATTTCCATTTTCAGCATGCTTTAACCCCTTCTCATTGCTCCTGCAGGGCTGTGTTGCAGTTGCCATGTGTCCATGAAACGTGGGTGTATGGAAGGTTAGGAAGGGAGCTTTTGTAGGTTCCCGAGTAGCAGGAGAAACTGCAGCCAAAGGTGGCCTGCGTCTCTCAGCTTCAGGCTGGACTCTACCATACTTAATGCTCCTACTCAGTGTTAGTCTCTGTTAAACTGGGATGGATGTTTTTTCCTCCAAGCAATGCAGTAGACATGCAAATTATGATTGAAGCCAATGGAAATATGCAATTTCACTCTGTAAATCTCTTGTCCTCAGCACACCCTGACAGGTCACAGCGGCAAAGTCCTATCAGCCAAGTTCTTGCTGGACAATGCACGCATCGTTTCGGGGAGTCACGACCGGACCCTCAAGCTCTGGGACCTCCGCAGCAAAGTTTGTAAGGCGACACAGCTTCTGTTTTGCATCCATGTGCTTCTGCTGAATGGACATGCGAATCTGGCATCAGATAGATTATTTCATCTTCTTGCTAGTCTAAAGAAAGAAAAAACTAGCAGCCGTGCCATCTTCTATTGTTACTCAAGTAATTGGATTCTTTCTGCCTGTTACCTGGAATAAGGAATCCTGTGTGTGCAGAAGCACTGTTAGTGCTATTACACAAACAGCAGCTGTGTTTTGGGAGGATTCTTTGTTTGCCACTGTGAGAGTGGGTACTTCAGTCTTCCAGTAGAAACTTGGAGCCAGGTCAGAGATTTTAACCCTGAGGTGGATGAAATGTACCAAAAATTTCAGCATCTCAAATGTAGGAATTGCTAAGATCCAGGTATATCTTTGGGAGAAACACATCATTTCTTTGGCTTTTTTCCTATTGATGGCTCTTAAACCTACTTGCACTTGAGAGAGCAGTTGAGATTCAAGGTTACTTTGATACCTGGATCACAAACAGAGGTCAAGGAGACAGTTTCCTCTTGTTTAACGGTATCAAATTATAGCTGGCTAAATACGAAGTGGAAGTAAAGCGGCTGTCACAGGCACATTTAAAAGGATATTAGCCCCAGCAAAGGAGATTGAGAAGGGCGGAGAGGTTGTTGAAGACTTATTTCAGGATTATTCTAAGACAGAGTTTGCCCTGTGGCACTCCTTGGGCACTGTTCTGTGTGGCCATTCTCTGTGTTGCGGGCGGTTAGTTTTCTGTCTCTGTTTTCCTCAGTTTGTACAGTGTGAATTTAAGTGTGTCACCATTGGTTTCTCCTTTTTAGGTATAAAAACAGTGTTTGCAGGATCTAGCTGCAATGATATCGTTTGTACTGAGCAGTGTGTAATGAGTGGACATTTTGATAAGAAAATCCGTTTCTGGGACATCAGGTAAAACTATTGTAGGAGAGCTTATGGTGTTGGAATGGTTATGGGATTGCTGTCAGGTTAGTCTGAGCTAGGGAACTCTTCTCCCTGAGCTGGAAAGCTGATGAGACTGTTGTAAGAGTTGCAGAAGGCCATTGAAAGAGACTTTTTTACTACTTTTGTACTGTTTGGGATTTTGGATTTTTTTGGGGGGATGCCAATTTTCTGAAAAGGCAGCCTGCTTGCTAGTAAATACTCTGCATTGTTCAGTACTTAATGTTCTAGGGTGGGGTTGTGAGGAAAGTTGTATCTGATTGTCGTCTTGAAATGTTATCCACAAGGTGGTATCTAGCTTGGGAGAGAAACACAACTTAAGAATAAACCAAGTAATCCTTTTTCTCCTCCTCCATGTTGGGACAAGTCAAAGTTTTGATCAGGTGGTTTTGCTTCTGGACCCTGGTTCACTGCTGTCTTTTTACCTTCCCTGTTTTTAACCTTCTGTCTTTAGGACTGAAAGCATAGTAAAAGAGCTGGAGCTACTTGGAAGAATCACAGCTCTGGACCTGAACTCAGAGCGAACAGAGCTTCTGACCTGTTCCCGTGATGATCTGCTCAAGATCATTGACCTGCGGGTTAGTGCTGTCAAGCAGACATTCAGGTGAGTGTGTTCTTCACAAGAACAGTGGGAATTTCAGAACCCTGGGTTGTGGATTGCCCTCATTACTGGGTGTTTTTCAGTACGTCCATGGAGAGAGCGCTCTTAACTCTTTCTGTGTGGTGGCAAAGTTCTCTAGAATCTCACAGCAAAGATCTGCTCTGCTGGATCTTCTCGTGTGCCTCTTTAAAGGAGGCAGCTTGGCTTAGAAGTCTTTGGCCTAAAGGAAAGAATTTCTTCAGATGCCATTGAGAGTGGGATGTATGAGAAATGTGAATTGCGATAAAGGGATGCTGGAGTTTATTCTGAACAACGCAGAAGTCCCTATCATGGTCTTTAGAGACAACCTGAAAGTTTGTCTTCTTATAAATGAGTTAACAGTTATCTGATTCTTAACTTTTCAGTGCGCAGGGATTCAAATGTGGCTCTGACTGGACAAGAGTTGTGTTCAGGTAAGTTAAGATATAATCGAGATACCTGATAAATTTTTCCCCAGCCAAAGTGAGCAATTCCTGATGCTTGGCTGCATTGGTCCCCACTTACAGCTAGAAAAACTGGGGCAGAGTTTGTGTTTTGCCCAACATTACCTGTTGGTCAAGACAGTGTATCTGTAGATGTTGATGTCTTGAAATGCTCTGATTACAAAGTGCTTTCACTTTCTAGTGCTGGCAGCTGGTAACACATAACTCTGAGAAGACGAGTCAATGCCAAGTTCCTTGCTTAGGAAGTTGTGGGTGGAATGATGATGTGTTCTAAAAATGGCTGACTTCAAAATTTTTCTTTGCCTTCTGCACCTTGTTTGATCTTGTAGCCCTGACAGTAACTATGTGGCTGCTGGTTCAGCTGATGGGGCCCTCTACATTTGGAATGTGCTTACTGGGAAATTGGAGAGGACTCTTGCAAAGCATCACAGGTGAGGGAAGCGGGTTGTGCAATCCAAAGTGGGGATCTGGTTGTGAATCTTGCTGAGCTATGAAAGAGCTGTGGTTGTGCAGTCTTGCAACTTATTTTGGCATGTGAGAATTCTTAATATGCAGATTCCTTGTGGATTCATGGCAGTATTCTATAGATTGAATTAGGTTAGATTTGTTATTGTTACCTTCTTAATCTGAGATATGGTTCTGATAAAGTACATTCAATGTATTTTGAAGAAACTCTGCCTCTCTCAGGCTTATTATTAAAAGCCCAAGTCTCTTGAGAGCTGAGAAAGTACTTTTTTTTGATTGATGATCAGAGTATTATAGAATTTAATTCCTGTGTTCAGTACTGTTGTGGAATTCAGCTTTCACGTGAACTTACCCCTGGCTTCCATTTCAGTTCTCCTATCAATGCAGTCGCGTGGTCACCAGCGGGTGCCCATGTGGTCAGTGTGGACAAAGGCAACAAGGCTGTCCTGTGGGCTGAGTTCTGACTGCCAGAGAGTGGAAGGCTCTATGTGGTGGTGCTGGTCCATGGCTGAACAGGAGGGAGACCCGAGCCCAGATCTGTCCTGAGTCGGGATATTGACAAGCGCATGGGCTTCGCTTTCCAGAGGGAAGTTCTAAAGCAATGGAGAAAGGAGCTTGAGTCAGACTTCTTACGGCCGTCACTGCACTGTGGCACTCGGACTCAGCAAGGGATTGATTAGCTGTTCTGGATGAAGAATGCTACTTAGTCATGCCTTTACATGCAGTATCTCTGCACCAAGTGGAGCAGAAGATACTAGCAGGATTCCTCACCAGACAGCTGTGCCAAATACCTTGTCACACAAATGTATCTACAGCCCTTCTGAGGTGGAAACGTTGGGAAGGAGTTACTGTGTATGCCGACTTAAAACATGTCCTGTCTCCTGTGTTCTGTTCTCAAGGCCTAGTTCAGGCATTGAGTGAGAGAATCCTGAAATGTGGACAGGTCCTAGGCAGTGTGAAGTGTTGGAACAGCTTCTAAAGAGAGTCTCCTATGGCTCTGGCAGGTCTGAGATACTGGCGTTTTACCAGCCCAGTTTGGATCTGCTCTTATCCTGGCACAAGCTCTCCAGCACTGTCGTGTGAACTCTGTGTGTCAGTTTCCCTTGCTCCTGAGGCAACGGTCTGTGCTTCAGAACTTCTGCACCCTCGTGTTGAAATGCCCTTCAACAGCTTGGGCATCACAAAATAGGAGACTTTTAATCTTTTTATACCACAGGCAGTTTGATTACTGGGCATGAGGAGAGAGAAGTTCAACTTGTTGAGCTTGTTGTGGAAGTCGTGCTGCTGTGATGAGGAATGTAGTCATGCTGTGACTTCTGCCTCGGAATGTAGATTTTTGGTCCTTTTTCCTGTTCATCCGTCCTGTCCTGGCGGCTGCCAGTAGAACACAGGGGAGCAGCGGGGTCAAAGCCCAAATCCATTGTTTTGGTGCTGGCAATTCCAGGCCATTTGCCCCTTTTCAAGCACGTGCAATATTCCCGTTTGCGCTGGAGCCCTCTGCTATGGAGCGGTGTCTTGGCTCTGCCCCTGCTCTAGCATCCCAACCCATGATATGGCTGGGTGGGAGCTACCTGGCATATCTTTATCCAGCCAAACCTTTCCACATCGTCTGGGCCTCAAGACAAGCCACCAGCATTTTATTGCCTTTTTATTTGCACTTTATTTTCTTCTTTCCCAATAGTGTTTTACTAAGGAAGTGTGTTCTTCACAGGGGCTGGGTTGTGGGCAGCAGCTCTGATAGGCTCCCTCTAACCCAGCCTTTTGTTCACACTTTCTTCAGAGGGGAATTAAGAGTATATGGGGCAAACTTTTTATTTATTCAGCTGCCCATAAGAACTTGATTGTAAATAAACCTGTGTTCTGCTTTTAAAACCCCACAATGCTCTGATTCATTTATTTGTGTGCCTGTGTGTGAGATCTTGTTTGGAGTGTGCACAGAGGGGAACGTGAAATGTCATTTTCCTGATGAAGTGTGGATTTGTGTTCAGCCGCATTGTGGGATTTGGTGTGGAGGGGGAAAGATGATAATGCTCTTAGCTTGGAGCTGGATATCCCACAGGTGCAGCCTGGGCTTGCCCTGTCCCAGGAATATTATCTTGAGACTGATGGATGTCTTACCACGTTGAACAAGTGCCTGTGTCCTTGAAGGGTTGATGTATTCTTGGATGTTTTGGATAACCTACTGAACAGAGGAAGTCAGGAGCTGCATTTCAAACACTGCTGAAAATAGAAGGCTTTTCCTGCCACGAGACTTCAACTGCTACCTTGTGAAGTTTTTAATCCAGAAATTAAAATTGCACATTTCTTTAAAAACACAAAACCCCCTGTTGAAGATGATGCTCTGGTTCCAGCATCAGAGTAATGAAACAAAGCCTTCATCTCTTCAATGTATGCATTTCATAACTAAGAGCCATCACTCTCCATCCTCCTTTTGTCATAGGAAGCTTCCATCCAGCTCATGGAAGTGAGAACTGTAGCAAAAATGAAAAGTTGGAATTCTGAACAGTTTCTAAAGGCAATGTATTTTTCTCTTCTGCCTGTTGCAGTGGCAAACGGGCCTTGGAAAGGCAGCTGCCACAAGTCCAGCTGACCTTGGCTACTGTGGAAAAGCAGATCCCTAAATGGCAAGTTGGCATGATGAAAGATTAGTGGGAGATTAACATAATAAAAACTGCAGGGTCTGCTCAGGAGGATCATAATGGGTTTAGGATATTTATAATTTAGGCTGCTACACTTGTGTTTTTCTACACCATGGACACAGATCTTACACAAAGGGCTTTGTTTGGGCCCTTGATACTGCTACAAAGCAGGTTAATAATGCTGAAGAATAATGACCAGCTAGCCAAGACCTTAAGCATTTTAGATTAAAATTCCTTTGGAGCAAGGTATGTAGGCAATTCTAGTGAGCAATTTTAGCTTCCTCCCCTCCCCCCCATATTTTGATTACTTCTGTTGCTTCCTTTTCTGCTTCAGCCTGAGAGGGAAGAAGAGCCAAGGAAGAGACCTGCTGCGCTGAGGGGGCTATTGCAGTTTTGCTGCTAAAGGTGGAGCTGCCCTTCAAGTAGTTTTGGAGGGTGGGCTGGGAATCTTTCTCTAGATTGAAGGGTTATGCAGAAGCTGTTTCCAAGGTCCCTGGAGGATGTTTGCAATGGCGCATGTACCAATAGGAATGCTTATCCTCCCCTGGAGGACTAATAACTTTGGCTGCAGCACAAACTTGTACAGAACCAGCTTTTTCTCCCTTTTGCTTTTGCAAAATAGAATAGAACTGGTTAATTTTCCAAATTAATTTCTGGGTTTTCTTCTCTACTTCCTACAGTCACAGCCTGATTTTCCTTCTGCAGCACAGGCACATGTGAATTTCTGTGGTTTAAGCCTGGCTGGTCTGTATTTGCCAGAGTTGAATAGACAGAGTAGTTGATTAAGCTCTCTAAATAACCCACCTCTAGTTAATGTTGCTGGAATTTGGAAAACTGAAAGAGCTGAGGAACCTCGGTTTTGTGGTTCGTTTTTTGGGAATAATTTGTGTAACCCCTGCCACTATATTCAGGCAAATATCAGTGATGGTTTGTGAAAAGCAAGCCTCATTTATGCCTGCAAGGTTGCCTGAGCTGAAGGGGCCTGCCAGCTGTTGGGCTGGCAAGTTGAGAGGGTATCATGTGATCCTTGGAATCGAACACATGCAGCCAGAGGAAAGCTACAGCTGTTCTTGCAGCTTGCAAGCCAAAAATTACACATACTGTAGAGCAAAATAGCAAGGCCAGATGCACTGGTGGGGGGGAAAGCTACCTGTGGAAGATTTATGAACAGAAAAGCTAAAGTTCATTGAAATACCTGTTTCTTAATCCTAGATTTTGCACCTCTCTAAGTAAGTTAAGGAGAGGGTTGTACTAGTCAGCAACAATGTCTTGCATCAGCATGCCAGTGGAATGTTGGTGAAACAGATAAATTGCTTAGTGATCGTGAGAATAACACATTATTCTCATGTTTGATGGTCCATCAAAATGGCATTTTAGTGTTTTCTGAACTTCATTTGTCATAAATGGCTCTTGTCTGTTCAGCTTCTTACCAGGCTGGAAGTCTTGGAACCCTAGAGAGGAGGAGATAGAGCATTAGAGTAAATGAAGCTGCTTTTGGTAACCATCCTGTGCTACCAAGCATGTGAGTAGGACATTGTAGACCTCTTCACTGTCTGAGCGTCCTTAGGTAATGCTTTATGTTGCTGACTTAACCACCTCCCAGCTGAACCTTAGCCCAAGTACAATATTTGCTCTTGGAGGGAGATTAATTCTTGAAATCCTGGATGGACGCAACTAAAGACGAGCTTTCAAATCCCCTACAAATTGTCTTCCTTGTTTGTAAAGAGATCAGTAATTCCCTCTGGTAGACGCAAAGAAGACCAGGACTGGAAAATTCATCTTTCTTCAGCAGTTCAGGAGTCCTTGTCATCATTCGTGGAAGCTCCTGTGTCACTGGGAACACAGCAAGGTATTTAATGTTATTTGGTTTTTTATTTGAGTCTACAGCATGAGTACTGTGTCTAGTCAGCAACAAATACTAGTCTGAACTTGGAAAACCTACTTCATGAAAATAGAAATTCTAAAGTGTGTACAGTCTTTATAATCTCTGCCATACATTTTTTTCAACTTTCCAAAAAGCAACGTATTTCCTTTTTCTATGGTTTATTGTCTGCAAATAGGCCCTAGAAACTATTTTACTCTTGAAGCAGTTTTAAGGTGGGAAAGCAGGCAGAGAAATAGAATGGGAGCAAATTGCATGGACAGTCCTACACCATCAGGCCAAGGGTGTGTCTTACACAGTGCACTCACTCAGGTGTGATGGGGAGAAGTGTAAGGGTGAGGCAATGCAGCATTGTCCTTTTCTGATGCTGCTCCTCAGCTTCATCATCTTACAGGGTTAAGGCTGCACCTGGATCACCCTATCCAACAGCTGCCAAAAGCATTTTCCCTCTGAATGTGTTTGGTCCTGTGATTCAAGTCACTGGTGATTTCCAAAGCCTTCTTGAATCTTCTGTTAATTGGGGAAGAGCTGCATCTTATTTTGAATTTCCTGTCTGATCATTAACTGGATGCTATTTTAAGACTTATAACATAATGAAAACCTAAACTCTCCGCTTTGTACCACTTAGATTTTCTGGCCTTCTCTGGATATCTCTTGTGCCCCTATGGCTCCCCTTTCTCCTCCTACCCCTTCTTTTTTACCTCCCTCCCCTTTTTTACCTCCCTTCCCTTCTTTTTTACCTCCCTTCCCTTTTCCTCCCCCTCTTGTCTCTCCCTCCCCCTTTTTTTTTCCTTCTGAAAAATTTTATTCCATCTGCTGCTTTCCCTTGGGTGCAAACTGTTCCCTACACCTGATTATAATTGTTAGTATTCTGGGTAGATAGCTGGACTATTCTATTCTTAAGGTCCATTCTGGTTTGAGTTCAGTGATATGCTGCAAGTGATGGGTTGCATTGGGTTAGGGAAAATGCAGTAGGGCAGATGAGTTCTCCTTTTGGATTCAGTCTGACTCCTTATCAACACAAACAACCTTTGTGGCTCTTAGACTGAGCCATAGTCAACATTTGGGTATGTGGGGGTTTCTGAAATGGCAAACTATATGTAGGAGTACAGTGCTTTGCCCACCAAGTGTGATTCTGCTTTTATCTCGTCCACCTATTTTTTCCAGGCATCTTTCCCAGGATATTTTTGGGCAGAAAAGCTTCATTCACCCACAGTCACATCTCCATCTCTGACCATGAGCTGCCCTGAGTCTCAAAAGCCAGGGATGGATGGGAAGAATGCCAGTTCTCCCCAAAAACAAATTATCTTCAAAAAAAGTACCCGTGACAAAGCTGTAAGTACCTTAAGAATGGGTTTATTTAGGTAGGAGTTTCACCTGTAGTGAGACTGGAGGCTAATTAGAAAGCTCTTTCCTCTCCCCTTTATTTTTTTTCTAAAGAAAAACCATGAACCATATTTAGCACTGTTTGAGGAGATGATGTAAACAGTTTTTAGGACAAACTTCTTATATGTTATAATACAAGAGGAAGGCAGCTCACCTCACTCCCCTTCTGGGTTGTACTCCTGCTGGTAGATGTTTAAAACAAAGTTTAGTCATTGTCTTTTCAACCTGATGGCACTGAGAATCTTTGAATCTACAGTTCTGAGTCCCAATCAAAAGTATTTGTATTGTACTTTAGGGAGTTGGTCTAGATCAGGCCTTCAGTTCTGATGTCCTGAATCATGTGAATAATCTGAGTGAGTCTGGTGGGGATTGCATGTTTGCTGGAAAAAAAATACTCCATTTAAAATGGAATTGTTCTGATCTTTGCAAGATTTACAGCTCTCTGATGTGTGTGTGTCCCCCTTCCCTCAACACACAACCACAAATATTTTGTAGTACAACCATGGTCATCTCCTCCCCACAGCTGACAATCTACCTTGGAAAGCGGGACTTTGTTGACAACATTGGGAATGTGGAACCTGTAGGTAAGTCCACAAGGAAATGTGCTGCCCTTCCTGCTCTCTCAACCCTGATTAGCCTCTGTTAATCTTTATTTTTTAACTTCCTTTCAGATGGCGTTGTATTGGTGGATCCTGCTATTATCAAGGGGAGAAAAGGTTTGAGGTTTTATGCGATGTATGTTTAAGAAATAGTTATCTTTTGAAGTGAGATGCTGATATAGAACCTTTTTCTTGTTCTAAGAGTACAAATGTAACTTTCTTCCCCCGCAAATGGGCTTCTGACTCAATGTGATGTATGTTGTTACGTGTGATATGAATACTCACTGGGTTATATAAGTGTTGAACTGAGTTTCCCTGTCTCTCCAGCGAGGAGAATTCCAGGTCCCACCCTGGCTGCCCTGGTACCCTGCTGCACGCTTGACCTGCCTGTGCTTCTCCCCAGTGTACGTGTCCCTCACCTGTGCGTTCCGGTATGGCCAGGAGGACATTGATGTGATGGGCCTCACCTTCCGGCGGGACCTGTTCTTTGCCAGGGTCCAGGTGTACCCTCCTGCTGACAAGCCAGAGTCTCTCACCCACCTGCAGGAATCTCTGCTGAAGAAGCTGGGGAAAAATGCTTATCCCTTCTTCTTTACAGTGAGTATCTCAGAAGAGCCTCTGACTCTTGTCTGTTCTTACCAGGCTGTTGAGGCCCAGCGATGGACTGAAGGAGGGAATTATTAGTGAATTCGTGTTCTGCAAATTCCAGTTTTGAGCGACAGGAAGTGTACAAATGTTTGGTTTGTTGTTTTTTTTCTTGCCCTCTGTCTTAGTTCAAGGGGAGAACTAAGATATCTATGTTGACCAAGAAATAATCCCTCTCCTTTAAATTTAGAAAACAGAACTTTAGTTAGAAATATATATGTAAATGAAAAAGGATAACAGTTCTTAACCACAATACACATATATATATATATATATATCCAGAAAGAAACAAACAACAACAATGTGTAATAACCCCTCTAACCTGTCTTCCCTCCCCCTCCCGGCCTGGGGAGAGATCAGAACAAAAGGCTCTGGCTAAAGCAGTTAACATCAGGATATGCATATTCATGGTGCCCTTTGTTAGCCGTCTTTACCGAAACTCAGGCGTTGGCTTCAAGCTTTTTGGAAGGAATTCCAACAGAGTATTGAAACTATAACACCCTCCTAAGAGGTAAAGTGCAAGAAGATCCTAACTGTACAATGAGCACTGCGCTGGGAAGAGTGCTTTCTTTGAAATGGCAAGGGAATATGCAATGGCTTTGTGCTAGCAACAGCCCCACATACCTATGCCTTTCCATTCCTGAGGCACTGGAATACCTTATACCATTGCCTCAGTGCCAAATCCTTTTGCTTTAAAACCTTTATGGATCAAATAAGCAGATGGAAAGCTCTTTAGCAGATGTTGTCAACAAGTAACAGCTCATTGCCAAACCCTGATTCTGACAGGATATGCTTCCAGTACTGTCAGTGACATGTCTGCCTCAGCATTCTCTGGGAAGATCCAGGTTGTGCCTAGACTTTTTTCCCTTTTATTTTTATTTTTTCCCCTTCCCTGACTGTTAAAATATTTTTGGGAGAGAGGGACTTGTTCATACAAGGCAAGTATAGCAGGCAGAATTCCATGACAGTGAGTGACCCGTTGTCTTAAGAATTGCTTTTATGAGCAATATGTTACTTAGAATATCTATGTAATGTTACTTTGGGGTATTTTCTTCCTTCCACAGTTTCCAGATTACCTGCCTTGCTCAGTCTGTCTGCAGCCTGCACCTCGTGATGTTGATAAGGTGAGACCAGTGGTACAGTTGTGCTTATCGTGACTGGGGAAAGTCAGATGGATAAAAGTCATGTGAATTTATTTGTCTAGCTTGAGAGTAGGAGGTGATACTGAATTTTGCTGTGCTGTGCCACAAATGTCAAGAACCTGACTTAAGGGCTACAAGTATATGTCACAGAGTTGAAACTGAAATCCTCAAAATAAGAAAGGGATTCTAGACAAATAGCAGGAAGACTACAAAATATGCAACCCTGTAGCTTCCTTAAGATTACCACATGATTTGTGGGTTGGTTGTCCATAAAATGGTTGTAGCTCTGAGGCTATATGAAAGGAGACTGAGTACCTAAAAGAGAGTAATATGGATTGGTATAAATGATACGTGTTAAGGACTCCTCTGAATTAAATGCAGAAAAGGGCTGGTCTGTACATGTGTGTAAACAAACAAAAAACCCTGGAGTAAAAGTCATTAAATAATGAGAAGTTCTGCAAGGTTTCTGCTATCATTTAAAATATCATTTAAAATATTGCTTTTATACTTGACTGAGTGCTTCTCTGAACAGCAGAACTAGGCAATCAGCCAGGCAAGGTACAGAATCCAGTACAATGAGGATAAGCTGCATTATATGCCAGGGAATGATATTCTAACAAAAATTTCTCTGTAGAGAGTCATCTGGGACTCACACAGATGTCTCATGATGCTATAAACCTGTTAAAGCAAAGGTCAGCTGGAGCTGATCACTCCCACTCCTTAGATGCTGAGAAAGAAGGTATTGGCATTACAAAGACAATTCAGAAACTCAGCTCAGAAACCCAAGGTGGACTGGAGAGCCTTGCATACTGGTCAGTCTTATGCTGTGACCTCTACAGCACTGCTCTCACAGAAAGCCTTTTAGGAGTAGGGATGTCATCTTTCAGAGGCTGGGAATTAGGCCTCATTTACCGGGAGCAGCATGGAACAGGTGGATGCTGCCACACAGGTTGGTAGGAATCTCTCTTACAGTAGTAGAAGGCCAGAAGAATTTGCAGCTGGCAGGAGTCTGCCAGTTTCTGGTGTACAAAAAGATACTGAAGCATCTGCAGATGTCCCTGGATTCTGACCCTCATCTCACAGCTGTCCTCTCTCCCTCTGGCAGACCTGTGGTGTGGACTTTGAAGTGAAAGCTTTCTCAACAGAGAATGTGGAAGAGAGAATTCACAAGAGGTAACAGAATGTGTGTGTCTGCCTTCAGCTTTGTCCTTAAAAGGGGGTGAGTAGTCCAGTGATGCCCCTCAAAGCTTGTTCAGCTTTGCCCCACTTATCAGTGGACTTTCTGGGTATAAGCACATATGAATGCAGACCTCCTGCCTCTGCCAATCACAGGGTACAACCATGTTGTCCTTTGCTGCTTCTCAGGAACTCTGCTCGTCTGCTGATCCGTAAGGTGCAGTATGCTCCAGAGAAGCCAGGACCCCAGCCTTGTGCGGAGACCACCTGGCAGTTCTTCATGTCCAACAAGCCCCTGCACCTGAAAGCTTGCCTCAGCAAAGAGGTGAGGGAGCAGGTTGTCCCGACACTGCAGACATCACAGGATTGGCAGGCCAGTGTGCATTTTACTGCCCAAAGCAGCTACTTCGTGTGTTGCTGTCTCAGCTGAGACTGACTTGTCCCAGCATTTAAGGGCTCTAATGTAATTCCTGTCAGTAGCTACTGTTAGGGGAGGCTGAAACCCCATTACCAGACACATTTGAGGCTAAAGAAGTCATTGAAAGAAGGGTCATGAATCACTGGGAAGGGTCATCTTCCCTTATTTGGCCTCTGTGAGATGTAATCTGTGGGATCTAGGGGGATTTAGGGCTTGGGAGAAGTCTGGCTGAACTTCTGAGCATCAAATTCCTTTTAGGTGTACTACCATGGCGAGCCCATTCCAGTCACTGTCACCATCAACAACAGCACGGAGAAAACAGTGAAGAAGATCAAAGTCCAGGGTATGTTTTGCCTGTTGCTTAAGATTCTTTGAGCATAATAAGCACTGAAAGAGACCCAGAATGTAGTGCTTGCAACAGCTTAACAAGGTGGTTGAAGATGTCAGGAATTTGTCCCTCTTTGCTGTTCATCAAGGGCAACACTGCAGCTTTTTTCCTGACTCTTAATGGTTACTTGTAAGTTTTAATTCAGGCACCAGATTGTTCCCTCTAGTAAAGAGAAAGGGTCTGGCACCTGCAGTAGGCAAGGCAGATGCTGTGTGGGAAAATCCACCCCTTTTTGGGAGGGCAGTAGGAAGGGCTCCCTGTCACTGTGATGCTCCTGCTAACTGTGAATGTTCCTCAGTCACATACAGCTCTGCCTGGTGCTCCAGAAACATCTGGCCATGTGAGAAACAGCCCCTCTGCCAGCGATGGTGTAATTCCTCCTGAGGAGCCGAGGGCAGGGGCTGAGCTCAGTACTGTGCCTGTGTTTTATTTGTGGCATGACATGTTCTCATCCCACAAACTGTGGAGCTGAGGAAGATGGTCTGAGAGAGAAAGAGAAGAGAATCCAGGGAAGGAACAAAATGGATGAGGTTTCTATAAAGCTCTAATAGCAGAGAAAGCCATTTCAGTTCAGGTCTTGGATGCCCTGTCTAGTGATTCCCAAATGTTTTTAGTCTGATATGCCTCTGTTAGGCTTAAAAAGACCTTGATAGTCCTCAGATTCTCTCCTCATCAGTGTTTCAGTAAGAATTACCTTGGGGTTTTCTATGTTAGATTAGAGAATATAAGCCATTTGTTATCACAGGCTCTTGATTGCAGTCTGTGTGATGATGGTGTCTCCTGAATACAAATGCATGGACTGTAGGCACACAAGAGGTACCAGGACCAGAGATAAAAGCAGACATGATTAGAAGAGGAAGAGGGAGATCTTTCTAATAGAAAGAGGAAGCTCCCAAGGGAAACTGTGGGTTGTTGACTTTCTGTTGTCTCCAAATCAGGCCAGGTGCCTTTCATGGGAGATAGGCCCTGGCCATTGGTGTGCTGTTGGTCTCTGTCCAGGTCAGGCTTTCAGACCTGGCGGTCCCTTAAAGCTCCAAATGGATGGGTTTTCCTGCTGTCCTCATCATGTTTCCCATTCCCGACACTTGGGGCAGGGGCAGTTGTGTTGTTTCTGATAGACACACATGACAGATGTTCCACTTTCTCCTTCCTCCCTCAGTGGAGCAGGTTGCCAATGTGGTGCTGTACTCCAGTGACTACTATACCAAAGTGGTGGCTGCTGAGGAAGCACAGTGAGTGAATGCTCCGCCTCTTCCTTCCTGCTCTTTCACACCCTTTTAATGACCCTCCTCATCAGTAATGGGAGATTCTCTTAATTATAGCCTGCTGTTGCAGTGTTCTCTCCTCTCTTACCTCATGCGTGTGTCCCACATCCATACTCTCTGAATGCAGCTGGTCTCCTTTTCAGAGAGTCAGCAGAGACCCTGCACGTTCTTTTGGGGAATGGAGAAGTTGCAGAAGAGGTTTGAAGAGTAATTCCTTACATGGCAAGCTTAGCAGGGGCTGTGGAAGGTTCCTGATTGCTGGAAAGCTTTAAATAGAGGTGCAACAGTTTTCTGAAAGATGCTGCTGTTTGAGTGGTAGTCATGGATACTCTAGCTTGAGGCCAGTCTTTTCCACACCATTTTATTTGATTCCATCTGGCCTGAGAAAGCCTGTGAAAACCTTGAGCCTGTTGACGTGGAGAACCACTTGCTTTTTTTCACTGCCCTGGCAGTGCAGCACTGAACCTCATTTTGTGAGAAGGGTTGGGCCCACCTAGATACTTTATATTTGTCTGGTGTCTTGCTCTGTAGCTTAGGGACATGTTTTCCATTCAGTCTTGGTCTTCTCAACTAGGATTCATTTTGTCCAAATTTGGAGGTCTGCAGCATAGAGGAGATGGCCTCAAGTTGTACCAGGGGAGGTGTAGATTGGATATTAGGAAAAATGGATGTGGCACTTAGGGGCATGGTTCAGTGGTCTTGGCAGTGCTGGGTGAACAGTTGGACTTGATGATCTTAAAGGTCTTTTCCAACCTAAAATAATCTATGATTCTATGGTTTTGACCTACTTTCCTGCCTTAATACGAAATTAAACATTTTCTATAAGTGCTTGTTGTTCTTTGCTGATTATAAAGGGAATTTTATTGGTTAGATTAGACGTAGACATCTGCATTGACAGATGAATTCCTCTGCTTTTGGGCAGCTTTATAATCTGTTTTGAAATTCTCTTGGTTCAGTGTGTAACAAAATTAAAGTGTATCATTTCCCTTCTTATTTTCAGGGAAAAGGTGCAGCCCAACAGCAGCCTGACCAAGACACTGACACTTTTGCCCTTGCTTGCAAATAACCGTGAGACGCGGGAAATAGCTCTGGATGGAAAACTAAAGGATGAGGACACCAACCTGGCTTCTAGTACTATGTGAGTGGGGTTTTAAATGGTCCTGGGTAGTGGGAGAGTTCCAAAGCAGAGGGGAGGATGGAGGAGACACCTGAATCAGGCCTCTATAAATGTGTGTCCAGGTGAGCACATGTGAGCATCACTACTTACCATGCCATACTCATTCAGGGTATGTGATCACAGCTCTGGAGAGGTGCTGACTTTCCCTGAGGCTTCTCTGCTCTGCCACTTGCAGAGTGTTCCCCTAGTTCTTGCTCCACCTGTGTATTGTTCCGTGTTGCTGTGCCACCTCACACTGCACTGTTTTCTCTGGCAGCATTAAGGATGGAATAGACAAGACAGTGATGGGGATCCTGGTTTCCTACAAGGTCAAAGTGAAGCTCACTGTTCCAGGGTAAGCCTAACACCCCTTTTGCTGTATCTGCCTAGAGTTAAGAGAGTAGAGTGTGTCTCCATCACTGAGGTTGGGGAAAGGAGCAGGACAGTCCACCCTAAAAGAAAGGGCACATATTGTAGGATATGAGGCTCCCCTTGAAGCAATAAATTTTGTGGAAATCAATTTTGGCCTGTCCAAAGAACTGACTTGAAGTAGAGGGTTTGGATTACTGTCCTTAGACACCATATGACTGTATGGCTCAAGCAGGAACCTCCGGTTTGCCTTGCAACATTTTGTTTCAAAGCCAGAACTTCTTTTGTGAGAACTGAAGTGCAACTTTGTGTGAGTCTTTATGGTGGCATTGTTCTTCCAAAGCAGAAGGTGAAAACATCTGCCTGAGAGTCATAAATACTGTAGCTCAGGTTCTGCACTGAGCCAGCTTTCTGGGAAAAGCTGATGTTATCAACATGAGCTAGTTCCAGGATAATAGTGCAAAAGTGGACAATGATAATAACTCTGTTTATGCTCGTCACTGTTTACATTTGTATTTCATTCATCTGTCCTTCTTTCTAGTATAAAAATGAATCAAAGATTTGCCTAAAGCCTGACAAAATGCCTCTTGCCTTTTGTGGATCTCCAGTTGCCCCTTTGGTTCTTGGAAAGGGGCCATGCCCAACACTTGGTGTAGTGGTTTAGGTAACCAAACCACCACACTTGGTCAAGAGTTCAAAAACTTAGACTCTTTCTCCATGAGAATGACCTGAAAAATGAACATTACCTTGTTTAAAAACAGGTTGGTTTGGATTTTATGCTTTGTGGCAAGCAGAGAACAGTATATGAGGACAGTGACTTTCGTAGTCTACCAATAAAACATGATTTGGTAGAGCACCAGAATGGAAAGGCATTAAATAGTCTTTGTTTTTCTCCTTGTTTTCTTTCATAGCATGCTGGGAGACCTCACCTCCAGGTAAATGTCATCTTCCTTTTCAGACCATGCAGTCCTAGTTGTTAATTCATCTTTTTACTCTGTTTCCTATTCCCATTCCCACCTCCCTAAAAAAAATAACTATCCCTTAAGCTGATATAAGCAAGAAGTTTCTGCATTCAGCTGTGAAAATGAAGCAATTACAAAGATATCTCTGATTTTATCTACATGCAAGTACATTCAGCACATAATAAACCCAGTTTATGAATGTGGGTATGCCTGAGATATTTGTGAAGAAATTTAACTCTTCTTGAGGTGAAAATTATGATTAGAAAATATGAAAGAATGGGTGAAGCAGGAGCTGAGGGCTCAGTCTGCCCTCACATGGGAAGGGGTCTGAACCAGGTTTGAATGGAGCTGTGGGTCTGATGCATTCTCTCTTCTCCCCAAAGTGAAGTGGGCACAGAGCTGCCATTCCGTCTCATGCACCCCAAACCTGAGGAAAGGAACCCAGCAGGTCAGTTACACATGGGCTTTACTGTTATTCATTAACAGACTCCAGTGAGATCTTGCCACTCTAAGCTTAGAGGGCTTTGTGCTGCAGGAAGCCCTTAGCGTCCACAAGGCTCCAGTATGGAGCTGTTCTATGCGTGTATGTGTGCGTGTATATATATCTATATCTATATATATCTATATCAACCTCAAGGCACAAAATAACAGGCAGGAAGGATGCTAAGATGGGAGAAAATGGAAATGAGTCATGTTCCCGTTTCATCTGTCGTCTGTGGAGTCACATCTCAAAGGACAGGGGCTTGAGGAAGCACCGCACAATTAAATCTCATGACTACAGAGCAGAATGTCCCAAGTGAAGCTTCCAGCAATTCCCAGTCACATTCCAGGATAAAAAAACCCCAAACATCAGAAAACACCTAACACATATGAACATTGTAAAAAGCAAAATACTTTTAAGCAAAGTTAAGAAGTGATAAAACTATTGATGATTTTGGAGTCCTAGTTATCCTGATATGTCATTGGCCATGGTGTCTCTGATGTGGCCTCTGTGTTCAGTGATTAGCCAAGAGGAATATCTCCTCAGCATCAGGTCTGTACATGGAAGTGTGGAAACTCTAGAGCAGTGTAAGGAGCAAACCTTCCCAAGGTATCCTGAGGTTTGGGATCAGATGCCAAAACCACAGGCTGTTGGGAGCATCTTTGTTCTCCTCCCACTTCCTCTGGCTCTGGCTAGCTCTGTTCTCCAGTGGTGAACACCAGAGACAAGGTGCTCACACTAAATTAGAAGCTCCTGTCCAGCTCTGAAGCAGCTCTTAAACACAGCAGCCCTTCTGTGCTAGGACTGTTAGAGATGAGCCATCTTGGCCTGCCCCCTATGTTTGAACAGAGTTGCTGGGCTTCAAACAAAAACCTCACGTCTGCTTCTGTGCTGTTTTTTTCTTTCTTTCCTTCTTTCTCTTTGGGCTCAAACATACCTAATGCTGCTGTTTCTAAGAACATAACCACAGGACGGTGGTGGTGGAACCCATGAGAAGAGTTACCCTGAGATAGATGCTCTATTCTATACCAGAAGCATTAGAAAGGGGTGATTTGAGTCCTCACTCTGTGAAATTATTAGAGGAATCAAGTGTGAGCAATGAGCAGACATGCTGGTGATCCACTCCACACTCAGTTACTCTAGTTGGGAATCAGGGTTTGCTAATTATGGATGTGCTGGAGTCAACAAAGGTAGGTTTTATCATTCCTGTAAGAGTTGCACTCCAGGAAACTCCCCCTGCTGTGAGCTATGCCAGCACAGCCTCGGAGCACAGAGAATGGTGAGGGGCTGGGATGGCACTGGTGGCCCCAGGAGCAGTGGCTAGTGAGGGCCATCTAGTGCCGGTGGGCAGCCCAGGCTGCAAAATGTAAAGCTTTCATGGACATCGGGGAAAGCTTGAAAACTTCTAACAAGGCTCGTCCAAAGGCTTAGGCACCTGTAAAGCATTTTGCATTTTTAAAATGGTACGGATTTTTTTTTCATTACTTTTTTGGTGTTAACCATGCCACAACCCCCTTTTTATTACTTTATAATTCTGTCAGAAGCATTTATAGCATGAGGAAAAATGGAAGTCAGGTAGTTTTCCTTTCTAAGGTCACTTCAAAGGAGGGCTGATGTCCTCCTTTATATAGGATACTCAAAAGGATGTGGGCAGAAGACTTTACAGGAGAAACGGAGAACTGCAGTATTTCTCAGATTGCTTCCCCAGCACATCCTCTTACCAGGGGCACAGCACATACATTGTTCACTACATCAAAGTCTTGTAGGGGCTTGCTGTCAGGAGACAGCTATGGTCTATGCATTCTGTACACGTGGAAACTGAAAAACTGAAAAAAAATACAGATGGTTTCAGGAGCTTTCCCGTGGGAAAGCCCTGCAAATGGTTAACTCAGGAAATAAACGCTTTCTCTTAAGAAAAGATGCTCTAGCACAACAGAAAATTCCTGTGAAGCCTGCATAGCTGACATGAAAACTGCTGGAATGTGGGGTCTGAGCTTATTAACAGTGAATAAAACAGCTTCCCAGATGAAGCTGATAAAGTAAAACACTTTCCAGCTTTATTGGCTGAGAGTTTTCTATGCACTGTGCCTAATCACTTTTCCCAATCGTGAATTCAGACTTTTTAATTTTTTATTCTACCACTTTAGCTCATGAACCCTGAGAAATACAATGTGTTTCATTAGCAAAACACCATCTAATCAAGCGAATCAAGACTTAATTGCAGAGCTGGAGCTTCAACTAACAGTGTTTAGACTCTCAAAGGTCCAAACAGATGGAAGTTTTCTTCGTTGCCTTGTTCAGCAGCCTCTGCAGTGGCAGTAGGCAGGGGTGCATGCCCAAGAAATTTTGAGATCACTCCTCATCTTCTCCTTCTGTTCCCTTTTGTTTGTACTGATGAGTCAGTAGTAAGCAGTTTGCCTATTGCACCTCCCTGCTTTACTGGACTGTCACTTTGTCTGAAGGCACAGCTGGGAGAAAGGAAAGGAGTCAAAGGCATCAGCTTAGAGAGTCAAAGCTGAAGCGGGACTAAAACCCACAACATATTACGATTTATTCCTTGCAGTAGGGGACTATTCTTTTCTCTAGCCAAGGTGATTTATGGCAGAAGTAAAACATCAATGCTTTTAATCATGCAGAGCTGACTTGAGTGTAGAGAATCTCAGAAACACAAGCTTCCCAAGCACAGGGTTTAATTTTTTTGGGGCCAAATGGGATGAGTGTGACCACGTGCTCTGTGCTTTATTCTACAGCAGATTGCTCTGCCCTCTCTAGCTGTCCATGAGAGCTCTGGAGCCTTCATCCCTCAGGGAAAAGCAGGTCTGTCCTGGTGCATGGCTGTTGCAGACTGCTTGGTCCTTGTCCCTGTGCCCAGAGGAGACAGAAAAGGAGCAGCTTGCCACCTTTCCTTTCCTGTGTTTATTTATAGCTTCCTTCTCTTGGACCTCTGGGAGGTCAGGATTTGCATGTTTTATGTGTGCTGGTTTTGGACCCATGTGGTTCCAACATGGTTATTTTTAGGCAAAGCAGATCCTGGCATATTGGCAGTCTGTCTTTTCTGCCTGCTGACAAAAAACGTGTAGTGATGTATTTCTTTTAAAGATAGGCTCAAACTGGGCTGTGTCCCTTTATGCTTCCAAGACCTTTCCCAGTTAGCAGTTAGCCCATAAGCTCCTGCTGGGCTTTCCTCAAGGCTGTAATCTCAGTGTGAGTTCTTTGGTCTGGGGTTTTCCTGCCCATTTCCTGATGTTTTACGTTTTGTGGACCTATGTCTTGGACACTGGTCTTTGTTTTGGCTGTTGTTCAACAAATGGTCATTTATCTGCTCCCTGGTTAAACCTGAATGAACAGGCTCGTTTTAGGAAACCCAGAAATACTTTGTCCCCTTAATAGTAAAGCAATACCTTCCCTGTATTGGTATTGTGGCTTTCAGAAAATAGTGATTTTTTAAAGCACTTGAATGTCTTGGAAAATAACAAAACTATTCCCTTTTTTTTTTTCTTCCCACATAAAGTTAAGAGAGGTTAAAAGCAAGCTTATGATCAAAATTATCATTTGCCACAACTTTAATTATATGGAATCATTTCTGTGGCTGCATAATGAAAGCTTAAAGAAAACTCTACAGAGAGTATCATGGCATTTCTGGACCCTCATTGATCCCCCTCCCATCCCAACCCTCAAAACAATTGCTGGAATGCTAATTAAAATTCTGGAAATTTTTCAATATTATAGTATTAAATAAGGCACAGGACAGTAAGGGGACTCTGGAGTGGACCTGCTAGGGTGCAGATGTGGCATGTGGGAGGTAGTGCTGCAGCCTGAGGATGAAGTAGTGCATCTTTGAATGTAAACATCCATCTGAGCTATATAATAAGCATTTCTCTGCTGCCACACTATCTACGTATTGATTCAGTAATCATTTATCTGACAGCAACGTATATGCCCAAGTGAAATAAAACCTATTTCCCCCCTCAATCTATTTTGTAAAATTGGTTTTAAATCACATTGGTGGCATCTCGCACAGCTTCACTTACATCACTGATATCACCCGTAGCAATGAATGAATACAAATTGGAGGGAAAATGAAACAAGAATGGTGCACTGGAAATTTTAGAAGTTCTGAATGTTTTATTTTAACTCCTTTTCAGTCAAGCATACATGTCTGAAGGCTTTCCAGACTTCATCTTGTCTTCTGGGAATAGATGAAACCATTCTTGTCTGGATAGACACCATCAGGAGTGTCTTTACATGATCCATCCTTTGAGGCATTCTAAGGCATTTTGGCTGGAGTGGTCCCATCTGGCACACTTTTATTGCTGACTTTTCCAGCAGTGTTTGTCACCACTTGTTGCCCTTGATTTTTTAGCATGTGCTGTGGATGGGAATTCTCCAGATAACAAGTTCTCCAGTCACTGAGGCATCCCAGATCCCTCATGACTTCTGTAGAATGAGGTGGGCTTTGCTCCCTGACTCAAACACAGGAGAAGTAAGCCAGTGAAGTGACTCTAACTTGCTAAAGATAAAGTAACTGTGAGAACAAAAAAATCCCTGCAAATACAGTCTGTTCCACTTATTTTAGGCTCTGCTGAAACAGCTTCCAAGGAATCCTGCTAGCAAGTAGGATTTGTTACAGTGTGGTTAGCAAAGATCCCATTAAAGAAACACAAATCCCAAAGGTCTTGGGACTATTTTTAGGGAAAGATGAAATCAGGAGTGTTGGCTCAAGGATATAACCTATCTAGTGAGAGACCACAGAGGCATTTCTGTACTCTGACCTCTGTTTGATTTTATCACCTTCATGTTTGTTGAACAAGAACATATCTTACCAGCTGACTCCTTCAGTCACAGTGATCAGGCAGTTAAGGCTGACACCATGTCACTGTCAGCTCAGAGTCCGAGTATGTGCACAGATGTCTCCCCCAGCTGTGACCATAAGCAAGCATAGATGGGAAAAATATGTCTTGATTTCTCATCCCTTCTGATGGCTTGGGTAATGTTGCTGAAGTGCTTTTCCATTTGGGAAATCAAGCTTTGCTTCCTCAGGTGCATGTATCTACATTTTGACACTTCCTGGAATTCTTACACTGCTGCAAATCCTGATGCTTGTCACTGCTTTGACTTCTCAGTCTATACATCTTTGAGTTAAACATTTTGTAAATGTTTTACCATCTGCTGTTCTAACTACCTGGTGTGTCTTTTTGCTGCATGTGGGTGACTGCAGGGAAGGATGGGTAAGTTGTTTTTTTTTTAAGTATTTCACGTTCTGGCTGCACTTGTGCTTTGACTCATTTGAAAACTTCTCATAATTGTGTGAAAATCCCCAGCTTAAAATCCAAAGTGAGCAAGTTACTGTGGCCTGACAGATGACTGCTCCCAGTTAATCAGCAAGGGCTGACCATGTGAAACTTGATTAAGAGAACATGTTTTGACTCACATCGAGGGAGGGGTGTGTTCATGCTCACCTGATGTTCTGTAGCTCCAAGTTTCAGAAACTTAATAGATTTGACCATGTGCCTCTGTTTTAGTATAAAAGGAATAAAGATGAAAGGTTGCACATTTTATTCCTGGATGAAACCCCTTTAAGGCTGCAGGCTGTTCATGTAGCTGATAAATAGGTAGCTGAAATGGACACAATTCAGAACAGATGAAAACCTCCTCAGTTTGAGTCCTGAAATCCTCAATCGACTGCTTTTCCTATTAGTTAGAATAGCACTAGTGAAGATGGTGCCTGTGGGACTGTGATTCAAATTCCTTTGAAGACATTACCAGGCTGCTCTAAGCTTCTGTTCTATCTCCTATCTGTTGCCTGAAGTCTGCTGGTATGAAACATGACTGACATAATTTTCAAAGACCTCTGTTTTTTTCATTGCAGCGAAGCAGAGCTGGTATTCGAGGAGTTTGCTCGTCACCAGCTAAAAAGTACACCTGATGAAGAGGACAAGAATTTGCCCTCAACTGATGAGTGATGAAAAGAACAAGCTGCCAGAGAAGCTGTGTAGTCAGGCTTCAGTTAGAAATTTAGGAGCTAAGTTTCTAGTCAACTGCATGTTCACAGTGCACACGTGGTCATGCAGGGATCAGCCCTGAGATCAGTGGGCACAGCATTGTGGATCTCTATTGCTTATTACAAGTTTCACCTCTGGAAGAATGTGGCAAACACAGCCCCTGGTACTTACTCGAGCTACCAGAGGAGGACTGGAAGACTGCCATGCCATGACTTCTGCTTTCAGGGCTGCCTAATAAAAAGCTTGGTTGCTTTCAGCACCGGTGAGAGTTAAATGAGGGTTTGTGCAGCCTGCCTGGATTTCCTCAGTGTTGGTGTCTGTGACTTTGAAGTGCCAGTGACCCAAATCCCAGCCTGGAAGGCTGGCTTGCAGCCCTTGGTGATTCGTTGAAGCTTCCCAGCAGACTGTACAAAAGTGATTTTATTTCCTTTTGGTTGTTTTTGCATTTATGCTGTACCACATTCATCCAGTGCATGATTTCAGTGCTTGCACTGTCCCCGTGTGGATAACATCCCCTTTCTGTACCATTAAATGTCCTGCAAGTAATCTCCCACAGCAGATACAAAGCTGATACACAGTATTTGCTTTCTAGCAATATGCTGAACAACCATATTATTAAAGAAGAGATAAATATTCACTGTCCAGGAATTCCTTAAGAAAGCTCCGTGTATATACAACCCCAAACAGGGAACTGCCAGTCCCCACTGATCCTGTATTAGAGTTTCCTTCAGGCAACACTGCTTCAAAAGAGGGTGCAGGAAAATTAAGGAGGAAATTATGAGGCAGCCTTCCCTGAGGAGCCTTTTCCAAAATGCATCTGCCAGAGGTTGGTTTATGCTCTAAGAAATGAGATTGTATTCTGCAAACTTTGTTCTTTCTTGTTGATTTGGATATTCTCATTATCCATATAAATGTCTGATCCTTTCCTGAATCTCACTTAGGTTTTAGCTGAAGTGAGTTGCAGCACCTAATTACATTTTGCGTGTAAAACAACTGGCGTTTTCTTTTTCTCATTTTTGCTTTAAATCACCTTTCAGTGTCCCTGGCTTGAATTTTCCTGAGAAGTCTGAATGCAGGGCCTAAACTTAATATAAACTTATGTTTCCCACCCTATGCACCGGAAAATGAAATTAAGAGCTTTGCACGTATCTTAGTTAATGATGTGCTTTTAACAGAGGGGAAAGTGAGCAAGACATTTTTGAGATGCATTTCTGCAGAATCACTCCATATACAGGCCTCATTTTTTGAGCAGACATTTGTCTTTTTTTTACTGACATCATCATGGTTACAAGCCCAACTTTTACAGATGGTCCAAAGGCTTTAACCAAAATGGGTTTACACAGGGTCTCCAACACAAAGAGTTTGGATTAAAAGTAAAGACTTCTCCTGTTTTTCTTCTGTAAATTGCTCTTGACTAAGCTGCTGGAAGCAGTGAATGAAGACCACGGCTGAGTTCAGGGTTCCATCAGTGCTCTCCCCAATACACCTGTCCCTTGCTGAGTTCAGGGTTCCTGATACACCTGTCCCGCAGGGTCTGTTCTTACAGCTGTCTCACATTAGCTGAAACTGCAGAAGGCACTGTTATGGTTTGCTCTCTTATTTCTGAGATCTGGATGCTTTGCTGCTAAAGAAACCGGCATGGTCAATAGGATTTGGGTGTGATTTCAGCTTTTTGCTTAGGGGAGGCTCAGTCATTTGCACCTGGGTGTCTGGGGAGGTTTTTCCCTGGTATTTTTATTACTAATTTCTTGGTGGCTGGAGAACATGCAGAAACTACAGTAAGACTGAACAAATTGCTGGTTGTGAATATGCTGGTCTTGGAGAGCTGGTGTTCAGAAAATCCTTTAAAGATGCTTAGAGGAGGGGGAACAGTCTTCCAATTTTGCTTCAAAGTGCTACTTCCTCCACAGAGACGTTCCCGTCAGTGTTCCTGGCTACTGGACGTGTAAGTACGGGATTAGTAAACTCAGAGATCTGATTTTTTTTTCCTTTTTTTTTTCTTTTTTTTTTTTGCTTTTTTTTTTTTTTCTTCTTATATGTCAGCCTTGTGAGGGGCTTCTGTCACTGCCTTACTTTTCTCTTAAATTCAGCTGTGGTGATGACTTCTGTAAGCTAAATGCGACCAAATCATAGTTCACTCTGCTGTGCAATAGAGTGGAGTCAAAACAGTTATTAAATCTGTTCTTTTGCCTGGGCTCGGGAAGGCACTTTCAGATGCTGTTTAGCTCATGCTGGACATTTGCTCAGAGAGCAACGAGGGCTTTCTGCTGGTTCCTGCAGCTGCCTGTCCCTTCTCTTGCCCTTCAGCCAGCAGATGGTGACTTCTGTCAGCAGAAAAGAGGTCTCTAGCTGGAACTGTTTGCCTTTTATCCTCTTTTATCATTAAATCCTGGGAACAAGGGCAGTGCTTTGGCAGGGGCTGCCCGGGGAGGGTTGGAGTGCCCAGGGCTGGAGGTGCCCAAGGCAGGGCTGGCCGTGGCACTCAGGGCTCTGGGCTGGGGGACAAGGTGGGCATCGGGCACAGGGTGGGCT
>JAWWEW010000012.1:19139522-19167166 GCA_035583185.1 Anabacerthia variegaticeps | reverse complement strand
GGGGCAGCGCAGCCCCAGCCCGGAGCGGGCGCCGCCGCCAGCGCCGCGCCCGAGGAGTCGTCGGACAGCGAGCCGGAGCAGGAGCCCGGCTCCCCGCAGAAGCTCATCCGCAAAGTCTCGACGTCCGGGCAGATCCGGCAGAAGGTGCGTGCGGCGGGCGGGGGCCGCGGGCAGGGCCTGGGGCTCCCGGCAGCGCCGCGGCTGGTGCCGCCGCCTCCCCCTCCCGCTGGCACGGCCCGCACCGCCGCTGCCCCGGGCGCCGCTCCGCGAGCTGCCGGAAGGGCCCCCCGGCCTCCCCCGCGGCCCGCACGGAGCGCCCCCAGCCCGGCCCTCAGGGGGTGCCGGCGGTGCCCCACACACCCCGCTCCGCCGCCACTTGCTGCCGAATCCGCCCCTCTCCCCCTCAGCGGCCCCTCCGGGACCTGCCGGCCACCGCAGACCACTCCTCAGAGACCCCGTGACAACACCCCCCAGCATCTTTCCATGGGCTCGGGAACCCCAAAATGCTTCGTAGGGATCTCCATAATGAACTGTTTCTTAGGCGCTCGCTAACAGCTGCCCCCTAAATGCCCTTCAGCATGTGCCGGTGCCCCCAGACTGCCCTCAGGGGCTCCTGGAGTTGCCCCCGACCACCCTTCAGATGCCATCCCCCTCAGAGCCTGCCCTTAGCCCAGCCCAGGCCGCCCAGGGAGCTTTGCTAAACCAGCAGGGATGAGGCTGCTCCAGCTCAGCAGGACCTTATCGTACCTCTTTCCTTCCTTGCTCTCTTCCCCTGTAATATCTTCTTGGAGCCATGGAAATTAGATTTGGGCTCCTGCTCCCCGGTGCTGCCCCCCACTATCTGGTGTTTGAGCTCTTAAGGACACCCTGTCCCTCCCCGCCCCACGAGGCTGCATCTCCCCTTTTCTCGCCATGTTGCAGTAGCCAGGGGCTCCATCCTCACCTCCCAGTGCCGTCCCTGAGAACCCCTGCACATCCCATCCGCACCTTCCTGTCACATCGTGCCGCTATCACTTTCCAACACCCACTCCTGTGGTCCTGTTGGACTTGGCCCAAGTCGGTGTCTCATAGTCAGAGCTCTGCTCTGGAAGGTGCAGCCCTTGCTGTTATTCCCCACAGTCGGTGTGTTCTTCCCTCGACATCTTCCCATCCTTTTTGTGGTTTCATCCCAGTTTGCCCCATCTTACGCTGTGCTGTTTTGCCTTTCTCTAGCCATATAGCAACGTTTAGATTTCTGTCTGGTAAAACTGGTCTCACAGATGGTTAGTCTTTGTTCCCAGCTTTTTCTATCCTGCTTTGCCTTCCTATTAAGGTAACAGTCCTTTCCACCCGTATTCCCTTGGCCCAGTCATATTTTACCCCTCTGTGGCTCATTCTGAAACAGTAAGACCATTTTTAGGGGCAGTAATGACATTATGCAACTACAACCACATCTGTAGTTCCTCTGTATTGTTACTGTAAGAGAAGATGCGAAGATTTCCGTCAGCCTTAGGCTGGGAACCACCCATAGGGAGTTTCCCTTTTCTGTACTATTTTTATTATAGCAGCATGATATTTCTTTGTAGCCATTAAGCTCCTGTGTAACTCTTGGACTGTTGTGCGATGTGTTTCTGCTTAGAAATACGAGGTTAGTTATTGTCCCATCACATGCTTTGTGATCACCTTGTTCCTGCAGCAGGAGCAAGCACGGTGCAGCTGTGGGGATACAAAGGCTCACTCAGTGCTGGTACTGCAGCTCAGTGTTGCTTCTCTGGTATCGGTAGCAAAGGAGAGGTAAACATCTCTGCATGATGCAGTATCTGAAGCATTATTCAGAGGGATCTTTTTCCTGCTGGCTGGTTGGCCCTGCTTTCAGACACAAAGCCTTTCATCATTCTGCTGTACATTGTTGTTTTGCCACATTGGTTCCGGTCCTGAAGCCTCCGTGACACAGCGTGGTCACATGTGGGGACCATGGCAGGGCTGCTTGCCCATCTGCAACACGCTGCTGGCACTGCCACTGGCTCCTTGGGTTGAGGCACTGCAGGGCTGGGCTGTGGGATGGTTCTTTTGGCCACACCAGGAAACACTGGAGCCCTCTAAACTGGTAGATGTTCTGTATCAAACAGATTTCAGCTGTGCTGTAGCACCAGGTGACCTGAGCTAGTCCGTTATTCTACTGAGAAAACAAATAAGTCTTTTGAGTTATTTTCCTGCATAGAGTGCTGAATATCAAAAATTTATCTTGCTGGAAATCAGATGAACCTTGTGATTCTTAACACCACATACAGAAGGGGTCTCACGTGGAATGGGAGGAAGGATGGTCTAGTCTGTCTGCATGGTGGTGTTTGTGATGAGACACAAAGACTTTGTCGGTGCTAGAGTGGGAACTTTTGCTTATAGCAGGATGTTAGGGATGCTAAGATGAAAGGTGCACTGGATTGTATTTTTGTTTCAGTATAGCAGAACACAATCCTCCTGTCCTACTTAATCATTTTCCCTGCTTTACGTCACTTCCTGCATCAGCATGGCTGGAAAAAGTCAAGACCAGCCACTTGTATATGCAAACATAAACATGGTAAGAACAAGGATTATAAACAGATATTGTCTACAGCTATTAAGCCTCCTGTGTTTTAATCTGCAGAAAACCCTTGACTAAACAGTGTCAAATTTTCCAAGTAAGCCCAGGTATTACGGTATCAAGGATTGATTTGTTCTGTTGCTTGTCGGTGTCTTTTTGTTTTGTCATTGTCTTTTCTGCATGCTGCTGCATGTATACATTTTCCTTGCCCTCAGGGCAAGGAGCAAAGATGACTTTGTGAGTAATCGTAGTTTTGATGAGACTTTAAGGAGCTTGCTTCCTGCGTAAAGGCAGACCTAATTCTGAATTTGTCTGATGAATGACAGAGTACAGACTACTGTAAGCTGCAGAAGCTGTTGGACAGGTCCATCAGTGACAGTGAGAGATGCAGGCAGACTTTTACTGCAGCCTGAGGATACAAATCTCTTCTGACTACATCTTTTGCTGCAGTTAGCTTAGGATGGTGCCTGTAAGTACAGCTAAATGACCATGGAAGCTTACTGTTATCACAGTTTGAGTGCAGAGTCTGCTGTGGCCATGGGATTCCTCAGAATTTACTTGCTTGTCACAGTCCCAAACACTTTGGAGGTATATTTTCCTTCCACTGGTCCTGCCATCTGTTTTCATAAGAAATGCTATGAAATAAAGCTGCTTGATTGCAAGGCCATAAAATGTCTGAACTTGTTTCAGAGCCCATAGGTTGCTCATCTGTGTTTGACTGAAGTAGGTTGGTGTGGTAGTAGTGGGGCAAATGGAATTGTTTGGATGTTTAGGGACTGAGAGCTTGATGTGCAGAGTCTTAATGCAAGTCACAGCTATATTGCTTTAGCTGAAAAATCTGTCCCATGTAAGGCAGAGGGCAGGGGAAGGAGGAGTGGAAGGCTAAGTTTGGAAAGTGCTGTGTTTTAGTGTGCTTATGTGCTTTTAACTGGGAAGAGGTTTTGAGGCATAGAAGAAGGTATAAGGAAGGCATGTTTGGCAGTCTTTTAACGATTATTATTCTGGAGAAAAAAGAAAACCTCATATGATCAGGTATAGCAGGTGGTGTGACTGCTCTTTTCTCAGCTGGCAAAGAAGCAGAGGCTGTGTAACTTGTTTGACCAGCCATTTTGAGACCTGTCAGGCTTGTACCAATATCCAGCTTGAGAGTGTGCTGCTTTTGGCCCCTCTCTGTTGGCGCAGTTGCAGAAACTGTTGGTGGGCTAAGGTGAAGTGTCTTTGAATGGATGGGAATTGGGATGGAGATTAAATAAACCAAGAGGAGGAAGATGGGTGTGAGGAGAGGCAACAGCAGGACATCACTCCTGCCTTGTAAGCAGTGCTGAGGCCTCAGCTGGAACCAGCTGGAGTGGTAATGCCATCTCATTGTCACTTGCCATGGAGGAAGGCACAGGAATATCCAAAGTAGTTGTGGAAGCTGAGAGTGTGAAATGGAGGAGCACAGCACCCTGTTTGAGCTCTGGTAGTGAAAGGTGTTTCTTCCTTTGAACCTGACCTTTCACTGCCAGTGTCACATTACACCCCTCAGAAAGCAGGAGGGTGGATGGACAGGCCGCCTTCCTGTTTCATTCATCAGTTCGGTGGGATTTCCAGCCTGTCAGCTTCGGTATGCTGAACTCTCAGTTTGTTTACCAGACAGGATTTCAGCAACGTCCTTGGGTGGCATCAGGAGGACTTCTTGTTTAGACTAGTTCAAACTAAGTTCTGTTTACTTTCACAGGCAGTTTCTCTGTAATATTTTCATTTTTATAACCATTTATTGTTGCCTTGAACTTTTTAAGACAAGTTTGCAGTACGTATTTCACCAGAGCTGCTAACAGAGTGAGCAGCTCTCCAAACTATCTGAGATATCGGAAGCTGTCCAGTTCCAGTAGCAGAGATATGTCAAGTTATTTTGTACTATGAGAAGCAGAATAAATTAACTGGTTCTGAGCTTTATGCTATGGTGGACAAACTGCTCAGTATCTGAACCAGCATGATTCTGATCCCTGTGCTCTGTACCAGATACAGATGATGCCTTTTGTGCTATGGGAAGTTGTGATTCCCTTTCTGATGAGCAGCTTTGAGATCTTGGAGCTACCCTGCAGTATAAAGGCAAAAAAAAAAAAATTAAAAAAAAAGGTGAGGAAGCAAAACGTTTCTCCTTGGTTTTGTGCAGCTTTCCAGAGCAGACTAAGCTGAGTTCTCACACATATGGTGGACAGCATGGGCAGCTGAAGAAAGCTCGTTTTGATTCTTCTTGTATTGCCTATTAGATAAAATGCCTGTTTTTTAGGTAAAGAAGTGTTATTTCTGGAGGACAAATGTTTTAAGGTTTTCTGAGATGAGATTAGACTGAGGAAATGGAGGAGTTCATTAGTTTGAGATACAAGTATCGAAGTAGTATGATAAGAAGCAAAGTATTTCAGTAAAGAGACTTTATAAAAGAAATATGCAACAAATGAGGAAGGAATTTTCTGGAATTTATGGCTTAATTCATATTCTGTCTGGCATCTTCCACTAAAACATATTAAAATGTCTGTCTGGTTTTGTTTTGCTACCTTCTGTCAGTGTCTTAAAGAGGACATTTTAGGAGCTTTGTGTATCATAAGTGGTGGTGGCTCATGCTTTAATCCAGGTAGAAACTGTGAACTTTTCACTTAAAGAGAGAAACTGTTGCAAAAGCGAAGTTTTTGTGATTGAACAGAAACTGAACAAACATCTTGAGCACAGGTTTGAAGGACATGAATTTCCTTGGAATAGCTGCATGAACAGACTAGTTTGTTCTGTGAGGACTAAGGACAGAGGTAGGATTTTAGGCTGAACCTTAACTCAATCTCCAGTCTGTTTCATGTGCTCTTCAGACTCGTCTGTTCTGACAAAATTGGGAAGCTTCCCAGCACTGTGTTTCCACTGGTGTACTGCAAGTTTGCCTCGCTGCTGGAGCATTTTGGATGCTGTATAAAAGCGACAGCTGTTACTTCCTTCTTAAAAAAAACAACCCAGACTAAAAAAACTCCACCGCACAACAAAACAAAGCACAAAACCACACGCACTTGTAGCATTTCTCATTCCTTCTAACTATAGATCAGGTTCCAGGAACTAAAGAGCTAACATTAAATATTTGCATGTTTTGAGAGCGTGGATTTACTTAGACCACATTGCTACAAAGTACTTTGCCAGATTACTAATTATTCTCTTAAGTAAAATTACTGACAAAGTACAGTAGATAATAAATGTTTTGTTTTGTTTGTTTGTTTTTTAAATAAAACTAAGTCAAATATTTAGAGTATTTCCCCGTACCCAAACCTGTTGTTACAAAAAACCCATTGTTATTTTACTTTGGAAGAGTACGGATTATAAATGAAAACAGTGAAATGTCTGTCTCCAGATTACCTGATTAGAAAATCCAGTGTGCCATGTAAGACACTGCATAACGTTACCTTTTTTAATTACAAATCTAGTGTGATTCTTTCTAAAATAGCAGATATACCTGCATATGTCAGAGAAAGTTATATTCCCTACTTCCTGGAAAGCTTAAGGTTTACCCTAGATATTGGGACAGCAGCATTGGAAATTTCATGGCAAAATACTGTCCCAAGTGAAAAGCACCTTCCTCTTGGAATGTGTTTTTTCAAGGTTTCAAATGTGCAAACCATTATTTAAAGAATTTTTTGTTAACTCTCCACTGAAACCGTTTGTTCCCTGCTTTTTCTGCACTAAGTGAGAGAAAAAGTTTTCTAAGTTTTCTCCACTAATTTGCTTCTTGTTTCACTAAGGACTTATGTGTCTCTTAGAGAAAGAAGATGCTTCTGTTTGGTTCTGCAGCTCCATGGGATGCTTATTGAGGAGCAGGTGAACAGCTGGGGCAGCAGCAGTGACCCCCAGCAGCTGCCATTGTTTGGGTCCCTTCTCACCCATTTTCTCTAAAACACTCCAGAAAGCAGAGCTTGTTGTGTGTGCCCCGTTCAGTGGTGCTCTGCAGCACAGCCCAGTGCTTCCCCAGGGTATGGAACTTGCTGTTTGCACTCCTTGGCCCACACGTGGACAGGAGAGCAGTTCCACTGAGGAGGAGGTCTAAAGCCATCTACTCTTCTGTCATCCAGAGAGGAAACAAATGCCTTGCTGGTTACAACATGATGATATCCAAGTTAGATAATTGATTAACATGGGTTTACTCCATTTGAGTTCAGAGGAGATCTTTTTGTTTCCTCACTGTCTCATTGCCAAGTTGAAAAGTTTTACACCTGATACCTGTTCTGTTGTTGCGTTTTGCCTTTTTCAAGAAAGAAAGTGCCCTATAGATCACATAGTGTTTGCACTGAGCACATTGTACTGGGGTCTTGCAAGTTTTAATGAATTTATCCATGTAATGTACTAGTGAGGAGAGGTAAACCACCCCAGTTTCCCATAGAGGGAATGGAGACACACACTTCTTGTGTCAAATGCACAAAATCACACTGGGCATCCCCACACCTGGGAACTGAGGTAGGTGCTGCAGGCTCTGGGGTCATGTCTTCATCTGTGGGACAGCAACCATCACTGGTCCTTCAGCAACAGAGATATGGCTGATAGAATGTGGAGGGTGTGCTGCCTGCTCTTCAGACTGCTGTCAGCTGAGACAGGGCAGAGCACTCTTTTGAGAATGTGTAGATCTGTCACTGAGATTTTATTAGAAATCAGTATTCTGGGAACTCACGCTGTTCTGTTCAACTGAAAGTTAACAAATTGGTGTTGGCAGGGCTGTGCTCATCTTCCTTGTTTTTGCTGATGCTGGTTAAGATGTTTTGGCATGGTCAAAGGTATTTGCAGGATATTAAAACAGGGAAAGTGGAAAAACAAATTAAAAGCTTTGGAGTATCCTTTGAAAACTATGTTAAATAGATGAGGGGAAAAAAAAAGCATAGGTTGTTTAATACATAAATATGGAAAATCTGATAGCAACAGTTGTTACAGATGAGATAAAAATAATTTCTAAGATACACAGATATTAATTAAATGGCCAAGGGATAAAAGCTGCTTTCCACTCTCAACCCATTGGAATACCAGTTGCTGTAAAAGGATGAGGATTTGGCCTTGCATATACCAGTCACTACTGAATAAGGCTCCTTGCAGAATTCAGTAGCAGAGTTGATGGGAATCCAGACACAGTGGGAGGAAGCTGTCTTTCTCTCAGCCTCCTCAACACAAGGGCAAAGGATTCAGTTTTCTTTTCAAGGTACAACTTTCGCTTTCCCGTGTCCTGAAGTTGTCGTATCCGTACTTGCTGCTGACTTTTCCTTCCTCCTTGGCCTAGATCTCCGTGACGTTTAGCGGTGTGGGAGGGATGGGGTGGTTATGATTTTGAGGATGAGATCCACAGCTGTGTTCTGACCGTGCTTTCCCTTACATTGGCTGTTCCTGTGCTTGCACCCATCACGCCTTTCCAGCCCGACACTCTCCTGTCAGATGGCCCTGACAGCCCGCTATGGTGAGTGCCTGGCTCCTTCTGCCTGCTGCTGAAGTGATTGGGTGGGCTTAGACAGGTGTTTTGTTGGTAATAACTTGTCTTTCTGAATGAAGAGGAGTGTGACTTAAGCTCTAGTGGTACTGGGTGCAGCATTAGAGGGTTCTTTGTACAAGCTGTGATTCCAAATGAGGTTCTCTTGGTGTGTCTTGGCATGACGCGCTTCTGAGTTCAGACAGGGGGTTCTGTGATGTTGGTGTGTGGCTTGTGACAGGCAGGTCTCAGAGCTGAAGGTTTCACAGCAGGTAATGTGTTTTGACGTATTTTGTGTGTGGGAAAAATGCCTAAGGAAGGGATGTGGCTGTGTATGTGTCATTTTAGATGATAGAAAAAATAACTGTCAAATGTGTTGTGTTTGTCCTTAAGTGTATAAAGCTCACATGTAATTAGTACCCTTTAAAATTTTATTTCATTCTGAAGTTTTCAAGTAGCTTTTAAACTGTTGCCTTTTTGCCTTTGGTTGTCTCTGTGGATGGGTTCAAGCCCTTATCTTCCAGCTTTACTATAGGTTGTCTGGAGCTTTGTACTCAGTTCCCCTCTTGTGTCTGGGCAGGATGCCTGGAGCCTATGGAAAGCATACTGAAGGCTTAAGCAGTTAGCATGCCAGGAATTGTCCAGTTAATAACTCATCCTGAACCCATGTATTGGTGTGGTTTTCGTTCTCTCTTCTAAAGAGCTGACCAGAGTGTTGTCTAGTCTAAGTACTTTGCTTGGAGCATTGTGACTGAACTCATTTTTCCAGAATGCAGTGTGATGATATCCTGTATATTGTGTTTCCTTTTCCATATATGTTTCTCTGTGCTTTCAAATTTGTTTTAATTTGTTAAGTTGTTCACTTTGGGGCTGTGAGTGTACATCCCTTTTTGAACAGTCATTCAGAATAGTAGCAGCTGAATGTGGTATTGAAAAGGAGATGGTTCAGAGACCTGTTCTTTGTTTACTGGCTGCAGCATTAACTAACGGGGAATGAAGTGTTTGAGCATTTATCTGTTCCAAGGCACATTCAAGCCTTTTCAGTATTTATTTGATACAAAGTCCTGTTTTTCAGTGCAGATCTGGAGAATGAGCTTGCATTTCCTGTTTCAGTGCCATCCCAGCTCACTGTGGCCGGGTTGGTGCTCTCTGCTCTGGACTCTGCTGGTCTCTGGAGTTGTAGGGAGGCTGGAGGAGAGCTGTCACACTCACTGTGTGCAGAGTGCAGCTCAGTCAGCAGAGCCGGAGGTTACAAAAGAGGAGGATTGGGAGGATGGTTGTTAGGCAAGTTTTTGCAGGCTTTTTCCAGGTGGTTGTATAGAGGTCTGTGCTGTAATCTGTCATGGGTGCTTCCCAGTTTATAAGGCATAGGTTACTAAACCAAAATGGAATGAAGTAGTGTACACTGAGGGCCTAGCCAGTGCCCCCTTCATCACTGGGCTGCTGGTACTGGATTGCTAACTCACTGCTCCAGCCTCTGTTTTGACACTTGATTCCTGCAGCTGACCTCTGATTTTCTTTTCTTTCTCCCTCTTCTGGAGTCCTCTTGTTGCAGTGAGTTCACATAATGTCTTGTCCCTTTGATACCAGTGAAAGAAATCTAAATGCCATTTTCACTTCTTCAGGAGCCAGGTGCATTTAATGTAGAATTTCCAAACAGGGCTACACAGTCTGTAAATTCCTTGTGCTCCCCTATAGATCTGTATAGCTTTCTGTGTGTCCCATACTTAGAATTGCTGTACTGATCCAGATTTCCCCCCTTCAGGCTTCCTGGAATTAATTTCCAGGGTGTGACCACTGTCTGGTGGAAGGATGTTGCTCTTGGATTAGCTTGTTAACCCCTACCCTTTTGACCTTTCATGTCATATTCTATGGGGTTTGTTAGATTTATTCCTGTAGTTTCTGTGTTGGATTTACTGTGTTTCATTTGATTTCTAAATATTTATTAGTTCCATGTTTATGACCACAAAGAGCTTTTCTGAAACCAGGTACTAAAACTGTTTCACCCACAGAGAGGTACAGAAGTCCAGATTTATACCTGCCTTAGTGTGGCAAGGCTGTCTGGCCATGTTTAAGCAACTGCAGATCTATTCCCATCTTTCTTGCCACAGCTTACCCCCAATCAGCAACTGGATGAGTTAGTTTGGTGCCTGGGGATCAGCTGACTGTAAAATTCCCTCGTAAGCACATATAAAGATAGCCCGTCAGTTCTGCACATGCTTTTGCATTTTGTTTTCTCCTCTGTGCATTTGATGCTTTCTTTAGTCAGTTTGGCATCAGCACCCTGCTCAGTGTTTTATGGTACATACAAATAAAAACAGTGTGTGCCCTGAAGTTTTTACATTCTGAAGACACATGGAAAACAGAGAAACACAAATGCTGAGGACTTTGGGTTTGGGATTCTTTAGTTGCTATTTCATTAGTTTTGAATGATTTTTCTGTTAGTTGTACAAAATTCTTTTTCTGCATTGGAAAAAAATACCTTTGGAACAAAATTCTTGTTTTAGATATGCTCACTGAATAACTGCCCATAAGAATATGTCATGATTTCAGCAGTAAAATAGGGTGCATTGTTCTTCCTGTGTCTGTATTGAACATGGTTTGGAGCCTCCCTGTGCCAAGGGACACTTGCCAGCCTGACAGCTGGGCATGCCTGATAGTCACCCTCAGTCGGGCTGGTAGGGGCTTGTCCAGATTAGGAAATGTTTTATCAAGAACCCTAGTTCCAAATGGGGCAATAGGCTTAAGCTTGAGGAAAGGATTTTCTGCTGCTGTGTTTCACATAGTGAGCAGTGCTGCTTGCAGGAGAACAAGGGATGTAATCTGAAAGTAGCTGAACTCTGACATGGTCATTGCTGACTTGTAGTAGAATCGTTCATGTTATCAGTATAGAAAGCATTTAATCTGCGTAGGCTCTCTCTGACCTCCTGATATGGGTTACTGGATGCAGAGACACCTCAGATGAGCAGTGCTGCAAGAAACACAGCTATGTCTTGTTGGTTTTGTGAATGGCTTCTGTTAATCTTTTGGCTGCTGCTTCTTATGAGTGGGACTGTGGGAAGAGGAAGCAGCGAAGCACAAGGCTCTCTTTTAAGTCCTTGATTTACGTGCGCTGAGTTGTTTGAAACCATTCCTATTGAAGTCAGTGGCAAAACTTTTCTTTAGTCCATTCAGGATTAGGCCTGAACCCTGCACCCATTTTGACAGGAGAAATCTGAGAACATATTATTTCTCTTCCTAAATGTCAAGTTTAGGGGATGAGTTGGGGGGAGGGTTGTGTGTTGCTTGCCATGAACTGATTTTTTTTCTGCAGGAAGCTGCTTTTCTTCAAGGCCAGAGATAAATAGTAAAATGCTAGAAATTTCCTAGGTCCTGCCTTTCAGCTGTTTAACCCTGCTCTTTCCAGGCTTCTTAAGACTCTCTGCTATGTGTGGTGTTGCTTTAAATTGGCAGGGTTTTTTTATGCTGGTTTGTAATATGGTAGAAGGGGGTCACTCTTGAAACCAGTAGCACATCGTTTTAAGCTAGATCCAAGAAGAGAATTCAGTTTTTCACACTCTTTGCCCATGGATTGCCATGCCACAGGACACCACTAGAGAGGGACTCTGCTGGATAGAAAGCAGTCTGGATAGTTGCATTGCAAAAAATTTCAATATTCATTGTGGATAGTATGCACATAATCAAGTCTCATAATGTTTCAGGACAGTAGTTTTTCCTGTAGGATCCAATATATGACCCTAAAAATAGATTTAATTCTCTCTTTTCATTATGGGAGAAGCAATTTCACTTTTATCTTGATGAAGTCCATGCCTAATAAATAATCTGATCAGAGTAGATCTTCAATTATAAAGCTGCGTAGAGGTTGGTGAGCAGAAGTAACTGTTCAGCTCTCCCCTATTCTTTCATTTGGTGTCACTGTGCAGTCAGGTTCTTTCCCCAGTTCATTTGCTCCAGCTGCATTCCTCTGCAAGTAGCAAGTCCTTTGGCTGTAAAATGAGAAGAGAGGAGGAGAAAGGCAGCAGTGTCTGCATCACTTTATAAAGTCATCTTGATATTATCTGCAGCCCTTTCCACCCAAACCCACTGAGCTGTGTGCGGAGTGGGTGCCTATAAATAGCCCTGCTGCTCTTGTGCAGGTATGGGCAGTGCTGAGCCGGAGCCGTGGTTGCTCTGAGCACAGCAGCGCTGCTGCTCTGGCCTTTCATGTCTGAGCTGGGGAACTGAGGTTTTCTATAGATAGAGCCTGGCAATGACATAAATGCTGCTTAGGGCGGGGCAAGGTGACCTCTGGGATTGTTGCCTTTTGCTAAAAAAAAAAAAGAAAAAAAGAGGGTTTAAAAGAGAAATGGAGGAATGCAGGTCTTGTGCAGAGGTGAGTGAGCCCAGCTGAGGTGGGGGAGTTCTTGGAGCTGAGCAAGAGTGGTGGGAACTTAGGGAAAACAGGGGCCTTGTTTTGCTGAGAGTTACTCTGCTGGTGGGCTGGGCAGGAGTGTGAGCAGCCACAGTGCAGCTGCCTGAGCCCAAGGAATGTGGGGTCTGGCTGACCCCATCTAACCATAGCTGTATATAAGCATAGCAGCACAGCTCTGAAATCTCCACCTACAAGTTACTATTTTTTCGTCAGACTCTTGGCTGACTTGATATCTTCAGACTTTGCATCCTGGAAATCTTCCCTGGGATTTTTAGTTCCTCTTTGTCTTTTGTTCAGGGCTTTGCAGAGTTCAGTACCTACTTTCTCTGTCTAATTTTTTTTAATTATATGTGGTTTTTTTCAAGGAATGCAAAAGATCACTCCATGTTTCTGTTTCAATCTGGAAAATCTCCTGCCACTTTCCCATTTTCTTCCCTGTAAAAAATGGACTGCAGAAATATGTGACTTCTGTAGCATGGTATTTTTTACGTTGTTGATTTAACATTTCTCTTTGATACTCAGCTGCTGGAGGTTGATAGTAACTCATCCTCATAAGAAAGACACTTATGTGTGTATATTTCAGTGGGTCTCCACAGAGCTGGGAAGTACTGTTTGTTCCACTTGACATATGGGGGATGGAGACACGCAGTGAAAATTGCTGTCTAACTCATGAAAAGTCCATGATAGAATAGGAGCATGAATGCACTTTCCGGGTTCTAGGTGAGTGCCTTCAGGATTGTTTCAGCAAGGGGTGCTGTTGGATCAGTCTTTGCACTTTGTTTTCTCTGAAGCTTCAGATTAAGATCATGGCTGAATTTTGGATTCTTTTTATAATGCCAGCTCTAAAGTGGTTTAACATCTTGTTTATGGGTATCGTCATAGTGTGTTTAAATTACAGACCCTAAAGCCACTCCCAGATGCCTTATGGCTTCTTAGAGTGTATTCCTACTGCTGTGTCCCTGCTCTGGCCTATGGAAAATGAGTGCCAAGATGCCTTTCAGTGACCACTTTGGAGTTGTGGGGAGCTGATGGGGAGCTGATGAGGAGCTGGCTGTTTGCTGATACGAGCTTAGGCCTGGATTGTGCGTTTTCACTCTGCCAGCAGTACCCTGGCTCATGGCAATTCCCAGGTGAGGCAGATGCGCTGAGTTGGCGTTTGCCTGAGCACGGGCAGGTATTTCTGCCAGTGTGCACATGCATTTGTGAAACAGAACACTGGGAAATGGGGAGGCTTGGGCTGTGCTAACCGTGGTACTGACCAGGTCCCGGGATCCAAGGTAGATGAGGTTATTTTAGGAGATAGGGGACCTCTCCCTCATTTCTCTTTCTCAGCAGAGTGGAGGGAGAGTAGAGTGGCTTCTATCTATGACAGCTCTCTTTAGGATCTGAGGTATATGGAGTCCACTCCTTCCCAGCTGATTTGTGAGTAGAGGCTTCACTGTGGTGGTCCAGACCCTGTGATCTGTCAGGCCAGTTTGAGGATGGTTCTGTCTAGCAAGAGAGAAACATGGGTTCATAGACGGATGTTTCTCTTTATTGTCAACATTTTTTCCAAGTGCTTTTTGAGGAAACTTTGAGCTTGGCAAGGGCTAGTGTGTGTGGAAAGTATTAAAATCTGCAGCTGTTTCAAAAAGGAATGACCCACATTAGAAATATATATAGCATTTCAAAAGCAAGTTTAATGCCCTGGAAAGGATTTCTAAAATGAACTAGACCGTGTGGATCAGTAAGAGCATTTATTTTATGCTCTGTGGTAGCCTGGCAGTGTCCATTTGGTGCTGTGTTTATGAATTAATTGATACTCGTCGGTGACCTGACTGTTAAATGCCTGAGTTCCACTGAGACCTCTGGTACGTTAGAACTGTGTCATTTTCCTGGCACTGAGAGACAGAATAACCTGTTTTACAAGATTGTCAGACCATTTGTTTCCTGTGTTTTAACTGTGTGTTTATCACATTCAGCTTTCTAAGCAAGAAGTAGGTTCCTGGGACTGTTTCTTGGGGAGAGAAGTAGGTTTCTCATGTTACTGAGGCATGACATAGCACTGTTTGCAGCCCCTAGGCAGTACTTTCAATCAGGAATTTGAGGCTGGATGTTAAGCACTGGCTTTTCTGCCTCTTGTATTTCTGAGCTGTGGTTTTGGAGGTTATTCTCATATAGATGTTGTTATTCAAAATCTGTCCTCAGCAAAGGAGTCAAATGTATTTGATGAAGGAGCTGTGTATGCGCAGTGTGTGAGCAAGCATCTGGGCCTGTATGTGGTGGTATGTCAGCCTAGTTCTAAAGCAGTTAAAGAAAAAAGAGGCAGCGTGTGTAGACAGCTTTGGCACTGCAGCCCTGGGAAATGGCAGCCGGCCAGGGAGAGCTGAGACAGGGCCAAGGCTATCTGAGGAACACCAAATGCTGAGCTTGGATATGGCTCCTTCTCCGCTCTAGTTTCACTCTTCACCCTCTGGGCTTGCAGCTTGCCAGCTCTGTGCCAGGTAGATGCTGATAATTTCACAAGGCAGAACTGGAGAGAGAGACAGATATGCCGTGGTGTCTGTGTGCTGATAATTGGATGGCAATGAAATGAAAGGCACAATTACCTGTGACTGAAATGTGACCTCGGTGAGTTTAACTGTTACACTCCTCGAGTCACTGTTAGACTTTGAAATGTTCATTCAGTCGTAAGTTATTTATCTTTTTTTTTTGTATGGTGGTAGCACTGGAGGCAAAGGTAAAACTGCCCTGCAGTGTGGGTTGCGTTTTTGTGAGGGCTTAGTCTTGTTAAGTTTGCGTAGCTTGCCGACTCTGTGAAATGCTCCCAGCAGAGGGCGCTAGGGTTATTGCTCTCCAGCTCCAGTCGATTCCCCTGTGGATCTGGACTGGGAGAGCAGGAAAGGTGCCTGTCCATAAAACCTGTGCTTCACCCTCTCCTCTCCTGGTTTTGTAGACTATCATAAAGGAGGGGATGCTGATGAAGCAGACCAGCTCCTTCCAGCGCTGGAAGAGACGATATTTTAAGCTGCGAGGACGAACACTCTACTATGCAAAAACTGCTAAGGTAAGGTCCTGCCAATACTCCTGCCAATGGGAGTCCAGGAAAGAAACTCAGTGGTGGAGCTTGGAGGTGGGTGGGTGTCAGTGGGAAGGCAGCCCTCAGCAGAGAGAAGAATATGCCCTCTTTAAGCATCTGTCTTCAGGCTTTGTAGCTATTAGAAGATCCCTGTATTTTGCTTTACACTTGGAAATCCTCGGTTTTGAAGTAAAGCATTGTGGATTTGTCATACTGATTTTTCCACATGTTTTCCCCTCTTGGTGCATTTTAGTAGAGAATGGATTCTAAATCAATAGGAGGGAGAGAAAATGGAAAAAGAAAGTGGAGGAGACAAGTAAGGCTAAAATTTATCAAATCAGAGCTGTCATGCATCTGTTTAGTATGCCGATAGTCAACCAGATATAAAACTGTCTTATTTGACAGGAACAAAGCCTACAGTTACTTGGTTTTTGAAACAATCCTTTAGTAGAAATAAAGTCATTGTGTTCATTGACTGAAGACAGGCCAGAATGAGCCTCAGTATATGGAACTAAACTTCCAAGTCCTGTATGTTGTTGGTACTGGATCTTTCCTTCAGATCACAGAAGGCTGTGATGGAGCATGCTAGACAGACTCCTTTTGAGTCTGCTGTTTATACATTAGATTCAATAATTTATTGGGATTTTGAATTTTTTCTTTCCAGTCCATTATTTTTGATGAGGTGGATCTGACAGATGCCAGTGTGGCAGAATCCAGCACAAAGAATGTCAACAACAGCTTCACGGTAGGACTTTTTGCATTATTTTCCATTCTTATTGCATCTTTTCCCCGCTCCTATCTCTTTTGCAGATTTTAAAAACATCTGAACAATCCTCACAGCATCTTTCACTGAGAATTTAAAAATCATAAACTTACATTTTTTTAGAGCAGGATAACTGATCTCTGTGCTCATGGGAAGTACCTCGTGTTACTGTGTATTGTGCTAAAACTTGGCATTCAGAGATTTTCTTACCTATAAGCTGGGAGGGTTTGATAGAACCCATTTGCATAGTGAGACAGTAAAATTTGTTCTGCTGAGGGAGTTAGGGGTGATGTTGATGTTTAATGCTGCAGATTTTGCTAAAGGAATTTAGTTTTCCCTTCATGCATTAAAATATGTAAACTTCTTTCTCTGACTTTGTGTGTGTCTGTATGTGTGTTTATGTATGCATGCTATATATAGTGGGAGATCTAAAGGAGGAACAGAAAGAAATAGCACAGAAGTAACTGTGGAATTGGTTCAGGATACTTGTTAGATGTGAAATGTGTGCTAAGTATTTGCAGTCTGAAGACATGGTGGTGTCCCTGCTTCATTTCTCCGTGCTCAGAACGAGGAGGAAAAGTGATTGTATTTCTGAGGTACAGGCATTCTGAAAGCTCCATTTTGCAGGGAGCCCCTGGTGTGCAGAAAAAAGCCATTAACCTCAGCCATGCAGGCTGAGTGTCAGGTCTCGGTGTGAGCTTTGGAATTGACCAGCAATAACCTCCGTGCAGCCCCTGAAGGGCTAAGGAGAGAGGAGGGTGGGAGAAAGGAGGTAGTACTGCTCTAAGGAAGATGAAACGGAGAACAGTCCTGGTGGAAGGAGGAAGCTGATCCTGTAGGTGGTGCCCAAGGCTGGGCAGTGTGCTTTTGTGCTGCAGCAGTGGGGACCTGCTGCTTTAAACATCTGTCGAAGGATGTTTCTGTTGTGTAGCTCTAGCTTTTGGCTCTGCAGTGCTTGTGCAAAGCAGCCGTGGCACTCACCCTGTGTCCAGATAAAACCCCAACGCTTCCTAAAGCTTGAAAATGCTTTCTATATGTGTAATTGGACAGCTAGGAGGCCTGATAGTAAATATTTATATCAGATGTCAATGTGTGTGCACATGAGAAGGATTCTGCAGTGATTTCAAGAATATGAAGTTGCTGCCTGTTAACGAAGCATTTTATCTTGGATCTTGCTTCAGTTTTCTCAAATAAAGACTGATTTTTCAGGTAAGTGTACTGTTACTGTTTTGCTTATTGTTATTGTTGGGAGAGATCTAATCTCCCTCAGGAACACTGTGTTTAGGGATGGAAGCAAGTAGTGTGTTTGCTTTCTCAGAGTGCCCCATCCAAGTCCAACAGTGAAGAGTTATTTCCAAGACTGGTGTCAGGGTTGGCCAGTCTCTTCCTTTCCTTCTGGGTAAAAGTATAGGGTTACTTTGAAACTCAATGAGCAGGCACAGTCTGCACTGGCTCCAGCTGAGCACCGTATCATGGGGCTCAGTTAAACTTCAAGAAAAACATGTTTCCTCTTAATTTCTATCTACTCTTTCTGTCATGGCGTATCGAGGGGCTTGACTGTGGTTTACTGTGAGCTCTGAAAATACTTATAAAATCAGAAGGGTGCCTGGTGTTGCTGGTGTTTGCTCTGCCACTTCACTGCTGTCAGTGCTTGGGATTCCTTGCAGTCATGCAGTTTTCTTTTAGAGCACTGTTTCCCTTCTGTATCTCCCCAGCCTGGTTCCTTTCTAAAATTCAGAGTACTTTGGTGCATTTTTTTCCCTGTTTCAAATTATTGGAACACAGTTTTTGAGTTTTTCTCCTAAACTGAAAACATGCAGCATTTGGTGTTGTATAGCGGAGTTTTAGATGTCCTGGGTTTTCTTTTTGGTTTTGTGTTTTCTTCAATGAAGACTGGTAGTTTTGGATTTATGAAAGAGTGGTTTCTGTTTGAGGAAACTCGGCCTCTGTCCAGGCATCTCGACTGCTTAATGTATAGATTCTGCAGGTCAGGTTGCCTGAGTAACAGCCCTAAGGTACTGATAGAGGAAATGGGAGACAAGAACACCAGATAAAGCACTTAGAGAAGCAATGTGTATCCAAAACAAAGAGGTAATAAGGCCTGAGCAGTCAAGATAAACTGGTGACAGGACAGTGAGGACCATGGGGAGGCAACATCAGGAGAGAAGAAAACCGGAGCATGAGCCAGCAAAGGTTGTGCTACGAACATGGAGGAATAAAGTTAAAAAATAGCTGCCAGTAAACCTTCTGCATAGGACATGCCTGACAAGTAATTTCTTTGTTACCAGCAGGCAGGAGAGTGAGAAAAGTGAGTTTTAAGACACAGGCCTCATCCTTCAAATAGCAAAGTGTGTAATAAGGAATTCCACTGTTGTTTACTTAGTTGATCTTGCATAGATTTCCTCAGTAAGTGTATCCTGTTTGCAGTGGGGAGAGTTTTCAGGACTATCAGAGTTAATGGATGGTTGACTACGGAATGGGCTGGGAACGTGTGATTGGGGCATCTTTGACTTAAGATGTTGTACAGCTGTGTCCCCTGAGGTGTAAGGAAAAGCTTTATGTTTAGCTATTGTTCATTTAGGTCAGGCAGTGTGCCTGCAGAAGTATTTAGCAGGAAGCCTCTGGAAGCAAATCTTACAGCAGCCCCATGCCAGACCTCTCTTCTCATGTTAGGCCTTTAGGTGTGGTATTTGCTGGTTCTGTCACATCTCTGCCACCTTTGTCCTTCAGAGTCAGCTGTCTACAAGGTAAATTCTTTTGGGATGTCTGGGCTGTAAGTGACAGGTGCTTTCCACCTATTATCCCTCAGTACATGGTGCACAGATCTCTTACCAGTGCCTTTTCCTAGGGTTGCTGTCTTGCACAGGGCCTTAGAGAAGATCTGCTGTGATACAAACTCAGTGATAACTGTGTTGTCCTGGTAGTTGAGGAATCTTTATGTGGTCAACTTTTAGCCTGGATTCTTGCTACCAGTGTGTGCTACATTCATACTTCTTACAAAATAGAATCATCAGCATTGGATGGGTGAGGTCAAAGCCTGATCCTGATTTCTGAGCAGATTTTTCTCAGCCTTACCCTGAAAACCTCTTCTGATTTCTAAAAAACAGATGATTTGGGATCACACTGGGTATATTGGGTCTTCGCCCTGAGACTTCATCTCTTTCCATGAATGTTTTTTCTTGGACCGTGCAGTGTTGCAGTAACGTGATATGTTAAGATACCCACTTAATGGACTAGTCTGCAGCTGTGTGAGGAGCAGCGTTAAAACAAAATATGCAGTGAGAATGCATTCCATACTTTAACCTGCAATAGTGTTTTCTCCTCGATCATGCCAGGAGGCCTGGTGTTTACTGATCTCTCTCTCAAAATGACTCTACCTGTGTCATGGACCTGATCCATTGAGCATGCCCCTTCTCCCCTAGGACACTTGCGAGGTTTGGGGATGCCAGTCACACTATTGCCTGTTGCTCAGGTCAACACTTTGCCTCCACAACTGCCTCCTCAAGAGTCTTTGAAAAGACTTTGGGTCATCTCCTTTGGCCCAGTTTTGGAAATGTTTGTGTGGTGAATGAATTTTTCCACCTTCGTTCAATGTACGGGCTGAAGATCTGCTCTTTTCTTGAAGGTGCCAACTGAGTTAAGCCTGCTGCCTGAATGCAATTGGCAGAGTTGATGGAGTGAGTCCTTATCAGTTCATTGACCCTTTTCTGCCTTGTGCAGAATTTGTGTAAAGATAAAATATGTGTTCTTTAATACTAGTAAAAAACACCTGTCATCATTGCAAGAGGGCTCAGAAAGGACATCAGATCTTTCCAGGTACATCTTTTTGTTCTAATATGGTTCTCACATGGTGGTTTTGTAAATATTTTCAATTATTGCTACCAAATGGTGGTGTGGACTTTCACCTTCATTCACCTAATGAATTACAGCATTCACTCTTGTCCCATTTGGTTCAGAGCTTTGAGATCCCATAGGAGAAAGCTCCTTTGTATGGAGAGAGAGTTGTGTGTGGTTTGGTTTCTTCTGTCTGATGCTTTCATGGAAGTGAAGCTGGGTCAGAGCACGTTCTTGAGCACGAGGAGCCATGCTGGTGACCCCTCCTCCGTAGTTAAAGGCTCTTCACTGGAAGAGGTGGAGCTTGAGCTCCCGAGCTCCTGTAAACCCTCTTTTGTTGGGAAGTACCTCTCAGCTCAGCGCAGACAGGAAACAGCATATTATTACAGTCAGTGCCTGCCTCTCTACTGCACTGCCGTCAGAAGGAAACTTATCCCAGCTCCTCCTTAAGCAGCCAGCTAATCAGCTTGTGGCCAGTGGAACACAGCTCCGAGAGACTGACCACAGGCGAGACTAATGCCGTTAATTGCACGTCAAGCACTCTGTTTAGGTTTTTCCCTGAGGGACTGGGCTGCTCTGGACACTAGTTTTAGAGGACGATTGAACGTGAAAGGTAAGAGCAGGACACTGAGTTTTCTGGACTGAGCACTGGGAAATGTGGCACCTATGCCACCATAACAGATCATCAGGAGCTCAGTTTCTTTGGAATACATTTGCTACAAGCTCTTACTGTTCAGGTGTTCTCTCCTGAGGGGATTTATGTAGATGAGTTCTCCAGAACAAGGCTAAAGGGAAATGTGCCTGCAGCGCTGTTGGAAGTGCTGCACCCATCAGTTAAGAAATCCTGTTTATTAACTGATGATTCACCCTGACCAATGTCCCAGGAGAGAGGAAGTATTGAGATTAGAGTAATACTTCTCTTGCAGAGCACTTGCATGACTGGAGGCGACAGTGGTTGTGGTAGATTGAGGAACAGGGAGTTGCTGGTGCTCCCGAATGAGAGTGTGCTGTCGTCTCTGAAAAGCAGTATGGATGCCATTCTCCAGCTCTGCAGAAGCCTGAGGTGTGCTGTAATTTTATCTTATTATAACCTTGTTACTTAGTCCTGACTTTCCAGCAGCAAAGTTGCCAGTTTCTGTCTGGTGAAGTTGTACATTACTGTCTGATCTCTTCCAGACTGTATTTTTGCTGTACTGTCCTAGGGCTTATTGACATTGTGGATAAATAGCATGAATCTTCATTTTGGGGAATTAACTGTTCCTAAAAACAGAGGGCAAAGTACTTGAACTTCAACAAAAGGTCGAAGTGCTGAGGGTATTTCCTGGTGGGAAGAGTATGTTGCTGATCTCTGTAGATTCGTTCACAATGACATGAACATGCCTTTGCCTCTTCATGATTTTGTGTCAAGTTGAATTATTTTTATTAGTGAAAATGCATCCTTTTTAGTAGAGAAGGCAGTGAAGTCTTCTCCAAAGAGTTTGGTTTTGAAAGAGTAACTAGAGTTGTTGAAGCTACAGAAAGTTTGTTGCTCATGTCTAGCACAGGAGCTGCATATCTGTAAGGCACTGGTGGAACAAGAGGAACCCACATCAGAGGTCATTTATGCTGGTTTGAAATACAGGCTTCAAGAAAGAGCATGTGACTTATTTTTATGAGGAGAAAGAATATAAGAACTTTTGTTACAAGCTGTAACGTCCAAGTCAGACGTGGACTTTGAGCTTGGGCTGATAGAGATTGGGGAAATCTGTGTGCTTTGACACTTGCACAGATTCCCTGAACTGCCCCATGTGGCCTCTGAAAACATGGGATTGAACATATGCTGCAGGGAGTCACTGGGCTTCCTAATGAGGGAGAGGATCTTCCTGTTTCCTCACCATGGGGTGAGGGACCCAAAGGGAAGGCGCCAGCTCTCTGGACTGGGTACAAAGACTGACTGATCTGGGGACAGAGTGACACAGGGGAGTCACCAGGTGTCCAGAATCCTCACACAGTCACGGGTTGCCCTGTTAAGGTTTGGAGAAGGGAAAGATTAGAAAAGAAGGACTTGTGAATGGGATGGTTCTTTCTTCCTTGTTTGTAAATTCTCTTCTCTAAACGGCAAAATTAGAGCACACATTGGAAATTCAGGTTTTGCTGGGGGTTGTTGTCTTTTCCACACCCATATGTGTACACATTCAGGAATTGTACACTCTCTGCTAGTGTTCCCACTCTGTTTATATTGGCAGCTGTCAGAATTTCCTTTATAAGCAACTGAAAATACAAGTAGAGCTGTGTACTGCTGTGTCCAGAATCACTCTGCTGCTTTTCCCGCCTCCCTTCGTTAAGTGCAGTTCGGTCCCCATTTCCTGTCAGAACCGCTGCAGTTTCAAAATACTTTGCTATTTTAGTAGTTTGTAATCCAGGCTTCAGTGCAGTTTTTTCTCCTTGAGAAAAGGCCCGTTGGTAAACAGACCATTCTGAGTCACTGCTAGTCAGTGAAAAGAGTCATTTAAAATCCTTTCATGTCAAGGATTTTTGAGACTCTTAATCCAGCCTCCTGCGGGAGCTGGTCATTAGTCTGCTGTCACAAAAGAAGGAAAAAATCTGGAGAAAAAAACATCGAAGAGAGGATAAACATGGAAGGAGAGTTAAAGAGTCTGGAAAAAGTTGCTGTGGGTGAAGATATCTGGTGATTGATACTATATGTTACAGAAAGACCTGAAAATACACATGAGGTTTTGAGAAAGATGAAGCTACTGTAAGAGGAAGGAGCCAGACTCAACTTTGTGTGTTTTACTGTGGGACAGGACAGACTGGGAGTTGGAAAGTGAAGGCGACTGTTTTTGAAGAGCTTTTGTTTCCTCAGAGGGAACTTTACTGCTTTGAAATTAGTGTCTGCCCTTGTGCCTGAACACTGTGAGCTTTTGTTTGATAATCTGTTTGCTCTTTGTAACCTCCGTGCTGTGTTGGGGCTTATCTACCTTCCTGAGCAAGACTGCAGATTTCAGAGTCTTCTCCCCTTCCAGGTGAGACACAAAGGCAGAACAATCTGTGGTGAGGAGGTGATAATTTCAGAGCATGTTTAGCTTTATATGGGAGCTGCTCTAGAAGGAAGACTCCTTTTTTATGGAGTGAGAGGCTTGCTAACATTATTTGCAGAAATGCAGCCTCCCTACTTGTGGTTCTTGTGATGGTATGTGAAACAGGACTTGTCTTTGCCTGGTGACCTAGTGTGGAAAGCTCCTGGGTTCATCAAGCTGTTGAAAGCTATTAATTTCCTCTTGTGCTAGCTACCAGCCTCATTTCAACACAGCTGAGCTTAGGGGGGCTGTGAGAAGCTGTTCCTAACAATAAAGTGTCAGTCACAGGTCATTTTCCTCCTGTAGACAAGATCTTTTATTGCCCAGTGCTGTGGTTTATTAGCTGCAAACCTTGCCATTTATGACCCCACTGAGACAGCAGCTCCACCACTGGGCAACACTGGCCTGCCCTATGTTCTTCATGGGTTTGCTTCTGTTTGAGTGAGTAGGGAGGTTTCTCTGAAATATCCTTTACCCTCCCAGATGGGCTGCCCTTTCTGGACAGGGTGCTTCTGTTTAGGAACTCTTCCTAGAAGGACTGCATCCTTTGGGAAACAGGTGAAGGGATGCATCTGCTGCATGAGATGGAGGGAGGAGTGGATAATGAAGCTGCTCTGGCACTTGGCACGGCAGCCCTTTCAGCTTGCATTGGATGTTACTCTATCCATAGGCCTGAATTACCAGGATAGTTTGCATTTCTTAGCTGCTGACAGTGGCAAAGACCTTGCATGCTCTAGTTTTGACATTTGGGAAGTGGTTGCAAAAATCCTAAAATCCTTTCCTTGTCTGTGCTCCTCTTGCCAATTGCCAAGAACAGGAATGTGCCTTGTTTAGGAACAGTTTCCAGAAACATGTAGGAATGTGACCCTGGTATGAGAGATGATAATTTTCCCAGGGAATGTTCTGTCTGGTCTGATTTCCCACTGCAGCACGGGGGAAGATAGGGACTGGGAGAAATCCCAGATGGAGGGTCGGCATGAGTTGAACTTGACCTGCGGGCACAGCATAGCAGTGTAAGTGCCAATGCTCAGAGATGCACTGGTACTCTGGCAGAGGAGGTGCACATTGCCAGATGCATGAACCTAATAATGTAAAAGTGGTCCTAAAGAGACCACAACACTTGCTGTACCTGTTTTCCTATGGAAATGAGCTGTCCTGGATTTTACAGATTGAAAGTTAAGTTAAACATCCCGGTATATTGTGAACAAAGATTTGGGCACTTTGGGCTTTGAGGAAAATCTTGTTATGCCATTTAAAAAAAAAAAAAAAAAAGAAAAAGGAAAAAAAAAAGAAATTTGGCACAACTATAAGAACATTGTTTTATTTGGTGGAAATGAGAATTTCCATAGGTGGAAGATGGTCATTTTAGCAGGAAATTGAGGTCTCATACTATAAAAATAAATACAAAACTGGTGCATTTCTCCAGTGTTGTATGAAAAGCTGTTTCTTCATTCCTGTAGAATCCAGGTTTTGGGGGGAGAGAATCAGTGCAATTCTAGAGATCTGTAACTGACTTCTACAGTGAGTTAATGGGACTGGATTTGTTGGCAAAACTGGGTGAAAGCTGAATTGCAAAGTAGAAGAGGAATGCTGTCTGTGGAGGAAGGCAAGGCTTGGTCCCCCATGAGTGTCATTATTGACACTCTTATTATTTCTCCCTTCCAATCTGTGGAGACCTGCTGAAGTCATACCGGTAAGACTTTGCTGGCCTGATGCTGAGCTCCAGAAGCTGACAGCAGTGAGACAGACTTTGAAGATTTTAAATGTAAAGGACTGATCTGAATCTGAAACCTGTGTTTTTGTCGCCCTTTTTCACAGTCCTGTTTTTAACCTTGTGTTTTTGCTGAGGGAATGACATTTGCTTAGCCCACGCTTAATCCATTTTGTCTTATATGAGTTCAGCAATCGTGTTTGAAACATACAGCGAATTTGATGATTTGTGAATCTTGCTGATGAACCCAGGCAGGGTGTTTTACTGTATTGCAGTGTTCATTTCACTACTGTGGCCTCTGGAACACAAGCTGAAGTGGAGTAATGGCTGGGTCCTCGTTACAGTCTCACCCAGTTTTCCTTCCTGAATTTTTGGCCTTTTAGGACACCAAGAGCAGACTCCACTATACAAAGTAGACATAGCAGTTGGCTACAGAGGGTGGACAGTTTCCCCACCTTTGCCATATGTGATAAGCTGAAAGTTTTGCAGCTTTTAAATTTTTTTATACTTACTAGGGCTTTTGAACTCCAAAAATTCCTGTTGTCTCTGTACTCAGGTCATCAACTGTTTGGAATAATGCAGGATCAAATCTCTTTGGGGAACTTAGGGCTAGCACCTTTGAACATAAGACTGTATTTGCACAGGATATGAGTAAAAGGAAGCAGTCAGAATCAGCAGGTGTTCTCATACACCCACTTTTGGACACTCTGAGAAATATATCACCAGGAAAACTGTATTTAGTAAGGTTATATGTCCCTCCACCCATCTTCCCCCCACAGCATTTCTTTGCCAGCTCCATGATTGGGTCAGTGTGATCTTAACTTGCTTTGCCATCTTTTGTGGTCACTGAGCTCAGCAGATCTACTCTGATAACTAACAATCCCAAGGTATGCTTGGCCAGACTGTCACTTTATTGCTGAGAAGTTTCTGGGCAACCAGAAAAAGCTGCAAGAGCAGGGATGATAAAGTTGTCTTGGGTGGCCTCAAGACCAGAGAATGAAATTTGTGCTCCAGCTGTTGTGTGGGGGAGGGTTGCTCAGTACAGCAAAATAGCAATGGGTGAAGGGTAGCAGATTTCTATTTAAAATTTGGTCCAGTATAGGAGTCTTTTGGACTGCCTTTCTAATTCAATTATTCACAGCTGTTCATTGGGGACATCCAGGGACGTCAGGCCATTTTTAGAATGTGAAATGCAGAATTTTCCTTGCTTGGCTCTGTTATTTGCCAGCTGGCCAGATTTAAAATGTCAGTGAACTGGTATTAGTTTTGGACACAGGAGTGTGGGTAAACATGAGAGGTGGTGGGGGTTAACAGCTGGTAAGAGGGTTGTACCATGTCAGGGAGAGACAGATGACATGAAGCTAAGTTTGAAGTGTCAGGGGAGCATTGTTATTTGCACAAGAGAGCCAATGAAGGCATGGCTGTTTTCACAATTAGGGTTTTTTTGATTTAGGGTGAGCAAGCTTTAAAATGGAGACTTGAGCTGACTAATCTGCAATGGGTGCATGTAACTGCCTGCAAAAGGGTGACCTGCTGGGGAGCTGATTGTCAGCCTCACTTCTGCAAAAGATATTTCTGGGCTTTCATATTTAGTGAGAAGTTTGTAATTAACCTGTGCCCTAAATTTGAATTGTCTTTAGGCCTTCCTGCCATTCCCGTCCTTCCTTATGGCTCTCCAGGACTGATTAGGGGGATTGGCAGATTCTTTTTTCCTCATGACTGTGGAATTCTTTTTCTGATCTGGATGAGCTCTGAACCTAACACCATGTGGTGAGCTCTGGGCATCCAGTTCCTACTAAGGAGTGAAATGTAAAGAACCACACCCAAAAGTTCAGTAGAATTTAGGATCAGAAAAGTACATTAGTCTTTAATATTTCCTTTTTAGGAAGAACAGGCACTTTTAATTTGCGTAATTGCTCGTATTTAGATAAAATTCTGAGCTGTTTCAGGGCAGGAATGCTCAGAGTTCTGCCAATCCCCAAACAGACCAAAAAATGTATGAGATTATAAATAAACCTTAAGACTTTTTATTGTGTTTTTAAAAATCCTAGCAAGGCAGCCTTCATCCTAACTCAAAAGCAGTCAGATGGTTGTTTTCGTGCTCTCCATTTATGTGAGAACAAGAGGTCACTGGATGACATTACTGCTTTGTAAATTTAGAACAAATAAAAGGAAATGCTACTTCACCTAGTGCGTCGTCATCCTGTGGCAAATACTGTTCCAGGATGTTAGTCAAGAGCTGTAGCGGGAACACAGAAAAATAGCTGGACTGTGCTGGTTTGTAACCTCCTTTGCCAACAGGGCTAATGAAGCCTCCTGTTGGAGAGCACCAGCTCATCGCAGCTGGAGCTGGGAGCAAACGCCCCACACTCCCTGGCTGGGAAAGGACAGCTTTCCAGGGGGGAACGTTGCTGTGACACCTTTTAAGATGACAAGAATGACTTTAGTTTTTTTGGTGCAAGGTGTTAGGTGGCTCCTGGCTCTCGTCTGGACAGCATATGTAACAGCCTCTCTCCCTCTGTCAGTGGCCTTCAGCAGGTGGGTTACTGGAGCTGAAATTACTTGCTCAAGTAGAGGGAGGTAAAAAGTGGTAGGAGGAGTGTTTGCCTTTCCCGGGGAGTAAGAGTGTGTTTCTGTTGCTCAGGACAGTGCAGTGGCTCTCCCGCTGCACATCAACCTGCACAAGGGAGAGTCTGGCAGTTGCCATGGTGTGGGGAAAGCAGGAGTGTCCTGTGCTCCCCAGGTACCTGGGCTGGCTGTGCAGGGAAAGCAGGAGTGTCCTGTGCTCCC
>JAWWEW010000012.1:18977929-19139422 GCA_035583185.1 Anabacerthia variegaticeps | reverse complement strand
GGGAAAGCAGGAGTGTCCTGTGCTCCCCAGGTACCTGGGCTGGCTGTGCAGGGAAAGCAGGAGTGTCCTGTGCTCCCGGGGTAGCTGGGTTGTCTGGACTGTGTGTGAGGCTGTGTGAAGGGCTGTTGAACCACTCTGCAAAGTAAGTGTCCATGTTAACATGTTCCTGGCTTCCTAATTATCCTTGTTAAAATGTTTAACTGTAACACCACTGCATGTTATTCTGGAAAACAAGTTTGTATGGTTTCTTCATTTCCCCAAATAATTGTTGCACTAGTTACATTAAAATCTTATCTGTCCTTCACAGTGAAGCCTGGATTGTCCCAGTTTGTCCTCCTTAGGAGTGAGGTTTGAGATTTTATTCTTTTAGTTCCCATCTCTGGTGATACCAGTAAATCCCAATGCAAATGTTGCCTTAGAACTGACTAATGGGGAATGCTCTTCCTGAATGTATCCTGCACAGTTACATTTTGTTTGCAGTTTTCTAGTTACACAGTAGACTCTTTATTATAGTTCTGTAACTCTTCGTCTGGATGATTCATCTATGAAAATCTTTTAATCTCTTTACTTATCCTCCTGTCTTATAAACTTTACTGGTTTTTTTTTTTAACAGAGAATTGTCTAACACTGAATGTGGGGTTTTTTTTAAGATGATGTAGTAGGTGACTTAAGAAGGAATTAGTTGTTTTCTATATTGGATGGTCTCTTCAGTGATCCAGGAAGTCAGTAGCCTCAGAAATTAATTCTTATCAACGAAGTGTCTGCATTTCTGTATTTTATGCCAATATTTTAAATGTCATGTCTTCCAATGTGATTAAAAACTGTGCTATAGCTTGCATTTTCCTTTTTCCCCTGCCTCCCTAAAAAGGCAGAGAAGTAGAAAAGGGGACAGCACTTACTAAGAGTGTTGTGAAGCTGCTTTTCGTCAGTGGCTTGATGAATGAACTGGTGATTCCTCACAGCACGGCTCCTTTGAAAGTGGTGAGAGGCCCTTGGATGCTTCATCCTGGGATGTTTGGACTTTACATATGGCACTGTTGTGTGTATGCAATTATAGATGTCTCTGGCTTTGGTACCAGTAAAAAGTGAGGCCCAGTGCTGTCTGAACAAATTAGTTGAACTTGGTTTTACTTCAAGGGAAAAAGCTGCTTCTTCGCAGGACTCAGAGATGCCCACTAATAATCTCTAATATCACACTGTTTTTTGCATTAGTGTTTCATGCTCTGTAAAATCTTTCTTTAGGGTATCCATTCTTACACAACAGAGTTTTTGAGGGAAATGCATTTAACTACTCACTTCTCTGCTTTCCCAAGTAAGAAGAAACATTTTTGTCATTACCTTCTTTGAGAGCAAATTTTATCAGAGCTGGAATTGTTTAAAGGGAAGTAAGGGAAGAGAGAAGGAGTTCTTCAAAGTTTTATTTTTAGAATAGTATAAGTATTTATTTCTGTTTTCTTAAAGTTGATACAGATCAGGTCATTTTGTCCAAGAGAAAATGGCCCAAATGCCAAAACTGTGTTTCTAATATGAATGGCCAGTCCCTTCTTTAAAAAGGGATTTAGCTCCTTTCATTGACTACTTAATGTGTCTGTAGCACCCTTTCCTAGGCATTGGTCATGCCTCTGGGTAAGGTTGATTTTATTGCAGGTGAATGCTGCAGTCCGTCAATGAAAACAAATAAAGACTGAAAATTGAAGATCTTAAAATAAAGCAGAAATTTCCAGATATGTGTTTTTTGTTGACGTTGCATCCGCATGTCTTGGCGATGCTGTAAGGCACTTCAACATCGACTCTCAGTTTGACTTTCTGTTTTACAAATCATAATGAGAGAAGTGAGAAACAGACTAGAAAATGGTAATTAGCAGGGGTCATGCATTGGGGTGATGTGTGTGGGTGTTTTTAGTGTTCATTAACAAAACTTTAGCTGCATGGTTGGGCCTTATCAAATTGGCCCAAACCAGGTTTATTTTAATCCATTCTTTCAGACGTTAGGGTACAGTTTTCTGGAAAATCAGATTATATAGGCAATTCTTTTCGTGTACAAAATGTAGAGGGGTTCAGAAAGTGAAAAAAGGAAAATTTTTAGAGTTGACGTAAAAGGGAGCCTTTTGATTTTTGCTTATGATGCTCAACCTTAACACAGCTTTTCCTAAAACCAAGTCTTACAAATACTTCAGTATTGGTCTAACTTAAGAAGTCAGTTTGATGGAAATCAGTCCAGAGGTGACAGTGGGATAACTACTGTGTGGGGAAGAAAGGCTTTTCTCTTAGGAAGAGTAAGTGTTGATTTCCAGTCAGGGCTGGAGGCCAGGGGGCTGGGCAGCCCTGAGGACAGCAGCCATGGTTCTCAGAAGAGCTTTATTTCTCTCTGCTGCCGCCCTGCGACTAAAGGAGAGGGGCTGGTGGCAGGGGACATCTGCTGCCTTCCTGGGCACAGGGGAGCCCGGCCCTCTGTGTGTTCCTCTGCTCTTTGTTAAAACATTGTTTGTTTAATACAGGGCAACTAATGCTGGAAATTAACCTAGGACACAAACACACTGAGGACAGGATTTTTAGAGGCAACTGACAACAACCTCAAGCTGCTAGTGGAACATTAGTTGGAATATTTTTTAGGTAATAAAGATAGAACAGGCCCTCAGGAAACATGAGGGTTCAAAATACAGTGATGTCTCTTCTAGATTACTTATGTTGTTTTATTTCTCTCCTCCTCCCTCCCCACTTGTAATTACTAAACAGATCTTTAGCATGATATAAAGTATGTTATCTGATTCATTAATAGCTAGAAACTGGTATATTATGCTATTAATAAAATGTTTTAATGTTGTTGCCAATTTAAAAAGAATTATGCAAGGTCTGCAGTCCTGCTTCTCTGTGCTTGATTTGTGTTGGGCTGTTATTCGGGTATGAAAGATTTCTTTACTCAGTTCGGTGTTGGAAATGACAGCTCAAATCTCTGTCCTTCTGTACATGTGGGAAGGAATTAAGGTATGTTGTGGTGGAAGCGACACACGGTTGAAAGATGCAAATAACTTTGGTTATGCAGCTCCTTGCCCCTGAAAATAGCTTCAGTAGCTGCACTAGTGACAGAGTGTCTCTTGCTGTCTCTCACTGATGTGCCCAGAATAAGCACTCTTCATTTTCTCTCTCTTCAGATTATCACTCCGTGTCGGAAGCTCATCCTTTGTGCTGATAACAGAAAAGAGATGGAAGATTGGATTGCAGCACTGAAGACTGTACAAAACCGTGAACATTTTGAGGTAATATGAAAATGTGTTCCTTTGTACTTTGTGTCTCATCTGCTAACTCACAGCTAGTTCTGAGAATGCAGTCAGCTTACAGTGAAGTTAGTAGAAGTCATTTGACTACAATGGGTAATAGCGTTAGGTCTTCTGTAAAACTGATCCAAAATACACAGAAGAGATTCTCCAAAGAATATTTGTGGCTTTGTATGTGCTCCCTTGGTAACCTCAAGAGCACTTTCCAGAGTATGGGTAGGTTATGAAACACAGTTCCCCTCCCACTGTCTTTTCACTCTTCAGTTATCCTCCCTGTCCTAATTCACGTCTTGGCTGTTTGGTATTGTTTCTGCTTCATTGCATCTAGCTGCTTCCTGAGGCTGGAGTGAGACAAGCACTGCCACCAAGAGAAGCTGTCTTGTGTTTTCCCCACTCTGATCTTGCCTCCCTTGTGCTGGCACAAGCATCTGTCTGCTACACATTAAGCCACATTGGGGAACTGATCTTACTGAAAATTTAATCCAACAATAAGAATAAATTCTCCAGTGCCTTTCCCTACATACACTTCTAGTGAGATGAGGATGAGAGGTGGGACAGGAGTAGAAATGAAGGTGTGGCTTCTTCTTCAGGCTTCTTCTTCTTTTGGCTTACAGACCTTCTTGAGTTACTGCTAGTGTGTATAAACTCCATGTGACCTACCCTTCCTTGGTAAAAAAGTGTTCTGTTTCTGCCTTTCCTGCCTGCTTTGTGCAAGTCTTCAAGGAAGAAAGTCTTGTTGCTTCTTTTTGGACTTTGCTGTAACCCATTTGTGTTATTAGTCTACCCAGTACAGCATGGACCATTTCTCAGGGATGCACAACTGGTACGCCTGCTCACATGCCCGGCCCACCTACTGCAACGTGTGCCGGGAGGCACTGTCTGGGGTCACCTCGCACGGGCTCTCCTGTGAGGGTAGGTGTGCTCCTCCTCCTTCTGGCTGCTTTTATTCCTAGTGTTCCCTGTGTACCTAAGTACTGCCATCCCTTGTTAAAGTCAATGTGCCTGCAGTGAGCAGATACATACTTCAGATCAGATAGAATATTCATGAGAATACTCCTGTTCATAAGAAAAATTGTATTTGTAAGAGCATCCTTGTTAAGTGTGTAAGTGCCAGGAAGTTATTCTTTCTCAGCTCTGGCTTAGCAGACATGCCTGGCTGTGCACAGCTCATGCTTCTAGTGTGAATGAGGTGACACCCACACTGTGCAAAAGAACAGCGGAGGGTAAGACTATGTAAATCATGCCAAATTTAAAAAGGTCATTACTAAGCTTTGTACAAGCAACTGGCAAAAGTGTAAAGGCAGGAAGTAATAGCTAGATCCTTGTTCTCAGAAGTCCTAGAGTTGATTGTTTCGGTGGTGCTAACAAGGGTAAAGCATGCCCATGCTTTCTTCTGGAGCCAAATATGCACTGTCACATTAGACTTCTGAGGCACGATTAATATATCCTTCTCTTCCTCCCTAGTGTGCAAGTTTAAAGCTCACAAGCGCTGTGCTGTGCGGGCAACCAACAACTGCAAGTGGACTACTCTGGCCTCTATTGGAAAGGATATCATTGAGGATGAAGATGGGGTAGGTATTAGCCTGGACTCTTTGGAATAGAAGCACTGTCTCTATAAAAAGCTCTATAGATTTTTTTCACTTTATAAATAGCAGATTCTGCCTTTATGTGGGAAGGGCCTCTAGAGCATGAGATTCTGTGTGAAAAGTCTGACCAATGTAGCAAGAACACCTTAACATGAAGAAACTCCTGCTATGGACAGAGGAAGTTAAGGTTAAATAATTGAAGGCACAGGGACTTTGATCTGAGTTTTGGCAAAAGGAAAATAAATGAGTGTTTGGAACAACACCTTAACATATAATGCAAGTCTGTTTCCCGGGTAGCCTGGAGGGAGTCACCTGGACTCTTTGTGCTTGAGCATGATATAAAATGCTAGAATTGGTCCTCAGGTATTTTCTAGAAATTGCCTTTGCTTTCCTTAAACATATGAAGTCTTGCTCCTGTGTCTATCTCAGAACCCTTGTGCCTCCTGCAGTCCATATTGCTTCTGTCCCTCTGTGCCATTTGCAGATCTCGATGCCACATCAGTGGCTGGAGGGAAACCTGCCCGTGAGTGCCAAATGCACCGTGTGTGACAAAACCTGTGGCAGTGTTCTGCGTTTGCAAGACTGGCGCTGCCTGTGGTGCAAAGCCATGGTGAGTTGAGTAATTATTTCAGTAAAACGACAGTCTTTGATCAGCTCTGAGGTGTGTTCTTTTAACAACATTGACTGAAAACGAAATCTTTGACTGTGCTGTCAGCATTTGCCATGAAGGACATATGTATGTGTATTCATTATGAATTAGTAATAATAGCAGTTTGCCTTCCATTGCAATAGATTTGTCTTGCCTAACCACTGCAGTGATACAGATCTTGATATGTTTCCAGTTGTCAGGGAAGTATCACAAAATATGTGTTTAGAATGCAGGGGCTGAAACCTTAAGCAGACCCTCTGTCTTGCAGCCTCCTTGTACCAGAAATTACGGAAGTGCCCCAATCTACTTTTTATTTCCTTTCTTGGCCTCATTAATCTCTTCTTCTCTTATCTCTTATGTCCCTTATGTTTTCCTGCTTTGTTTTTTTGCTTTCTTGCTTTCTGGAGTTCCCAACTTTTTCTTTTTTTCTACCCTGAATCTCTCAGCTGGCACAGGGATTTTAAAAGCAGAATTCCTGAAGGCTCCTAAAGCCATGGAGTCTGTTATCTGGTCCTCTCAGCACTCAGAGTGCTGATCTCACAATTTCAAATGGCAAAGTACATACTAACAGAAAGAGGAGAATTAGTAGAAGACTGGTTGGATGATTCTTAAAATAACTTTATCAGTAAATTTGTCAATGGACATTTCCTGGTCATATCACCCCCTCCACCTTTCTTGCTCTTACAGCCTCTTGATGGGTGACTTTGGGAGTTACACCACAGTGCCCAAAAGGTCTGAATGACTTTTTTTGATGTTTCCAGGTACACACGGCATGTAAAGAGTTGTTGCCAACCAAGTGCCCCCTCGGGCTGTGCAAAGTGTCAGTCATTCCTCCTACTGCTCTGAACAGCATTGATTCAGATGGTAAGTACTGCAAGTAGCTCTCGTTTCTCTCAGTATCAGTGAGAAAGTATTAGATGTTTCATAGCTAGACTGGGCTATGGGGTATTGTTTTTTTTGTCTTTTCATCTCCATGGGCAGCTTCACACTTGGCTTTTTCTTCCTCTCCCTTCCTCTTTCCCCAACAGGTTTCTGGAAAGCTACTTGTCCACCTTCTTGCACAAGTCCCTTGTTGGTCTTTGTCAACTCAAAAAGTGGAGACAACCAAGGCGTAAAATTTCTACGAAGATTCAAACAGCTTCTGAATCCAGCCCAGGTCTTTGACCTCATGAATGGAGGACCTCACCTTGGGTAGGCAGATATTCTGTGAAAACACACATCCTTTGTGAATACCAGAAAAGTACAAGTGACTTATTTGGTTAAGCTCATCCTCAAATATAACAGAGAAAACTGAACACATACAAAATTTGGAGGGTTTTTCCTCTCTCTGTTTTTAGTGTTATTGATTAGCTAGAATCAAAAGTGTTGTTGAAAAAGGTTATTACTTCCATTCATCAGTAACAGCAGGACAGCTTGAGGCGTTTTGGGGGACTTTCGGAAACACTCCCCTGGAAGAACACCCAAGTATAGAAAGCTTGAATCCAGAAGAAAACTTGTCAGCAAACAGACTTGTAACAGGCATCCTGATGTACTGCTAAAGAGAGTTAACTTCACTTAAGTGAACAGACAGATGTCATAGATAGAAAATTAATATTATCAAAATGAGATTTATCAAGAGCAAACTTACCTGAGAAGTATGTGAAACTTCTGTCCCTTGAAGATTTTATGGTGAGATCTCTTACGAGTTCATTTGGTAAAGTTGGTTCTACCCTGGGATCTTGGTGACACTTCAAGATTTTTACCTAGAATATCTGTGGATTAAAAAAAAAGTGGTAGCTGTGGAGTAAATTTCTCTAGTGTATTTCTGCAACTCTTACTTAAAAAAACCCCGACGTTTACTCTTTAGTTTTCCTGCTTGCAAATCTTTTTATGTTGCATCACATTTGAGTAACTTTTGTTGTGAGTTTGCGCTCCTTATAATAAGAGCCAACACAACATAAATTTCCCTCATCCTTTTCCGACTGTGGCTTCAAGTCCTTGACTAGGTCTGTGGATGCAGGTGGCTAAATCTGGGAATGTCCATTCCTGAATGAGTGACCATTGGGTTCTGCTGTCCCGAGAACTCCTGTGATCTTTGCCATACCACATTATGAAACATTGGCATTTAAAACTGCAGTATGCTGTCCAGGGGATGTGTTGGCTGAAAACTAACTTAGAGAAGACTTGTAACATTAAATATTTTTCTTCTTCCCTTCCCCAGTTGGACTGACAGGAGAGAGGAGTTTTGCTTTTAAGCAGGAGAGAATGGAAGGGAGGGAATCAATTTCTCAAATGTGGTGCACAGCTTCTAGAACAGCTGCTCTTCTATGCTCTCTTAAAGAGGAAGTGTGGTATGGGGTAAAGGCTGCTTGTTGATAATTTAAATATTTTCAGCTGGTGCCAGTCAGACCGTATCATAAGATCTTGTCATTTCTAGTAACCATTTTTTGTGTCAACAATGCATGGTAAAATAAGGATATTCGTGGACTCCAGCAAATTCTGTTTAGGTAATAATAATAAAAAACATACATACAAAACCAAAATGAAAGCAGGTAGTAGGTCTCCAAAGCACAGTTTCAAATAGCTTAAGGAGAGGTTGTTTTTATTGTTGTGGCAAGAGTGGATGGAAAAACTCACACTGGTGAGCTGTTTGCTTGCCTGCAGGACAGCCAAGGCGCCGGAGCATTGGTGTTGCCTTCCCAGAAGGACTAGAGCTTGTGAGGCTTTACATCCTCTTGCAGTTGTCTCCTTACAGAGTGACTGCATGAAGATCCCTGCTCAAAGCTTGGCTTTGATTGGGTGGCAGAGACATCAAAGCACTCCAACAGTGACAAGTAACTACTGTGAGGCTGAATGCAGCAAGGCTGCAAAAAGGAGTTAATTCAATGGCTAATTAGCTATCACATGCTTGTTTCCTCTTCTGTACAGACAAAAGTGCCTTGCTTTCGTAGAGGAGCATGTCTGGAAGATATTTCTGTAGTGAATAGCCATTTTAAGTTGCTTAGCTGTATTTATAATTCCTTAGTTATAATAATTTTAATTTGTCTGTAATCTGACAGTGACCCATATTCATTGCAAAATCAGAGCCTACAGTAAGCAAAGCTGCCATGTTCATTACCTAGATTGGATTTGTTTATTGTTTCTTTCTGTAGCAGCTGATTGTTTTTCCCTCTGCTTTTTTCTTTCTCTTCTCTGTAGTTTACGCTTATTCCAGAAATTTGACACTTTCCGGATCCTGGTTTGTGGTGGGGATGGAAGTGTTGGCTGGGTTCTCTCTGAAATTGATAGCCTCAACCTTCACAAGCAGGTACCTGCCCAGGAGCTTGGTGGGGTGAAGGAATGAAGTGACAACAGCATGGGCTGAAGAGGCTTTCTTTGGTCCTGCAGCTGTTGTTTGCCCCAGGACAGAAGCTGCTGAAAGCTTACCACAGCACTGCTCTCAACAAGTTTTCTGCAAGAAACAGGAATAGATGAATTCATTATTCTTGTCTCCAATGCTCCTCCACAAGATCCAGCTTTTGGAGTACTCCTGCTCTGTTGCCAGCAGAGGCATATTCTGAAAAGGGCTGCAGCTAGAAAACTTGGGAATTCCACATGCCTTGTGCTCCTCACCTGTTCCCTTAATTCTCATAATGCAATTTCTGGGTCTTGGCATAGGCAGAAACTTCAATGCAGTAGAGGTATCATAGGGTGTTTAATTTTAGTTTCCATTTTGTCTGGGAGCTGTCTCTGCTCATTTTACAGAAACACAATAGCACCACCTGATGGTTGCATACAAACCTCTGTAGGAGGGGTTACTTCAGCGAGGTGCTGCTTCAGGTGGTAGCTGTAAAATGCTCCTCTCCCAGTGAACAACTAACAGCAGAGGAAATTTTTCTTTATTTGAATGCTCTCCTGGCTGTTTTCCCCATCCAGTTACTTTCTCCCGACCCTCGGATTAGTTGTTTCTCAGTGATCGGTGTGTTAAGGAATCAGTCACGTTACTTGTGGTTGTTCCTGGCTTGTGTTTTCCCATTTGAACGTCACTTTTGTTTTCCTTTTCTCTTAATGCAGTGCCAGCTGGGAGTGCTGCCCTTGGGAACAGGGAATGACCTCGCCCGCGTGTTAGGCTGGGGGTCTGCTTGTGATGATGATACCCAGCTCCCACAGATCCTGGAGAAGCTGGAGAGGGCCAGTACCAAAATGCTGGACAGGTGAGTAACCATCACTAACATCCTTTGCTGTCAAGAATTGTATGAAATTATCCTTCCAGGGTAGAACTGAGCAGTCTTGATTCTGCCATGCTGCTGGACCTCTTACTAATGCCAGTTAATATTTTTTCTTGGATAATCCACTGTCACCATTGAGCAACAAAAGGTGGTCTGGCTTTCCATGCCACGGCTGCAGAACGGTAACAAGTGAAATTGTCTGATGTCCTGTGTCCTCTCTTCTGCTCCAGAGTTCTCATCAATTGAATTTTTCACCCTTAAAATCATGACTCATTTTTTAAGCAATTTTTCTCTCCTGTTAAACTTGAAAAATTTATCTTGAGTTTGGCTTAGAAATGAAAGCTGAATGCAGAAGTGGATGTCTATCCCTAATATTGATACTTTCTGTTTCTTTGTACATGTAAAATTGCTTCTTGTCTTTAGAGTTGCATTTTGGCATCTATTATGTTGAATTGAGTAGTGCCTATAGAATTTCTGTGGAGAGGGAAGAAGTACGGAGAGGTTCCCTGTGCTGCAGAATACTTGTTCATCTTGTCATCCTTCTTCCCCATTTCAGCCCCTCTACATTTCCATTGGAACTCTGTGGCTTCCTTATATCAGTCATAGCTCCCCATAGTATAATGAGTTCTTCTTTGAGGTTCTACCCTGTTATATGTCCTTTGGATAAAGGAGGAAAATCTCTGCATTGTAGTGACTAGTGTGGTTTTCAACAGGTGGAGCATCATGGTGTATGAAACCAAACTCCCTCGGCAGTCCTCCGCTTCCACAGTCACTGAGGATTTCAGTGAGGATTCAGAGGTACCTCCCAGGATGCAGAGGGCAGGGGACTGGAGCACCAGCCTTGGAGCAAATGAGATGGGAGGCAGTGGTTGAGCTCCAGTGGAGCAACCCTGAGCTGTGGCTTGGGTACTGCCAGAGCTGCAAAGATCTGATGCTTTAAGTCAGTGAAGTACTATCATGAAGGATGGAAGATGGGTTTACCAGAGTCAACAAGCAGAATGAGGGATGAGGAGAAGATCCTTTGGAACAGAACAGAAAGGAAATGACTGACTTTTATTTGCTGTCATGACATCAAGTTGTTGAAATAGTGGCAAGCTGCATATCAATCACAAAAAAGTGCTTTTAGATCTGCAGTTGATCAGAGACTCTAAGAATTGCACTGCTGGTGGTTTCTAGGTTCAGAATTAGTTTATTTGTGAGATTCAGGTCTTCAGTGAGTAATAGAGCCCTGGACTGTGGAACTTATCCAGGGCAAAAAGAACCTGTAGAGTGATAGGTACTCTCTGGGGAGCCAGGGTTACACAGCTTAAGTTGTAATGTTGGGAAGCAGAACCCCAGTGTCTTGTTTCTGACTGTCAACAGGTGCAGAAGATTCTCTGCTATGAAGACTCTGTGGCTGCTCATTTGTCCAAAATTTTGACTTCTGACCAACACTCAGTGGTCATCTCCTCAGCCAAGTGAGTACTTAGAGGACAACTGCTCTAGGTGAAAGCTGCACTGTGAAAATCCTGCGACAATCCTTGCATGACTTCATTTTCACTCCTTCCTTTGTCCAGGGTGCTTTGTGAGACAGTGAAGGATTTTGTGGCTCGAGTAGGGAAGGCCTATGAGAAGGCAACAGAAAGCTCAGAGGAATCAGAGGTCATGGCCAGGAAGGTAAAATTTGAAAAATTGTTTGGGTTTCTACTTCTGAAGTGTAAAACTGCTCTGTTTTCAGAGAACTAGGACAGCAGCAGTTCATCAGGCACTAAAAGAATGAGCTACCCAGGCTACTGCTAGTTCTACTCAAATGTTGTTCTTCTCTTTGTAGTGCTGTATCCTGAAAGAGAAGCTGGACTCATTGCTGAAGACACTGAATGATGAATCTCAAGCATCTTCATCTCTGCCAAACCCTCCTCCCACCATTGCAGAGGAAACCGAAGATGGGGATGGGTCGGGCAGTGCCTGTGACTCCTTGAGTGAGCGGTCCATGGGCTCATCCTGCACGGCACGGCCCCAGATATTCCGGCCCCGGGAGCAGCTCATGCTGAGAGCCAATAGCCTGAAAAAGGCCATTCGCCAGATAATAGAGCATGCAGAGAAAGGTGACATGTCAGGAGTCCTGCAGACTCTTGAGAATAAATTTCCTTTGTTCCGGGGGTCAGTAGGGTTCTTTATTGAGCCCAACTCTCCTGAGCTAGAGAAGATACTCAGAAAGCCTGGCTGTTTAGTTTCAGTGCCATCTCTACCGAGCCCACCTGTTGGAAGCATTGCTCTGTAAATAAGCCTGAAGATCAAGGTGTGTTCTCTCCCATCGGGCTGGTCTAGGAAGTTCCCACCCTCCCACACTCTGTTAATTTGTATTTCCTGTCTGTCCCCACCCATACCACAATTGTGTCAGTGGAGCTGTTTGTGTGGCCTTGCTGTAAAACAGATCTGAAAATGCTTGGGAAGAAAATATTTTAAGTGTTTTAGCTTGGATTGTTTCAGAAGTCTCTTTACAGCAGAGCCCAGCAAAACATTGCTGTGTCACAACTGCAAGAGCAGGCAGGAACTTCTTAAATGAGCTTTGTCCCTGGGAAAAACTTACAATACTGCACCTTTGGTACAGGTCAGTTCTGGTCTGATATTAGCTTCTTAGGCAGGTGACTCCCCTCTCCGCACCTTGACCCTTGTCTCTCTCCAGGCACACCCCCCATGGCTCAAAGTTTTGAAAGGTGTCAGTGTCCCAGCTGTTAGGCATAAACAGGGGTTTAACTGAGACCAAAGGAAGTTCTTTACAGCTTGTTCCTGGAGGTAAAAGCATTAAAGTTGCAGATGTGACATCCGTGCACACCCAAATGTGCACTATGAACAACTGTGTAGTAAGTTACAAAGCATTGCAATGTTGCTTGGATTTCCAGCACTGCAACACTGTATACAACTTCTGCTGAAAGTGAAGTGGTGTGGGATGATGAAAATGGAGCAGTGTACTTCTGATGAAATAGGGGCCTTGACCTCACTGCTGCCCCACTTTGCTGCTACTTACCTTAGGCCAGTTTGGTGTTTCTGGAATTCTTTTGGAGCTCAAGCAATTTGCTTAATCCAGCCAGAAGTGTTTCTATTTCTGCTGGGCTAGTGGGTTGGAGTGCCTTATGGGTAGTTTTGATGAACTCCAGAGTCAGCACAAGGGAGGGGAAGAGACTGAAAGAAGGGGGGCTCATCCACCTATGGAGGCAGAGAGCTGGTAGAGCAGCTGAGGTCAGTTTAGAGCTGTGCCCTGGCAGAGTCTCCTGGGGAAGAAAAGGCCTGTTGATTACATGCAGGGGGCGTTTTGATTTCTTTAGGCAGCATGCTAGTGTTTAAATCTTATCAACTCTCCAGCAAACTCCAGTTACATTTCAAATGTGTTTGTTCAACTTTTCCAAACTGTTTTTCCTCCTCCAAAGTATGTAATCTGATTCTTCCCTCTGTTTGTATTGGTTTCTACCAACTGCTATTTTCTTCCTCCTCCATTATATGGGTCTAAGTGTCCTTTTCAAGTGACTTATGTTATTGCACCACTACAGATTAAGCAAACAGAAAATTCATTAATCACTTCATGTCTGTCTGGTTAGAATTCCTGGCAACACCTAAATGCAAATAAGTGGAAGGCTATCAGCTGTAGCACAGTTTACATCTCAGTATGCCTGAGTACCTGTGGTATTAAAGGTGGACACTTCTTTTTAGAGCCTCACTGCTAAAGGGCTCAGCAAAGTAAACAAGGAGGTTAAACCAGCCTGGTTCCAAAAGCTCTCCAGAGCAGGGCTTAGTTGAGACAAATTATGAAGGAAAGCTTTCTTTTTTCTTGTTCTTTCCTTTAAGGAATTGGGACATGTAGAGTCCCATCCTGTTGTTATTTGCATCAGTGGGAGGTATTCCTTGCTGGAAGAGCTGTGAGGCACTCACCTACTTCATCTCTCCATACAGCTGTAGATGAGCAGAATGCCCAGACCCAGGAGCAAGAGGGCTTCCTCCTTAGTCTGTCATCCTCTCAGGAGGGCAAAGAGCTGAGGAACGAGGATAAAATGTCCCTGCAGTCATCACACAGCAGCAGCTATGGAGTGTCCAAGGGGAGGAGGAAAGGTACTGCTCTGGGGCCGCCACCAGGCAGGTCTTGCTTGTGCGTTCCAGTTCTTCTAGTTGTAAAAAGGGAAGGGGTGTTACGTGCATTACCTGCCGTGTTGCGTTTTTCTCTAATTTTTGCATGATTGTTCTTCAGGCCCTGCACGTTTCTGTGCTCTAGCCTGTGCATTATACACCCCACTTTTTGCTACATCTCTGATGGCTGGTCTGTGATCTTAGTATACAGAGCCTGTGAGTCAGGAATTTTCTTGCACCCTAGGCGGTAGTCTGGGTTCTCTTGGCTTTCGGTGAACGGACAAGGATGGTCTTGAGCATTTTTCACATCGTTTACCGGTGACATTTCCCTGCCATCCTTTGCAGATGACAGAGAACACTAGCCAGTTTGCTTTAATAACTGTGTTATGTGAGTAATTTGTTAGAGATCCCTGAACACTGCAGACATAGTTGAAACTTCCCTGAGTATTGATTGGAGCCACATACCCTGATTATGCTGCTGGCACCAGCTTTTTCTCATCTCCATTTGTCATATTTTTTCATGTGGCATTTTGGTGCTTCTAGTCTGTGTGTTTTTCTGGCAGCACATATGTGACATCTCTGTCTCTTAATGACTGGTTCTATCAACTCTTCTGGTGCCTCAGGTGTTTTTCTGTTGAGTGATTCCTGGCCCAGTCTTGCTGTGGTGTGCTGGTTGGGATCACAGCATTATGTTTGTCAATAGCCGTGTTTGGGTTGTGTTTTACAGCGTCCAAGTCTCCTTGCGAAAGACTAATAAACAAAGGAAGTTTATCGCTGGGCAGCTCTGCATCTCTTCCTCCCCAGACAGGAAACCGGGACAACCTGCCAATGCTGAACACAAAAATCCTCTACCCAAGTAAGTGTAACACCCACCTCTTCCCACTGAGGCAGCCAGCTGGATCATGGGTGACAGTAGCACAGGCTGCAGTCCCCACATGAGAACATGAAATTGTCCTGCCAGATGCTCTTTTGTGCAGGGTTGACTTGGAGGGAAATTCGAGTGGAGGCTTGGAGTGAGCTGTGTTAGTGTCTAGTTTGTAACTAGGACCTCTGCACAGATTATTGTTAACACCGTGAAGTGGCAGAATTTAAATGCCATTTGCAAGGAGATACTGAGCTCAAAGTAACCTAGAGAAGGGGAATATGAGAAAGGTTTATGTAGAGTGGCAGCCATAGGCAGGGAACAAGAGTCCCTTCATGTGTGGGCTGAAGTCACTGGAAGTGCACAGACCCAACAGAATTCCCACCTTCCACATCTCATGCAGCAACTTCTCCCCGTCGCTGTAGCAGTGCCCTTGCACCTCTCCCCCTCAAATGACGTGTTCAAATCGCTTCCTCTGGAAGCGGGTAATTTCCTTTCTCTCTGACAAACCTGTTGTTTGTGGGTCACCAGTTAATAATTTAAGAAGCAGGACACAGTAGTTCTTAAGCAACTTGGATAATAACTTCACTCTGACTTCTTTCTCTCTACTCACTGGAGGAGGGATGTTGCATGTCTCCCCTGCCACAAAAACGTTACTGCAGAGAATGCATCCCTATTTTCCCTTTCCGTATTCCTCTACAACTGTGCTGCTGGCCTTAGGTAATGCACCGTCAGGCAGAAATCCTGCAGGCAGCCCCAGAAACCCTTCTCTTTTTCAAAAGAGCTAAGCCTCTGGCGTGGAAGAAAGCACTTACACTATTTGCTTTCTCCATGAATGATGGCAGAACATACTAACTCTTGTTATCCTGTCATGGAGATTGAAGTTACTGTTTTCTGCATATTGTTAGTCATGCTCTTCTCCGTGGTCAACTTTCCTACAGATATCCGTGCTGGCATGTCTGGTTCTTTGCCTGGGAGCTCTGTCATCAGCCGATTGCTGATCCACGCCGATCCCTTTAATTCTGAGCCTGAAAATCTGTGAGTATGTGCAGGAGCTTGAAGGGAGGGAGAGGGCATTTCCAAACGGAGCTCAGGAGAAGCAGATTAGTTTCTAGAGCAGAGTAACAGACTGCCCCAGCTCAGCGTTACATGACTGGATTCACAGGCTGCATGCCACGGAATGGCAGCTGATGGAGTTGTACATGCAGTGACACATCTGACACAGTTTAGCTTGATGGTATTTTCCAAACTAAGTGACTCTGGGGTTCTATGTGAGATACACACCAAATGGCATATAGACTTGTGAATGGTAGTTTTGTTCTTCTCTTGGGCAGTGAATGTTACACAGAGAAGTGTGTCATGAATAATTACTTTGGAATTGGACTGGATGCAAAGATTTCTTTGGATTTCAACAACAAACGTGACGAGCACCCAGAGAAATGCAGGTGGGTTTGGCTTTGACCTTTGGACTGATGCCAGAGGTGACTGAAACCACTTCATGCTTCTGTGTGGTTTGGAAGCTGATTGTGTACAAGTGTGCTGAATAGGTGTGTTGTCTACATTATCCTCCTTTGAGGCTTGAAATCACGATGGAGAAGATAAGTTACTGATTTATTAGTTTTATTATGCTATAATGGCTTTGAGTAGCTGTATTGCTGTAGGTTGAGCACATTGGTTCTTTTTTTGTCATTCACGAATTTTTCTCCTGGGCTATTTAGCCATGAGAGAAGCACATCTCAGCTCTAAATGTCACAGAAGCTGGTTTTAGGCTTGGACCCTGACTTAATACAAACCACAGGTTTGACCTTTTGAATACCTGGGAAACTGCAGGGTGCTTTTTGTAGACTGGGCTTGGTACGTTTGCTGTACTTGAGCTAACACAGCCAAACACTGTTGATGTCCTGGTGTATGAGATGGACAAGTTCAGTGCCAGGGGAGTCTGTGTATATTCCTGGTAATGTGTGCTACTCAGTGGTCCTCAATTCCTACCTGACATATATTTAAAGAGAAGTAGATTCCTAGCACAAACGGTGACCACTCAGAGTGCTTGACCCTTTTGGAAGCAAAGTACCTTTGTGTTCTAGGACATAGCAGGTACTATTTCAATGTGAGGGTTTTATTCCTTCTTAGTGAAAGGGTGTCTGTGCTGACTTTTTCTCTTTTGATTTGTCCCCTTAGAAGTCGTACAAAGAATATGATGTGGTATGGAGTACTCGGGACCAAGGAGCTGCTACACAGAACATATAAAAACCTGGAGCAGAAAGTCTTGCTGGAGGTGAGGAATTAGCATGCTCTTCTGTTCCTAAAACTGGGATATCTAATCGCATCTCCCTTGGGCACTATAACTTTGGCATGGTGATTCTACTTTGTGATGTTTGCCTGTCTGATACAACTAAATGTGGCTTTTCCTGGTTCTGGAGGGTAACTTGTATTCTCAGACCATAAGGGAAGTATCATCCTGCTGGAAAGTATTTGCTGTTTTCAGCTCAGTGTTTAGCATGGGTAAGGTTGTTATGGTACATGTGGTATCTCAAGTGAATACATCATTGTAGATAGTAGGTACAGTGGAAAGCTCTTGATTTAAGTGTGCTGTAATTTGCATCAAACTGGAAAAGAAATACTGTTGTATAGGCCATATAAAACATAAACAGGTAGCTTGCAGGAGGAGACCCTCATCACATAGGTGTTTCATGAGTTTTATTTCTCTTTCTGGAGGAATAAACCAAAAGGGTTTGCCAAGCCTCTCAGGTATTCCCTATTCCTGTCAGAGGAAAGGAAGCAAGTTTCTCTCTAAAATTCGTGTCTGCCAAAAGAGGCCTGACTTTTGAGCCTTGAGTGGATATGTTCTACTCTGCTAGGCCAAAAATAAACAGGCAGAAACCTGAATTAATGTATTACTAAGCTGTGCAGGCTGTTTTCTGTTCTTAGAGCATATGCTCTGGCAGGAGGGGCTTCTCCTGCTGGACTGAAAGCTGTGTTGCCTTCTTTTCTGTGCAGTGTGATGGGAGGCCAATCCCTCTGCCCAGTCTCCAGGGAATTGCTGTACTCAACATTCCCAGCTATGCTGGAGGCACCAACTTTTGGGGGGGAACCAAGGAAGATGATGTGAGTATTCTCTAAGGCAATCCAGGAAATGTTTCTATTTGCTGTCGCTTTTGAAGTCACAGTCTCTGAGAATAGCGCTTGGAAGAAGAGGGCAAGGGGCCTGTCTGCTTGTACTTTCTATGGGAAGTGGGTAAGATACTGAAATTCAATCTTTGGCAGCTTCATACCCAGGCAGTCTGTAATGATTCAAAAGAAACATCACCAGACCATTTGGACCTGCAGAAAACGCTTTAGGTTGACCTTGTCCCCACAGACTGGCTGAGAAGTAAAGCCCCTTGAAGGCAAAGGCAGGTAGATTTACTCAGAAACATTGTGTTGTTGGAAATGAAGGAGTGCCTACTCTGGAAAGAATAATTATTGCCTTGTGGCCTACAGCCTCTGTGTCTGCATTATACTTTAGACACTGGAATCACAGTGGGACTATCAAGCCTCCTTTTTCTCCCTCCTAGCTCACTGTAGATCGTCACCTTCAAGTCTTGTTTTTATACAGATTAAAACGCACATTTGAGAGCTGGCCTCCAGATCTGCACCAGTAGGGGGTAAAGGAAAGCTTCCTAACAGAACTGTATGTCAGCTGAATTCTCTCTCCCCTGTATTTACAGACATTTACAGCCCCTTCCTTTGATGACAAGATTTTGGAGGTGGTGGCCGTGTTTGGTAGCATGCAGATGGCAGTGTCACGTGTGATCAACCTGCAGCACCACCGCATTGCACAGGTATCAGTTGCTTTTGTGAGCTCTTTGTGCCTGCTCCCTCTCCAGCTGGTGACTTTTGGGCCCGTTTCAGTCAGTAATGCCCTCCTTTGTGCTCTCTCTGGTCCACGGAAAGAGCATCCACCAGGGCTGGAAATGAGTATGTTCAGGGGTGATTTGAGCATGGAGTTGTTTGCTACCATTCATTGTGGTTGGAGTTAGACCAACAACTCAAAATACGGAGTAGTCTAAAGACCCAGCAAGTGCTCACTGCTGCTCAAGGGCAAGGTGTGCCCTGCTGCCCAGACACAGGTGTCTCAAGTAGCACCAAAGCTACAGCACCTGGGGAAGGGCTTTGCAAAGGCAGAGAATGGCTCATGCTTTTGGAAAACCAACATTTTAGAGTTTTTCTGTGGTCATTTCTTGCAGTGTCGGACGGTGAAGATAGCAATCCTTGGAGAAGAGGGAGTTCCTGTGCAAGTGGATGGAGAAGCCTGGATCCAGCCTCCAGGTTATATTTGGATTGTTCATAAGAACAGGGCACAGACCCTCACCCGAGACAGGGTAAGAGCAGTCTTGCGTACACTGTGCAGCACACATGTGTTTTTATGTCTCATATTTCTGGAGAATGTGACAATGGCCACACATGAATATTATCTTTGTGAATGCAAGAAGCTTATTTTGTTACACATCATCAAACATTTGGGAAAGAATATGATTAGACTTGCATTCACCACTTCAGAACTGGAACTGGCATAAATAAGGTTGCTTATGCAAGCTTGTTTTACTTCCTTTTCTAGGTGGCTGGTGACAGTGTTTCTTAACACATTTGCATGCTGTTTTTCCCACAGGATGCCGAGTCTTGCCAAGTACCACAGATTGTCTAGATTCAGCTGGTCAATGTCTTAATTTCTCATTACAGTTCAGTATGTGGCTTATACCTCACTGACCATGTAAAGCAGCATCTTATCCTTTGTTCAGAAGTGTGTGTCAGTCTCATCTCATAATTTTCGAACATATCTGATGAGTACCAGCAGATAAGGAAACCTTCTTGCTCTTTTACTGTATGCCACTGAGTGGTGGTAAGCCAAAGGAGAGGATAAAGGCCTTGCTGTGGCACACATAGGAATTATGGTTCCTCACAATTTTCTGACTGTCCACGCATAAACAATTAAGTTGAGAGCAGCTCTTAATACTTTCCAACATAATGCCCTTTTTACTCAGCTTCCAGAACAAATCAAGGTCCTCTGCTGAATTAAAAGAAAAGAGAGAAGAGCAAAGAGGGAAAGGGAAAGCAGCCTGATACAGGGAGGAAGTTACAAACATGATGGTATGAAAAGAAAGCAAAGGTGGGCATGCAAAGCCTCTGTCATGGTAGGACGGTGCACCTGAGACCTCTTCAGCTGAGAGAGAATAGTGGGTATTGATCATAGAACCGCAGAATGGTTTGGGTTGGAAGGGAACTTAAAGGTCATCTAGTCCAACCCCCCTTGCTATGGGCAGGGCCACCTTCCCCCGGACCAGGTTACTTAAAACCCCATTCAGCTTGACCATGAATGTTGCTGGAGATGGGGCAGCCACCACCATTCTGGGCAACCTGTGCCAGTGTTTTGTACCACTCATCATACAAACTTTCTTCCTTATATCTGGTCTGAATCTACTTCCTTTTAGTTCAAAGGGTGTCCTGTCACCCCTTAATATGAATGTTGAGAGGAGGAGACAGGAATAGTGCACACAATCTTTTGTGGATGGTAAGAGCTTCTGCAGCGTCACACTGACACTTGGGGAGGAAGTTACTGAAGGAGATAGAGTGCAAGTGGGAACAGGATTCCTGCTGTTAAGGTAAAGGAAGGGAAAAAAGGAGAGGCAGCTTACAATGTGAGTGTGGTGGGAAAGGTGGAGTGAAGCACAAGAGGTAGAGAGGGCACAGCAGTCCTTTGTGAGTGTGCTGTGTGTTGGGCCATCTGAAGCCGTAGCTGTGGTTGTGCCGTTCCATTCCTCACTGCCTGCAAACCTGGTTTTGCAGGCATAGAATTGCCACTGAGGAAGAGGTTATGGTTTTGCAGAGGAGCACTCAGCTTTGTCTTGGCCATGGGCTTAAACTTGTTTTTTCTGCTGTCCTTTTGATGATCATGGCACACTCCTTCCTTCACGGAGTAAACCTGTCCTATACAGTTAATTCAGTGGGGTCCTCTCTTCATTCATGTGACTCCGTACCTTTGGTAACATTTTTCAAATATGATTTTGGATATATAGTTTCCTGAACTGAAGTTGGGAAAACTCAAATTCCCTTCTTTGGCCTCATCTGGACCACTGAAGAGACATCAGCAGGACTGAGATCAGCAGGTAGCTTACACTGAGCTGACAGAGCTGACTGAGCCTTACAAAGTCCTGTAGGAGGGGCAGTAGGGGAAGGGAATGCTTTAGCACAGGGCTCCAGAGTTTCCATTCTCACTGTATTCAGTTTTGATCCTTTTGTGTTGGATCTGTTGCTTCTTCCCACACCACTAGCTGCTGCCAGCAGGAATATCAGTAAGGGTGCAAACAGGACAGGTCCTAGCTCTGAGTTCAGCTGCTTGTCCCAGCAGTTGCTAGGGAAGCCCAGTTCCACATGAGGAGGAGCCTTGGACACTTTTAATTTCAAGCTCTCAGGTGTCACAGTAGTACTGAAGTGTGGAGGTGATACAACTGCTCAAGTAAAAGGCTTCCACCATTAGGAAATGGATGGATTTTACTAGTCTGGCCCTTGAAACTGGCCTAACAATTTTGACTAAAACTATGCATAAGCGAAAATGAAGCCAAGGCAAGCATGTGGCATGGAAAACTTCGGCCCAGCCAACTAGTTAGCAAAGTTCTAAGCAGCTCAGCAACTGGGTCCTTCAATGAAAAGGTACCAGACCTACATGTTTTACAGGCATAGGCACAGTCATTGGGTTTTTATAGGAGCTTCACAAGGTACCTGATAGTTTGCTTGCTGTGTTTTTAGGCGTTTGAGAGCACCCTCAAGTCCTGGGAGGACAAACAGAAGTGTGAGTTGTCCCGACCCTCCTCTTTCTCTCTGCAACCAGAGATCATGTCTGAAGAGGAATCAACACAGATCAACCACTTTGGTCAAGCTGCAGGTGCTCTGATCCACAGGTGTGACTCAACCTGCTTTTGGTGATAGAACCCTCCTTTGGGGTCTGAAGTTCTTGTCTTACTTCCTGTTCCAGGAGATGTTCCTGTTCACTCTTACCCTTTGCAGTGCTGGTCCATGTCACTGGGAGTAGCCTCATTCAGTGTGCACTCTCCCAGCTGCATGAGGACTGAAGCTGAATAAACTTTCTTAGGCCATTCTGAACAAAAAATGGTACTTTCATGAGCAAACATGGATTCTTTAATCCTGAAAGAACCTATTCTCTTTAAATATAAATTACTTTTTATCAGAAAAGAAACAAAAGCCTCTCTAGGAGCTCAGATGGCAACCTGGGTTCTTGTAGCCCTGATGCCCAACAAAGATTTTTTGAAAGAAATCACTGTTTGCTCTTCTGTTCATCCTTTAGTCAGGCATTCTGCACCTTGGTCTGAGCTTCTGAGAGGAAATTCCCAGTCATCAGAGAAGTGTTAATTAAGCTGCCGTAAGTGCAGCTGCCTTTCACTTCACTGTGGCCATACTAAAATGTCTTGAGTTGTATCTCTCACTGATACAACTTGTGTGCAGAACTGAACATGCACCTGGAGTTGTGCCTGTGAGACCTGCCTGTGTGTGCTCACTGTGGGTGGAGAGCTGCCCTGCTTTGCCAGAGGCTGTGCCCCTCCTGTACTCCAGCCCCTGCCCGTGTTGCTGGGATGGGTGTTAGGAGGAGATCTCCTGCTTCAAGCATGTGCTGATGCACTCTGTAATTCTCTCTTTAGCATTCGGGAAATAGCCCAGTCCTATCAGGACATGGAACAGGAGCTTGCCCATGCTGTCAATGCCAGCTCCAAGTCTATGGACAAAGTCTACGCTAAATCCAAGTCTACAGAGGTACTTCACTCACTTGGCATCTCCCTTTTTGTCCTTGCTCCATAGCTCTTGGTTTGCCTTTCTGATTGACCAAAAGTAGGCCCTGCTTGTCTAAGACTTCTTCATTCTGACTGCTCAGACCTCTGCACTTCTAGACTTAACTTGTGCATGAATTGCTTCCCTGCAGGGTCTGAACTGCAGCCTTGTGGTAGAGATGGTGAATAATGTCAAAGCCCTGCACAACGAGACAGAGCTGCTGCTGGCAGGCAAGATGGCTCTGGTAAGGAGGAATGCAGCCTCTCACTTCTTCCCCTTTCCTTCTGTTGCCTTGGCATAATATTTTGCTGGTCTTGGGCTTCCTTGTCTTTGTAACTCTGAAAGTCAGTTTAAATGTTATCATCCAGGAATTAGGATGGTTTTGCTATGTGGGCATGATGAGCAGTCAAAGTAGATTCTGTGGAGTTTGGAGCTCAGAAAAGATGCGAATCATTGCCTTGGTAAGGTCTGGGCAGAGTGCCTGCCTTTTAAAAGGAGGAACTGCTTTGTTAGCTAGGAATTTTGAGGCAAGGGCCTGACTGTGTTCCACCATGTGGCTTTTAACTCTGCTTTGCTTCCATTTCTGATCCAGCAATTAGATCCTCCCCAGAAGGAGCAGCTCCAGGCAGCCCTGGCAGACATGGACCTCCAGCTGAGGAAACTGGCAGAAATCCCTTGGCTGTGGCAGCTTGTGGAGCCCTGTGATGAGGAGGTGAGGAGAACCAGGGCTATTTTTATCCTAGTTGTTCTGTTTTTCCCTACTTGGCTGTGAGTGTTTGACTTCCTGAGACTATATGACTGATGTGAGAAGACATCATTCAGAAGGAAACTCGACTCCCTAGGGCTAAAGTATGTAATTTCCTGCTAAGATTCCTTGCCTGACATGGTATAAACTTTCTCTGCTTCCTTTCCTTTCTTGATCAGAATGAATTTAGCATTTTTTTCCCCTCTCTTACAAGGTCATGGAGCTGAGCTTGACCGTGGTTGTTGTCCATTCCAATCAATTTGTGACTGTGAGCCTGATTTTCCCTTTGTGTCCTTGCAGAACCAGATGCTGGATTATTCTAAACGCAGCCGCAGTGGCAAGTTCCGCCTGGTGACCAAGTTTAAGAAGGAGAAGAACAACAAAAATAAGGATACTCATAGTAGCATGGGACTGCCGGGTACCAACTCTGCTCATTCACTGTGTCTCTTTGTCACACTGGTGTGGTCACGCCACTACCTCTTCTCTGTCTGGCTCCTCACACATTCTCTCCTCCTCTTTTTCACTTGCATCTGCCTTTTCTTGGAGGTCTGCTCCATCATCTTCATGTGGCAGATTAGCTTTTTGCTCCCTTCCAAGTCATGATTCCCCAGTACCACGCAAACATTCCTGAGCAGAAACAGGAGGTACCCTTTGAAGAATTCTCTCTACACCCTACAGATTTCCAGGGATGTATCAGGGTGTTTAGGGAAGTTATTGGAGAATTTTGACATTTTAAGTATCAAAATGACTGTGGGGCCCAAGTCCGCATAACTCCAGTCTCGTCACTGCTAATTCTCTGTGATATGATAAATGATGTTTTTCTCATTGATTCACCTTCGGGCTTTAAACAGATTTCATGTCTAATTGGCTGGGGATCAGCATCACCACAGGTGCACCCCAACCTTTAATCCTACTGGTCAGTAGGTAAAACCTGGCCATGAATCAACAAGTTGCTATCCAAGACACTTTCTCTACAAATTGGGTTAGTTGATTTTTGGTTTATGCTCTTCTTACAAAGGCTTTCTTCTAAAATTCAGAAGTACTCCCTGTTCTGTGGGCTTCTGGGTCCTGTCCTCTGCCATGGAGTTGTGGGTAGTCTCCTTCTGTCTGACAGGCTTGTGTTCATTTGTTGCCTCCTAGAATTTGAAAACTTTACTATTCTCTTATTTAGAGGCTGTGCAAGAAGGTGGAAGTCTAAACTTCTAAAGCCTTCCTCTTTCTTTCAGGCAAGGGGGATAGAGTTTGGCATTTTGTTTACTGAGCATAAGTGGTTATACTTAACAGCAAAGCAGTCTGTGCTTTGATTCTCTGTCATGTGTTTTATGAATCTGTTGTTTTGTACACAGAGAAGTATCAATGAATTGACTCTTCTTAAGCATGGGAGTACACTTTATAAAACATGTCCAATCCCATCAAAACAAACATGCACTTCCTCCTGGCTGTACTGCAACAGGCCTCTGCTTAAGGGAACACCTCTTCTCTTTCTCTGCCCTACCTACTTCATTTGAAATCATAGGTCATGCTGCTCTCCCCTTGGTTTGAGGCTCTGGTCCTGCTTGCCCTCCTCCTCTGGCACTCAGTGCCATGGTGTCCTCATCTCTCACTGTCTTCTGGGATTCTGGGTACTCAATGCACTCCTGCTTTTCCATCTCTAACAGTTCACCTCTGGGGAACGGAGGAGGTTGCGGCCTGGCTTGAGCATCTCAGTCTTTGTGAGTATAAGGATATCTTCATCCGGCATGACGTCCGGGGCTCTGAGCTCCTGCACCTCGAGCGGAGGGACCTCAAGGTACTTTCATGGTCAGCTCATGAGAAATAGCCAGCTGCATCTGCATGACTTCTGTGCTGAATGTGCTTGGAAGTGGTCTGCCTGCTGTTCATTCCAGTGCCCTGGCAAGATGAACGGGGTCATCGCAGCCTTGTTTTATTTTTTCACCTTTTCAGGTCACCTGGTTTGTGATAGCAGGGAGGTAGAAGAGGTAGTTGAGGGACCACAGTCTCCTGGAGATGTGATACAGTCCAGTATACAGATTGCAGATAGTGTTCTTCAGGGTCTGATTTTAATGATGGAACTTTTGAACTTCTCAGCTACTGCCTCATCTTTGCACAACATGCTGTGATTGGAAAAATGTGGTTCTTACTGTGCAGTGACTGAACAAATAGATCATCACATGTCTTTGTTACCAGAAAAAGTGATTGTGCGCTTTGATGAGGCTCCTAGATGGAGAGAATCTTTTTTAATATTGCTCAGCAACCACATTGCACAACTGTTCATCTCCTCACCATGAGATGCTGTCTCTACAGAGAGAACTTGAAAGTGGTGGTTCTTTGCATGTGCAAGAGACTTGTGTCATCAGTGTGGTTACTTGCATAAACTAAGCAGGAGAACACTTGTGGAATGGTGTGTGGCATTTCTTGAATGCCCCTTGGATGTCTTGTGTGCTTTTGGCAGTGTTCCCATTGGGAGGTTTGCTGTGACCTGTGTAGCTGATCCCTCCACTTGCCATCCGGCTGCAGCCTGGGTTTTGCTGCATGGTACCCAGTTGCTTAATGTGACTGGTTGGTTCTTCCTGCATGTTTTGGCTGCTAGCTTAAGTCTTTGATCTGTGTGCTCTTTCTGTTCTCTCAGCCTCTGACAGTCAAAGCAATTTGTGTTTCTGGTTAATGGTCCACAGTTGTTTCTCTGCATTTCTCTGTGCCTGCTCTGTGTTCCTTAGTAGCTTTTTGACATGTGGTTGGAGGTGCTGAATATAACCCTCAGGTTTGTGATCTTTCCGGTTGGTTCCCTCCTCTCTTTGTAACTGGCTGATGCGTTTGTAACCATTGCTTGGCCACCTGGAGTTGCCTCCTGCCTTTCTCTGAAGGTAAGTTTTTCTCTTTTCTTCCAGGACCTGGGTGTGACCAAAGTGGGTCACATGAAGAGGATCCTGCACGGGATCAAGGAGCTGAGCCGGAGTACTCCTGCCAGCGAGGCTTAGCCTCTGTGTTCACAGCCTGTCTCTACCATTCCCCCTAACTGCACAGCAGTCCCCTCACAGAGCAGATGTGCTCACAACTGTCTGTACTGAACAGCCAAATTGGAGCTGTTCGGAGCTCATATCAACCAAGCATGGTGCTACTTTTTCCTGTGGGGTACGGCTGCATCGAGTTGAGAGGCACCTGATCTGCGGTTGACAGAGCCTCCCAGAGGGAACTCACTCGCTGTTTGAAGAGCCATGTCCTCTGACGTGGGAAGCTGTGGTTCCAGTGGCAGTGCAGGACTCCTGAGAATTGCAACACAGCTACCTTTACTGGATAACTTCATCACAGTAGAATCATTCAGGGCAAAAGATATATTGGCCAGTCTTAGTTCAGGAGCATCTGACAGTCTTTTCAGACCTGAAACTTTCCCGCTCATCTCTGTGTCACACCTGTATTTAGTGCATATAAGTGGGACAAAGCTTATCCTTGTGTCTTACTGCTCCCTTTTTAATGCACCTGTAGCTGCATGCAGTTTGCAGCCAAAATTCAAAGCCAGTACAGACCTCCTCTGATGAATATCCAGTGATTCTCATTCACTTATGCCTTTGCAACAAACAATGCATGTGGTTCACCAGCTGGCTGGGCCTCCCGCTGGGCCTGGCTCTCCTCATCCAGCCAGGGGCAATGGTACAGCCTTCAGGTGTTCAGGCATCACAAACAATCGTTCAGAAGTTCTGGCAGTGAGAAAAGACAAAATTCTGAAGCGCCAGAAGGTTGCAGGAGATCAGTTCTGACGTTCCCTCCTCTGAATTCATCTTCAGGACACCAGATAAAAGGGAGAGGAAAGCTAAAAAGCTGTTTGGGCGGCACAAGAAGTGTAATGTAGTGAAATGAAATATAGGACAATTTGCTCCATCTTGGTGGAGGGAGCAGCGTGACTGGCAGCAGCCAGGAGTGGCTTCCTCTCCATTTAGTGCCATATCTGTGGCCACAAACAATAGAGCTTTTTCTTTGCTTCGACTTGCAGTGCAGAAAACTATTCTGTCACAAAATATGTGATTTATGTCTAGTATTTGCATCTTTTAACCTGTCTTGGGTTTAGTGGCTTTTTCACCTTCCTTCTCTCTTTTGCTACCTTGCTCCTTCACTCCAAGGTGATACCAAAAGATGAGGATGACTCAGTACCCCCTATAGAGAAACTACATGCTGTCAAACATCAGAACACTGAGAGAAAGAGGATTGTTATTGAGCATATGAGCATTATAATGATAACTGGAGTATGTTGATAAATTGCCTTTGGTATCATCAACAGTGGAGCATGGAAAAATCCATGTCTCTGACTTGGAGTTTCTAGATGCCTGGCCCCAGCTTGGTGACTGTTGAAGTCCAAGACCAGCATGGATAGTTATATCACTATGTTTATCACTGCAAAGGGAATTTGAGAACAGCCAGTGCTGTAAAACTTGGGAGACAACGGACTGCTCTGTCATTTAGTGTGTATTTATTTTTTTATTATTACAGAGTGGCACCTGTCTGACTCTGGCTGCAGACACGTACACAGTGGCATAAAAGATCATTTCCTGAGGTCATCATTGTTTTTTGTTGTTTGTGAGGATTTTTATCAAATTGATACCACCTCCCTAGTCTAACAACAAGCAATCAGGTTAGTTTATGTAAAGACTTATCAGCTTATAAAGATTCTGGGTTGATTTCATGCTGAGCAAACTCCATTGAATTCTCTAGTATTTCACCAAGGATTATTCCAACTCTCCCTGTCTGTTCTAAGCAGTCATCCACATGTCTCCTCTCAGCTTGGTGAGTGACAGGGTTTCCTCATGAGAAGGTAAAAGAAGACTAAATGTGCTTAATCCATGTAGAAACATTTCTGATATAAATTCTGTAGGGACTAAGCAAGAAATATGTCCAGCTTTGCCCTGAATTTGTTTTTCCTACCTATACATTGGCAATTGCTTGCATAGCTGTATTTTTTAATTTCTCAATACAGATCCCCTTTACTATATTGAATTCCTGAGGTATCAGATCAGTAAGAATTGCAGAGATACTGTATTTTCCCCCTTGCCTGGTGATGCAGAGAGCCGTGTGTGGATGATGGTGAGGAGAAGCCTCCCCTAAGGAGAGCTCCAGGCTGCATCCTCTGTGGTGACATGTGGTGCAGCCCACTGCCCATCCCGGGAACAGGCCTGCTTGGGACATCGTGTGCCTTCCCAGGAGAGTGCAGCAGGGGAGTGAGGCAGGTGGCAACTCTGGAAGAGGGGTGAGATCTCTGTTTGTTCCTCTTTGTGGTGAAGGAGCTGTTCTTGCTCTGAACTTTCCCCAGGCAACCTCACGGTTAAAGATGCATAAAGAGTATGTACTTGCCTTGCTCGCTTAATCCCCAAGGGATTAAATTCTTGCCTCCATAGAAACAGCTCCTCTCTACTCTTTCTGCTCAGAGCAGCAGAGGAATCCAAAGAGTTTTTACATTCAGGCATGTTCCTTAATTCGTGCCATATCAATCAATATTAGCCATCTGCTCTGAGATGTACAAACCCATCTTCATTTCTTTTGCTTTTATGATCTTGGTGTCAATGCCTTCAGATCCTTTTTGTACGCATGCACATTTATCAAGGAGTTGACAGCCAGTATATTCTTGTCTGTTGCTTATCAGGGAGGAAGTTCTACCTTCTTATAAGAGCTAGAAAATAGGATCCACGTTTAAGCTGAATGCCTTTGAATATCTGTTAAGGTACAGATCCAACAAAGGGTTGTAGCTCTGTGTGTCTCACTGGGAATAATGAAGATTTCTGTTGCAGGGATTTTGTGAATGAATGAAGATGATTTGTGTTGAACATCAGTGAGAGCCATCTGCAAAGTAGGGAGCCAGGCTGAACTCCTGGCTGCGTTATTCCGAGTTCCTCTTCTGTCATCTGATAATATTGTGTAGGAGAGAAACTCAGGAAAGACAATTAGTAAAAAATCTGCTGCTTTGCCAAAAAAAGAGACTGTCCAGAAGTCTCAGGTGAAAACACCAGCTCAAGAGAAGCTAGAACTGCACATAAGACAAACATCTCTTAAAAACTGCAACTCCTGTGAGAGCTGCGTGGCACCTTCTGTTCATCATCCCTGCCCTTGGCAGTGGCTGCAGTGAGCTGGGCACAGGGTTCCTGCCAGGAAGAGGTTTCAGTCTGTTCTCTCACACCCTGGCACAGTCCTGAATATTTAATGGTAGATTCTGGGCAATGATATTTGAGTTAAGTGGGATTGCATACAGTGGGAACTCGAGGGACATTTGGTCCGTGAAGCAGCTGCCAGTGGTGCCCTGCTCTGGGCTCCCTTTGGGAGGGCTGATCCAGCCTTTCTTGTTTCAGCTTGGGGGATCTTCCTGCTCCCTGCTCTGCAGTGGAGGGAGCTGTGCCTCTGGGTGCCTGGAGGTGCTGCCTGGGTGGGCTGCACAAGAGCCAGGCACCTGGGGTCTTCCAGCTCTGCCAAGGCCTTCAGTGCCAGTCCTGGGAATATTTCTGCACCCAAATCGAATGGAGCTTCGTTCGTTGTTTTGGTGTTATTTAAAAATGTGCATACTAGCGACATGATTTAAAAAAAGACTGTTTACAAGAAATATTTTGTATCTTAAGATGTGTGTACTGTAAAAAAGAAAAAAAAAGGAAAGGATGAAAAACGTTTTTCTACAACTGTCAGCATGTCCATATCATTGTCCACCGATCATTGTTCCTCAGGGGTCTCCCCGCCATTCCTGTGATTCCTGTTGAAAATATAGGGACGCAAGTGAATCCCTATACAGTCTTGGGAAGAAGGTTTTGTGCCTTAAGAATGGGACCTGCTTCCCTCCTATTTATTGTGTTAATTTATACAGTGACTACCATGGAAATGTCTCTTGTATTTTTTTTTTTTTGTACATAGGTTACTGTTGATTGTTGTAAATAAGTTTTTCTTGTATATAAAGTAAACATGTTTCTGAGCTTCCAATAAGGATTCTCTATTACGTATTTTGTTGTGAGGGGGCTGCTGTGCCTGTCTGGTGGGAACCAACTAATAAAAACCTGTGCTGTGATCAAATGGCTTTATCTGACTTGCATCAGAAGTTCAGAGCTTAAAGAGGAGTGAAATGGTAAATGGGAGTATTGTGTATTAGTTTTGTAGTGGCTTTTTGTGCTGGTTTAATTGGTAGTAGGAGACATCAGGTAGTTTATTTTCATTAGCTGTATCTTGCAGTGAACAAATGACGTTTCAAATGTGGTGATTCTGCTGCTGCTCATCCTGCTCATAGCTCTTCTGCCTGCAAACTCCCAGCTTGATAGGCAGACATTGCCAGGAACACAGCAGGCTATTTGTTGTTACCTCATGTGTTTGCAGAGCTCCCATGGGTGCTGTCACCCTGCCAGATGGTGCAGTGCCAGAGTGAGAGGGGAGCAGTTGTTTCCTCCTCCATTGGGCCCTCTGTGCACTCCCATGTACTGCAGGCAATGAGTGAAGGTGCATTTACCAAAATGTGGTAGAAGGGTATTTTCTCATGGAATGTAAAAACTCAGTGCCATAAAATGACATCTGTAAACTTGAAAGGACAGAATTTGGAGGTGTTTGGTGAGCAGTCCATAGAGCTGATTGTGATAAGCTTTCTCTTCCATCTGTAGAAATTGGTATGTCCATAAGATGCTGACAGGAAACTTCCAGCAGACTAATTTAAACTGAAAGGATAGTTGTAGAGTTCTGAATACTGTTGCAAAACAGATGGGAAGTAAGCTGTAATGGTCATAAAGATTTTCTATGTGAAAAACACCTTTGTAGTTGATATTTAAACGGAACTGTGAAGAGATATTTTATGTGACAGCAGCATCAGAAACCATACTCATGTTATATACTCTTGCAAGATTATTACAATTATTCATTACAATGTTAGTTACATAGAACTGGAATAAGGAGAACAGAAAACTCATGTCAGACCTGAGTGTTGGACTCTTCAAGTGGCACTACAGAAAACATGCAAAGAAAGCAACAGCAGGGACAGAAGATATTCTTAGTTTTCCAATCCAGATAATTTGGTTTGGTCTCTTTTTAATTATCTGGCAGAAACCAATAGCAAAAAACACACTGCCCTACTCAGTGTATCTGTTGCTGGGATGCCAGACCTGGTTAGGGCTGCCATCCTCTTGGTTTAACTCCCACATGGGTCTCAGGAGGTGGGAGTGAGTTGGGAGAGAGGTGTGCTGTGAACATCTTGAAGTGCCAATGAGTTTTTTTTTTAAAAAAAGTATTCTGCTGCTGTTTGCCTTGTCCTAGGTGGTGTTGGGTTGGGAACGTTTATGTGTTTGGTTATTTTAATAGATCATAAAGTGTCTGGAGAGTTGAGGAGAAGGCAAGGAGATCTGCTCCAGCTGAGTGGGCAGCTCTGCAAACGAGCAGGTTCAGAAGCAGCCCTGTCATTCCTCACCTGTAAAGCAGCAGCAGAGTCATAAGGGCAATTCCTTTTTGGCAGCTCTGTGGTTGGGATGAAGAGGTGTGCACCCCCCAGCTGGGCCTGGGGCAGCTCGAGGGGTTTAATTTTCATGTGGGCAAAATGAAAAGGTTCTGAGACTAGGAAGTTAGATTCCATGTTATAACAGCTACAAGGTTTCTTAAGCAACTTCTGTGTGAAGAGTTCCAGCATTTTGCTGGCTTACCAAGTGACCTTCATGGTGAAATACAAATCAGTCGTGGTCTGTGGCTTTTCCTTCTGGGCTGGGAAGGGGGTGGCCCCTTCTCCAGAAGCAGGTTGGTTTGCACTCATGGGCTGCACTGTCTCATTTCACTTGCTTCATGGGGAAAGATGACAACTCACAAAACACCGGGTTTCTGCAGCTCCTGCGAGAAATCAGGACCCAGAGGAGAGGGAGACCTTGGCAGGGCTGTGGCAGGTAGAGGCTCCAGTGTACGTGTAGGAAGTAGGCTTTGTGCTGTCATTGCTCAGTTAATTGTTACAAATTAAAAGCTGTCAAGTAGGAAGCACTGATGGATGCAGCACAGAGTGATTGGTAAAGAGCTGCAGGGTTTGATTTTTTTGTGTGTGTTTGTGGTTTTTGGGTGTTTTGTTTGGGTTTGGGTTTTTTTGTTTGTTTGTTTTGGGTTTGGGTTTTTTTGCCAGCTCAGTTTTCTTCTCTATCAAAATTTACATCTATCTATAATTTGTTTAATTGATGTGAATTGACATTTTAAATTGCAATTCCAATATAGAAAAATTTGAGAGGAGTGATTTAGCACCGATGGCTAAGTAGCTAAATTCTAAGAACATGTTTGAGAATTCTCCAGAAGCTTTCCTGTAGAAAAGGCAAAACCAAAGCTTTTGGATTTTTTACATGTACGGGAAAGAAGAACAGAGTGTGCACTCTGGTGTGCTCTGTACCTTCAGATTGTATGGGGAGATTATCTTTAAGCTGTGGAATTTGAAAGCTCCATGATTCTTTTTTTACTTCAAGGGGGTGATTTCCTTTGATTATTATTGCCTGTGTGTAGTAGCTGTGAATCAGAACTCTTCACAGTGTTAAAGTAAATTATATGGAGCCTCTGTCTTGCTGTTCTCTTGTGAAGTTTCCACTTTCTCCTCTTTACCTTTTTTTAGGCCTCTTTAGAATAATCCCTGTTTTTTAATGAAGATAAACTAGAAAGCAGGGAGCCCAGCACTACAATTGTCTGGATTGAAATGGTTTCCTGGGCAGATATTGAGGTACCCTAGAGCATCTTTTCTTCAATCCCCTGCACCAGCAGTTGTAAGTTCATCTGAGACCCCAAGTGCTGGCTTTTAAAATACTTACTTCTGCACTGCAGTGGCAAGAAAAATGGGAAAACAGGAAAATAAAGCCCTCAGAACACCAGGGCTGATGAAGAAGTAAATTAATTCTTTCCAAGTATCAGTATAGGGATTTTAAAAAACCCCAACAAATGAGTAATTTTTAGGAGGGTGATATACATTGTTTGGATCTTTTGGGTTGGCAGTTGATCTGCATGTCCTACATTTCCAACTGATACCAAGTTTTAGAGACAGAAATTTATTAAAACCACAAAACTGGTGTTGTAGCAAGTAGCCAGGTCAGCTACATATATGAATAATGCATGTAATATATGGTCCTACCCATGTTTCTATTTACATTTCCTATTTTATTTTTCCTGTATTCAGGTAGGTTACATAAACTTCATTTGCAGCAAAAATGTGTTTTGGTTAATGTCAGCAGAGGTTTTCTTGTGGGATGACTGAATTGAGGATAAAGGACATACCAGCAGAGCTGGCAGTGCACACACCTTCCCCAGCTGGGATTTGGAATTCCAGAGTCTTTATTTTAGCTCAAGTCCCCAGTGGTTTAACTTTGAACCCTTTGTTTAATGGGAACTTGTTTTCCAAAAAGTCCATGGTCAAGTTTGTGAGGGAAAAATTAAAAAAAAAAAAAAATAATTAAAAAAACGTTGTATAAGCAGTCAGAGCTCTCTTGAACAGTGTCACAGGATGTGAGCTGAGATCCTGAGAGGGCCCACCTTTCCCTGGCCCCCAGTGGCACTTTCCCTGACAAGAGACCCCTGAGGACTCCTGGCTACACAGGTAACTTACATGAAGATGCCATGTCCTCAACATTGTGAAGACTTTCTTCACAGAAAGGATGATTAGACTCCAGAAGAGGCTACTCGGGGAGGTGGTGGAGTCCCCATCCCTGGAGGTGTTCAAGGAATTACTGATATGACTCTCAGTGCTCTGAGCTGGGTGAGAAGGTAGTGATTGGTCACAGGTTGGACTCGATGGTCTCAGAGGTCTTTTCCAACCTCAGTAATTCTGTGACTCTGCTGCCTGGTTTACAGAGGTGCTGCTGTACACACTGTTCTCCCAGAAAGGGGACATGCTGATTCCCCCACCTTCAATGTAAGAAAAGTTCTGAAAAGGATTGGGTTTTTTCTCTAAATGTTTAGTATTTGGAATTCAATAGACTACTTTGTGCTGAAAAGAGCTAACCCAGTACGCTAAAAGATGCAGCATGCTGATACAAGCTTCTGATACCTGCTTGTGGCTGTCAGGGGGATTAGTTCCCTTGGCTGTTTTGGGGGGGGAACCTTTAATGAGAAAGTAAAATGGGAGGACTCTTAAAAATTGCAATATGTGTCCCTTTTGGGTGATTGCATGCTGTGAGAAGATGGTAGGATCTCTGAAGGGACCTTAGCACTGGGTGGTTATGCTTACAAACTAAATACAGCCATTTCTGCTTGCCAGAGAATGTAAAGGAAAAAAAAAACAGATTTGAAAAAGGCAGAGTGGGTGCTTCAGCTGTTTCCCTTTCCCTTGTGTGCAGGTCATTTGCCAAGCTCCCCTGAGCACTGTTTGTTTAACGACTGAAAATGAAGCACTTCATGTCACTCCAAAGAGTAAATATCTGAAGTTATGGATTAACTAAGTTCCAACAGAGTTCATGGCGGAAGAATAGATCACACTGATTCCCACTGAACAAAGCAGTAAGTGCTTCAAAAGTATCATATCCTTCGGCATTTCCAAGGACAGCTTGTTTTAATGAAGCAGGAAGCTTGTCAAAAATGTCCAGTGGCAAGGGGAGGGTGTCAGGGCAAACAAGAAGTGTTCTGGGAGAGCTGCTGATGGGTTAAAGGGAAGGAGCAAACCAGTGTGGAGGGACTCTGTGAATGGCCGCTCCAGAGCTGGAGTCAGAGAGTAAGGGCTGTGAGAAGCAAGTGAAGGAGCTGGCTGAGCTGGCTGGGTAGGAACTGTGTGCAGCAGGCTCTTGCTGTCACTTGGCAATGTGCTCCTCTTCACACCTGCCTTCTCCTGCTCAGGTGACTCCTGCTGCAGTATGTGGAAGTTCCTTATCCTAGGGCTGCTGCTGGCTGCCTGCTCTGCTCAGGTCTGTGGCACCTCAAGTAAGTTTTCATTTTAGAGAGAGCCTTCACCCTTCCCCAGTTGCTGCAAGTGCATTTCCTACTCCTGTCTCAGTTAGACGGAGTGGCTGGAATCATTCCCATTATTAGGGGATTTTTGGGTTCCTCTGACAGAGCTGACAGACAGTGCTTGGCCATGCCAGCTGCCTCTCCTGAGCCCCTGAGCTGTCAGAGTAGCACAGGGCAGGGGCTGGAGCTTCTGCATCACAGCACCAACAGGCAGCCCCACTTGCTGGGCAGGATCGGGGCTGGTGCTCTGCTAAGTGTCCTTTTGGAAGCACCACTGATAGTTTTTTCAGCCAGCTCTTTTTTTCTGCTTGTGCTGTCACATTTTTGCTTCCAGTATTTTACAGCACTAAAGATGCAAACCAAGTCCTGAGGATCCAGAAGAGGGCCAACTCATTCCTGGAGGAGCTCAAGCCGGGCTCTGTGGAGCGGGAGTGTGTTGAAGAGCACTGTGACTTCGAGGAGGCCAGTGAGATATTTGAAACCAGGGAAGCAACAGTAAGTTGTGTTTCTTAGGATGAGTGGGGGAGTGAACCAATCAATTATTTTCTTAAAATATTGCAGTCTGGGGCATAGGAGATCATGCTGTCAGCACTGAACATGTTATCTCTCCTGACTCCTAAGGTGTAGGCATGGTTTTGAATGTCATTCTGTTACAGTAGTTGTCATGCTACCACCTGTCTGGGCTGCAAAGCTTGGCTGCTCATGCATGTCCCACCTAACCAAATGGTAAGGTTTAGGGCCCAGCCAGATAATTCCAATCCTTGCTTGACCCCACTGGCTATTCTTGCAGCTACTGAGTTTTTTCCAGTCCTTTCAGGTTTTGCCCTCTGTTGTCCATTCACCAGTCCTGGCTACTTTTCATTATCTCTCCCCTGTCTCCCCGTTGGTTCTGACAAACATTTCTCTCATCACTAGGTTCTCTCTCCTTCTCTAAACTCATATTTTAAATTGGGGACTACCTTCTTTGTCGGCATTGCTGACTTAAGCCCCTTTTCCACACTCAGTCGTTGTGTTGGCTTGGACTCTTTGTTACTGTGTTGAGCAGAGTAGCTCACAGCATAGGATGAGCCAGTCCTTGCAGTCCCTCCGAGTAGAGAGGGGTCTGTCTTTGGAATGTCCACATTTTGTCTGACTGGGCACAAGTGAACTCAGGTGCCTCCCCTGGCAGTAAGTGACAAGAAAACAGAGAAGCTGTGGGTATATTGAGGGGCTGTGGTGTTGGTGGGTCTGCAAGGAGGACAGAGGAAACTATGCTTAGTACAGGATCATTTGGTCAGTTTTCTTGGCTTGTAGTGACAGTCAGTACACTGTCAAGAACAATGAGACTGATGCTGTTGACTGGAGTACTGTGCTCTGTTGGCCAAGGCCATGATACACTTTAAATCCCTCACTTGTTAAAAATGGGTTTCTCTCTGTAATGTAAATTTTGTTTCTCCACAGCTCGATTTTTGGAGCAAGTATGTAGGTAAGTAAGAGACTTTCCTAATCACTTCTCTGTGCTTCCTCCTGCCATGAATCACATACTGATTCAAATTCTCGTTTTCTCCTATATGGGGTGTGCAAAGAATGTTTTCCTGTTCTGTCACACAAGCTGCCTTCCTAGAACACTCGAGGTGCACCTGTACCTGTCATCAGTCATCTCCCCAGAGCTAAGGAATTGGTGAAAAGTGCTTTGATGCTCTAACCCTGTCAGACGTGGCTCAAAGAGGAGCTCCACCCCTGCAATCACCTGCCACTGCCCTGTCTGCCTTAGACTTTGCTCTCTCCTCCCCTTCTGCCCACCCCACTTGCCCTGCAGCTGCAATTGAGAGCCCAAAGCAATGCCCCTGTCCCTGGGGGAGTGCTGCAAAGATGTCACCATTAAGTGTGAGAAACCATGGGTGATGTTTGGGAATCTGGGCAGGGCCTGTTTGTGTTGAGGCTTGATCTGTGAGCTCTGTATGATTCAGGGAGTGAGTTTTCCTACCTCTGTTTCAGATGGAGATCAGTGTGTGCCACAGCCTTGTTCCAATGGGATCTGCAAGGACAATATTGGAAAATTTTCCTGCATCTGTAACAAAGGCTGGGAGGGGGTTTTCTGCAGTTATGGTAATGCTGTATTTAATCCACTATAAACTAACATCCTTTGTGACAGGGATTTCTGTGCAATAGGAATCGACACTTCAGTCATTGCACACCTTACTTTCTTTACTAATGGGATTTCTCTCTTGCTTCATGAATGTGGTAAGAGGTTTGTCTGTGCTTATCTAAAGCAAAGTAACTTTGTGTTGCCACAGAAGGACAATTTTGAACAAGTACCGAAAATAACTCACTAAAGCAGGGTTTTCAGTTACTTTAGAACTGTCAACCCAGGGATGATGGTGGGGATTTTAAATACAGTGAATTCATTGTTATTACTGTGACAATTCTGTCACTGGACAAAAACTGGATAGCGTAGTTAGGGATGAGCACTGTATGTCCTGTATCAACACTTTGCACTGTGTGACTTGCATGCAGTGACAGGGACTTTTCTGTTCTTTGGTCTACCTACTCTGAGAGTAATCTGTTTCCTTCATGTCCCCACTGCCTGATTCTGGGCCAAGGTCTCTTTGCCTGTCACAGGGACCGAGTGCCATTAAAGGCCACAACTGTCATCCCAAATCCATTGAGGGCTGTTGCCCACTTGAATCACAATGTCACTTTGCCACATTGCCTCCCTGTGACTCTTTGACTTTACAACTTCTCACATTTCTCTTGCTGTTCCTTTTTCCCTTAGAGGTCAAATACACCAACTGTTCCGTGGATAATGGAGGATGTGACCATTTCTGTAGGGATGACCCTGCCAACCAGCGTCGCTCGTGCAGCTGTGCATCAGGGTATCAGCTGATGAACGATCATGTCACGTGTAAGCCTGTAGGTAAGAGGAGGATATTTGTAGTCTGGGTTTGACAGAGGATTATTCAGACTAAGTAAGAGAGTTTTAGGGAAGAATTGTCTGCAGTGCACTTTGTACTCATTTTCAGAAGACCTATTCCATGCAGAGTAACTGCCTACATTGCCCAACTCCATACCCGCTTTATGACCCTTAATGTGTTTGCCTCATGGAGAATTGAGGGAAATCTGGAGACTGCCTCCTCTGCCAAGCACTAAGGGACTTCCACGAAGCCTCTGAATAGTATTGTCTAGGTTAGAGACACAGAGGGAACGCTCTAGAAGGAGGTTTTGTGTTGAGTGATCTGGGCTTTGCTAGTGAACTCCTCTGCATCTGCACAGTGCAGTTCCCCTGTGGGAGAGTGAAGATGGATGACACTGAAGCCGGAGCAAGCATCAATATTCGTCTCATTGAGGGAGCAGTTGGAAGAAGGGGAGACAGCCCTTGGCAGGTAGGAGAAAAGACTTCTTCACCACAAGTAGTTCAGGCTCTTCCCAAAAACCTTTGCCTGCCTGGCTGCTCCAGAAATGTTCCTACATTATTGGTGGTGTTACAGGAAGCTAAAATTTCCTTAGCTTTATCAAAGGGAACCCCAAAGTTGGAGCAGCAGGAAAAAATAATTTATTACCTGTTTTGACTCTTGACCTTGTCGCTGTTGCCAAGTTTTTTACCTTACCTTACCAGCACTGTCAGAGAGGATGGTGATGACACTCACCTGCTCTGCTGCTCCATCCTGGGGAACTCGTGCTGTGTGATGTGATGTGTGCTCCAGCTCCTGTAACAGCCTCATGGGGGGAGTGGGAGGTGACCTTCTCACCCTTTTTCATAAGCCTTTTCTGTCAAAAATTCAACTTAACAGATTTAATCAGCAAAATATGCCATGGCAGTCTGGGATATCACAGAGAAAGGGGAGACCTCAGAGAGTTTATCATAGAGCTAATGAATGTAAATAATCAGGGCCTGGTTCTCTTTGATACTAAAGGCCATTTCACACTGTAGCATGTGAGTTGCAGCCTGAGATGATGCACTGTCTCTGGTGCAGGACACAAGAAAAATCCCCTCATTTGTGCTCTGTGTTTCAAAGCTTTGAGTACAACGTGTGTCCTTGCAGTGCCCAGCATCACCCCATGCTGATTTGGATGAAGCCAGCCCTCATTGAGGAAGAACATTCAAAACCTGTTTGTAGGTGTTCCACAGTGATTCTATTTATAGGGCTTTTGTCCCACTGTAGGTATCTGGGCATCTGGGTATTTGGCAACCACAAAGAAGGATGTGCACGGTATTTGGTGAGCCATTTTCCAGGCAGTGTTACACCTCACACCTCTCTTGGTTTATTTCAGATTATGCTGCAAAGTACGAGTGGGAAATTTCTGTGTGGGGGTGTTCTCATCCATCCAGCTTGGGTCCTAACAGCAGCACACTGCCTTGAGACACATAAGGAGCTCAAAGTAAAAGTTGGTATGGAAAATCATCTGTCCCTGTGTTTTTTAAATGTAACTGTTTCATTCAAAATGTTTATCATTTCAGGGTAAAGAGTAGCATGTTCTGAAGAGAAAAGTCTTTGGTTGTAAGAGTGGACTATCTAGGCAGTATTTAATATGCACCTTAGCTTAAAACAAAGCTCAGTGAAAGTCTGATTTCCTCTGAGCCACTATCAACCTTAGTGTGGAAGTGAGTTGATGTCTTCTGAGCACTGCTGCTGGCCTACAAAGTAGAAGGACTTGGGCTCTTCTGCTTGTGTTTTTCTGGTGCTGAAAATATTCAATGTCATCCCAAAATTGAAAAAAAAAAAAATCTGATCCCAGGAGGACAGTGTCACAGGGTCTCTTCCTGCCTTTTCATGCATTTAAACACTGTTACTTAAGAGAGTTTCACTGGAGAAGGAGGAGACATGCTGTAGAATGGCAACACTACCTTTACTTGCACTCATGCTCTGGAGCATGAAAAAATGTCACAGTGTCAAGTAGCAGCACTGCTTCTGAATTAACAGGCAAAACCAATTAGTGGTCCATCCACAATGAAGTAGAATTTTTTTTTTTTGGATGTGCACGTGTTTGAGAACAGAGACACTGAAACATATACAGATCAACGTGTTTATGTACATCCAACATATAGGATGAATGGAAAAGTATGTGATGTAGCATTGGGTCTTCTCAGTGTTAGAATATTCACCTTCTCACAGACAGACATTCAAGTAGAATGTGATAATTTGGAAATGTGCATACATTATGTAATTTTCTTCCCTTTTAAGTGTTTTCCATTAACTTCAGTGAAGCCCAAGGAGAAGAAACCTGTGCAGTTTGCTTGGTAAAGCATCTTGGAATGTTTTAGAAGAAAAGCAACTATCAGACATGGTGTTGGAGTGCTCTGCTGTATTGGGTGTAGCTTTGAGTGTAACTTCGGAGGGAATAACTCAGTGGGGAGATGGTAACTAGGGGAAGTATTGAGACTTCACTTACATTATTCCACCCTGGCCTTGTGCTGCAGATCTTGAGAGAGATCTATGCAGTCTGACAAACTTCCAGCTGGGATAGTCAAGCTCTGAGATGTGTCTGTAGCAAAGAAAGAAGGGGTGGGATCTGACAAGAGAGTCCAAAAAAAAATGTGATTTTCAGTGGGTGAAGAAATGTCAGCACTTGAGAACCCTAATTTGAGAAGATTTTGTTCTGTTTAAATGAAACTCGAGAGGCGCCTCACACATGAATTTAGGGAGAGTATACAGAGTAATTTGTAGTGTAAGGATGGTTTTCAGTGGGGGCTCAGCTTTCTCTCACTCTCATGCTTGCTCAAAAGACCTTCCTTTTTCCTAGAGGAAGAAGCAAGTGTGGGGCTATGGACTGAGAGCTGTGATGCATGAGAGGACAACCTTCTCATTCAGCCCTGAGCAATATTGCTGAGCTGGGAACCACAGCTGGGAACACAAAGTAGGGCCTTTTAGTGTGTATGGGGGAGCTTGTGCACCTTGATCACAGCCTGATCACAGCCTACCCCAAATGATGCTTCAGGGCAAGCAGAAGGGAACCTCTTTAAGACCTAGCCTAAAACCACATGGTTGGCCTTTTACATGTCTTTTGGGCATTTTACGGCCCCCACAGAAGCAGTTGTCATCAGAAAAAGCCATGCTCTATACCTAGAAACATCTTGTGAGGTACCTGGAGCAGAGTTTGGGATGGGGACGTTGCCGTGGCTGTGGAAACAGTCTGAGCTCCATGACAGCCGTGAAGGTGTTGGTGCTGAGCTGACCTGCCTCTGTTAGGCTGGGATACCCAAAACCCTTCTGGACTTGTCCCACTCCAGCTTGCTACCCAGAGGAGCAAAACTGGAAGGGAGACTCACAGCTGTGTTTGCACTCAGCTTGGGCAGAAGTCTTGTAGCACGACTTACAGATTTTTAGTGTCTGAAGTGGAAATTTAGTTCTCAGATTAGCTGAAGTTTTGGAAGGTGAATTTGAGAACAACCCACTTCTCCTCTTTGGAGCTCTAGTTTCTGTATCTCCAGCCTAAGAGCATCCAGAAGTCTGTTCAGAGTTCCAAGAAAATAGAGGAGATAGGTGAATGTAGGGAGTCCATTCAAAATACTGTTTCTGCCTTCAGGGTTTGTGTTTTTCTGCCAGCAATAAGATTATGATGCTCTTTATTGGGCAGAAAAAAGTAGATGGATTTCACACAGCCTCTGGGTTCAGTACACCCAGGACTTCTGGGGCTCCTGGGGTGGCTAACCCACCAGAAGTCAAAAGGGTGTCCTCCTGGGCTGCGGGAGGGAACCTGTCACTACAGTAGGAAAGGGGTCACCCACTTGTTCCTGGGTGCCTCAGGACAGAGAGAGTTGATGGCTGGGCTTGTATCCAGAGTAAGTGAGCCCAGCAGAATGTGTGTTCCTACTCATCCACACTGCCTTTCTCAGAGAAGATGAATTGACAGCATTTGAGTCCAGAGTTATTTCTGAGGCCTAAAGCAGAGTTTTTGCCTGTGAAGGCAGGAATAAAACCCTGCCTCTTCCCTGCCAGCCAGCCCCCAGCTGCAGTGGGAGGAGAGTGCTCCAAGGACACTGGCCCCCAAAGAAGAGAGGTTTTGATAGGAGAAAAACACTGACTTGTGGTTGTTGGCTTGATACCAGGAAGTCCTTCAGGCTCTGGAACTACTTAATATAACACATCAGAGCAGTTTCAGCCACCTGCTCTGGCCAGGTATGAATTTTCCATTGGGTGTCTGCAGAGGAGTAAGAAAATAATTGCTCTGGAAGTCCAACATCCAAAGCTGGGCTTACAGGGTCTCTTGAGAATATGTTTCTGTAGCTACTGTGGCTCCTAAGTCCCTATGCTTGGAGACACTGACTCTTGACAGAATAAACAGCTGCAAGAGCTCACTGACACAGCCTGTGAGAAAGACCTGCCTCTGCCTTTGCTATCTGAGTGTGTCACAAAGAACCTCTTGGCTTTCTGGCCCTTTTTGACAGTTTCCTGCTTACTCTTCCATTGACTGCTTGGCCCCTGAAGTGGCTGTGATGATGTAGCACGAATAACAACCCAGAAGTCTTAAACAGTCAAAAATTCCTTAAAAGATGTAAGATTTCAGAAAAGAATAGCCTTACCCGTCAGTCACCTTTGTTTACAAATCCAGGCATTTCATTTAGGCAGCATAAAGCTCATGTCCTGTCACGAATGTCCTGCTTTGCATGTGCTTCCTCTCGCAGCTTTTAATGCTGGCTCCAAGAAGGTTTTTTTCCTCCTGGAGAAGGTCTCTCACATTGCACAAGTGTACTGAAATGTGAACACAACAGGGCATTTTGCTTTCTCAGGTGATGACCAGACCTCTAGGGCACCAGTTCATTTAGTACTGTGGATATTCATGATTTTGGTAAATAGGAAAAGGCTTGTCCATCTGATAAGAACACTGTCAGCTTGTGACATAAAATGAGCAAATGTCTGATTACAAGGGAAGTAAAACCATGGGAGTACAGCATATTCCAGATGCTTTGCTGTTCAAGGAGAAGGAAGGGTTGGCAGCATCTGTCCTCTTCTTGTTTGCTCTTCCAGGTAAATTCCTTTTCTATCGTCGTGATAAACATGAGCAAGTTATTCCGGTTGATAAACACGTGATCCACGAAAATTACACCAAGAAGACATCAGATAATGACATAGCCATGCTGCACTTGGCTGAGCATGTGATGTATCACAAATCTGCACTCCCAATCTGCCTCCCCACCCGTAACCTGGCCGAGCAGGAGCTCACAAGGAGTGGGAAGGAGATGGTGGTGACTGGCTGGGGCAGCACGAGTGATGTCAACACCAGCTACCCCACTTCCCTCCGGTACATCGAGATCCCCATCGTGCCCCGCAACGAGTGTGCCCAGGCCATGAGTTTTCCCATTTCTGACAACATGCTGTGTGCCGGGAGCTTGGGAGACAGGAAAGATGCCTGCCTTGGGGACAGTGGAGGCCCCATGTTCACCAAATACAAGGATACTTGGTTTCTGGTGGGACTGGTGAGCTGGGGTGAAGGCTGTGGAAGAACGGAGAAATTTGGAGTCTACACCAAAGTTAGTCAGTACCTCGAGTGGATCCAGCACCACATAGATGTGTCAGCTCCTCTGAAGGGTTGATTCTGACCCCGACAGTCTGAAATGTTGTGCTGGTGACAGTATGCAGTGTAATGTACTGTCAGACCTTCAGTATTAAATATTGAGTATGTGTTAATCCTGTGTGCTGTTTTACTTGGGACCTCTTTTTTTCTCCTTTTTCCTTCTTGTTTACATTGGTTCGTTGCAGGTTAGGTTATTTATTTGTGGCGTGGCCCTACTGATGCCTTACAGGCTGAGGTGCTGTACAGCATTGTAGAAAATAAGGTAGTCTGTGGTCAAACAACTCCATCTTTGAGGTGTGAAATGTCCGAATTGGTTGGGGTGGGAGGGAACTGGAGGGGACAGAGAAAAGTGTTTTGCAAGTCACCATAGAGATGCAGTTCTGTAATTTCAGCTTTGCCCATAGCTGCTGTTTCGGTTTGCTCTGTATTTGTATAATTTTTCTTTCAACACAGTGAAATTTTTGTATCATTATTGCCTCCACTCCCTCACATCCTACTCCAGTGCTCACAGATCATTGATTCAGCAGGTGACTAGAACTTCTCTGTATTTTCTATTCTTTGCACACTTCATGCCTGATTTTACACGCCCTCCCCTCCCAAACTTCCTGAAATGGGAATGGGAACTTAGAGTGTTATTCAAAAAAAAAAAAGGTATGTTCAATTCCAAGCTTTTGCAGGTACTATTTATCCTGAGGCCTGTACTTCTCTTCTAGTGAGGTAAGCAAATGTGCATTTCTGTTCTGGTGGCTGCAATCAGCTGCAGGCTGTGTTAGCATTGCTAATGCTTTCTGATAAATGGTGTATGTTTGCATCTCTGTCTGTGTGTATATGAGTAAATAAACATACAGAGCACCAGTAAGTTCATAGGAAGTAGCAAGAGTTCACATGAAGTTTAATATCACAGTTTGTACTTGTTTCTAATCTTAGCATTTAAGCCTTGATAATTAGATGTAAATCTTATAGAAAGAAAAAGCAGAACTCTCTCTACTGTAGTGCTGCGTGTTTCCAGCATCTTGAGGGGTTTGGATCAGTGAAGAACTTCAGTCTGCCCTTGTGATGAGACTTAAATGAAAAAAGCCTCAGGTACAACAGAATTGGTGTAGAGTTTGTAAGAAATTTAATGTGGTGTCAGCAAAGAGGTTTAATACCTCTGACACTCCTGGGCTTTTTGACTCAGAAGCTGCCCCGGTGCTCATTACCCAAGTGCTAATATTGAGTCATTACTGAGGGAGCAGTCGAGGTAAGGGCTCCTGTGCTCCCTGGCTCTGGCTCTCTTTTCTCCTCCCCCTTTTCCTTTGGGACGGTGTTTAAGGATGGAGGATTCAAAGAGCAATGCTTTGAACAGCACCCTTCCCAGCAGGCCTGCACCAGGAACAGGTAACCTGTAACACTGAGTTACAAGTTAAAATATGGTTGTGTTCAAAGAATGGCAGGGGATGGCTGTGACTGTAACAGGGCAACATTTGCCTGCCTGCAGGTGACTGCAGTGAATCCTCCTGCACACTCCCAGCTCTGCAATATTTCAGCAGATGTTTACAGAGCAGCACATGTGTTTTCCAGATCCATTGGTCTTGCCTGCTGAAAGGTGAGAGTGTCAGAAATTTGCTCTTAAAAGTTCCACATCTTCCTGAAGAAATTTATTGCATAGAAGTGATTTTTAGTATTGGAGGATGATTTTTAAAGACTAAATTCTTTTTTTAATGCACATATGTATACATGTATAAACACACACACAATTTTCTTCTTATTTTGGATTTCCAGTGTGTCTCATAAAACCCAGGTTGTCTCTCCTCTGTCAATATTTGTGACTGGTTAATGATCAACCTCTTGACCTCATGGCTGTTCCTGGTACACATCCAAATTTCTTTCCTGTCGCTCCCTTAAAAAATAGAGAAAAAAGTGAGTATAATTGCATGGTTCTGTGTAAAATGAACTCATTCTGGATCCTATGTTTTTGAAAAAATACTGCAGGGAGCAGAGAGGAATGTGGTGCTGAATCCTGGTAAATCCTTTAGCCTGAGAAGGTAATAGGAAGAAATGCAAACTTCTGTGCTGTACCTGTGACTGCTGGTATGTGGTGCTTGGTTCCTCCTTGGGGTCTGTGCCTGCTCTTCCCTGAGCAAAGCATCAGTAATTGCACATGTCTGGTAGTGTACCCCCCTGGGCTTCAGCAAGGCTGGGCTGGGAGTGGCCTCTGCTCCATTTGGGCCATGTGCTCCCATATTCCCCATGGCTTTTCCATGCCTTCTGTTGGCTTTGCATCTGACCTTGCCCCACACTGCAGCCTCTGCATTTTGGGGCTCCACTTGGGATGTTGAGCATCAGCATGGCTTGGGGATGGAACAGGGGACATAAGGTCAAAATGAAACAGGTATATCTCTTCTTGTCCTCATGCTTCTACTTTTTCACCTTTGTTGCAGGCTGATTTTGTGACAACATACTAATTTTATTCTTTTCCCTTGGAAAGATATCAGGAGGTGAGAGTGTTCTGGATGCTCACTAACATGGAGAGCAGCTCCTTGCTTGGGACATTTCTCCTGCTGATGTGCTCCATTGACAGCAGCTGCCTGTTTTCATATGCAGGTAGGTTACTTTTTTAATGAAATTGTCTTTTTGTGGCGATCTTAACATTGAAACTGAAACCATGTTGTGTTCTGAACACAAAGTCCTGTGGGTTGAAGGAACACTTCCTGAAATGCACAAGAAAAAAGTGGATATTCATATACATAGTTCCAAGAGAAATCAGGCTTTCTTAGCTTCCTAATTAGCCCACTCCTCTGTGAGAAAGTATTCTTCTTGTGACATGGAGCACAAAATCTGAATTATTTTTGCACGGCAAAGGTTTCCAGTTTGGGAAGCTAAAATGAGCCACTTTCAACATGTCTTCTTGGACCTTATTTTGATTGTGCTATAACAATTACACAAGGTTTGGAAATGGCTTCAGAGAGATGTGGGACTGGCATGAGAGTGTACAGGATCTCAGGAATCGTTGTGGCTGTCTTTGCAGAGGAAGAAGAGCAGAGCGAGCAGTGGTATCTGTACAGGCTCTGCAGGACACATCCTTAAAGGAGTTAAATCCTTTAGGGTGACCCCAGAACACAAGGGGTGCTAAAGGGAAATGTTACTGATGCAAGTGAAAGAAATGTTCTCCATTACCAGACAGCAGGATCTGTGCAAAGCTTTTCTCCACTGAGTGGGCTGTTACTAATTGGCTGAATTGAGGCAATGTAATATCGTTCTAGAATTTCAGTCATTGCTGTATTTACTGATCCTGCAAACTGCAAATACGTGTTTTCACAGTCCACCTCCGAAACTGGGTTCTTTGTCAGAGGGTTTGACTTAGCCAAGACCCTAACCCCTGGCTGGAAAAGGGAGCGCTTTTGATGCAATGCTGTGTGGATTTCCATAGGCTTTCTCTGGATTATAGAATGAGCTTTTGTCTCATAACATCTGGAGCAGCAGCCTTTCTGTCTGCCAGGTGGACTTTGGATACAGGGCTACACTTCTGGAGACGTAACAAAAAGGCAGAACCTTCCTCTTCTGCCAACAGCGACAGCCCGTGAGATCAGCGCCCCCATAAGGCTTGTGGGTGGAAAAACACTGGGACACTGTGCTGCAGACAGGGCTTGTGGGGAGGATCTTACTGACATATTCCATCTTTTGGCCATTCCTCCCTTAATTTATTGGCAGTAATAGCTTAAGGCATCACAGGAGGAGGGCAGGTAAAGTTGAGATGAGCTAAATTTAAAACTGACACTTTAATATTTCTCTTAATGAAGGATTGGTGTCTATCCTGTTGTGACCACAGCAAAACCTGGAGAACTCTGGGTCTCCGTTACCAAATATCAAGCTAATAATTGTTGTGAATCAGGATGGTTAAGCAGAAAAATATAACCAGCCTCCAGAGAAGAAGCTCCAATATACTCAAGAGTCTTGTGGAATAAAAAATTATTTCTGCACTAATCTGCAAGTCTCAGTAGTGGCTCTTGACTCACTGAAAGAAAGCTTAAACTACTGGTATCTTTAGCTGAAACACAGAGTAATTTTGTTTCCATTTGGGCTTTTTGTTAGATTCTCACTCCCCTCATTTATATTGTTTACTCCACTGAAAGCCTGTCTGACCGTGACTGTGATGATGCTACTGTGTTGTCTTCATCACCAACTGTTCAGTTTTGATTTTCTAGTGTTTATGAGAAAAGACACAGCCCACGAGGTGCTGCGAGTCCATAAGCGTGCCAACTACTTCCTAGAAGAGATTCGTCCAGGGAACTTGGAGAGAGAATGCAATGAGGAAAAGTGTTCATTTGAGGAGGCCAAGGAGATCTTCCATTCGCAGGAGAAAACGGTGAGAAACTTGATTTTAGGAGAAACAGAGAAGGTCAACAGTGAGGTGTAAGTAATCCTTCCCAAGTCACCTGGCATGGCTCTGGAGATGTGTGTCTGGGCTCTGCAGCTTGGGTCACTTCAGGGGGATTCAGGGAGGGTCACTCAGGCCACGTCCGAGACTTCACTTTGTGAATGCTCCGTTTGTTGTGTAAATGTTAAACACAATTCCTTGGAAGCATCTAAAATCCATTTCTGATAGCATCAATCCAGCAATGTGATTGGGACATTTTCAGAGGTCTCTTGCTTGTCCAGACCCTCCAAATACAGAGGAGGGTCTGAATCCATTTCCTGGGCCCAACAGCATCTGGCTGGAAGCAGGGCTGGGACTGTTTAGGACCTTGTACTGAGGCAGGAGTTGGAGCTGCAGAGTGAAACACATGCCTGGTCTCTCCTGGATCCAGCCCAAGGTGCCAGGGATGTCTCCTTAGCAGGTAGAGCAGCACAGTAGAAATGGCTCTTCAGAGCAAAGCAGCTGGTGCTCAGGCCTTGCAGTGACACGTTTTGTGTGTGGTGATGGTGTCACTTGAAACCCCTGAGCTGGTGCCACAGATCTTTCAGTGGCAGGAGCATCTAAGGATCTGAGCTTTCAGTTTCATTTTGGTTCCAGCACAACCCAGTTCTTGCACTCTGTGGTGGGTCTGTGGTGCAAACAAAAGTGGCACGGTGGTGATCAGGAGATCTACTCTGAGAATGTGTTTATGGCTCTAATCAAAATGTCAATTTACCTGGACCCTAAAAAACCTGTTTTCTAAATTATATCTTCAGTAATCAATATGACCATTAGAATCACAGAATCATAGACTCTGCCTGGATGCTCTCATTTATTGCCTCTTATCTTCATTTGTGATTTCTTTTTGCAGATGGAGTTTTGGTTCAATTACAAAGGTAGGTAAAAAAGGAAGTAAAAAAAAAAAAAAGTACTTCTTGTGTCCCTCCTGGGTACAAAGTATTATGTGGCAACTGAAAGCCAGGCTTCTCTTATTTCCTGGAATTACACTATGCCTTGTTTCTTCTTCTTAGGTTTAAATCCTTGTAGGACAAATCCCTGTAACAATGGTGGAGTCTGCAACATAAGACATTACAGTTACTTTTGCATCTGCCCCCCAGAATTCGGAGGACGTAACTGTGAAATAGGTGAGTGTAGGAACAGACACATTGGCATTCTTTGTGAAGGAAGGATGGCACATGGCCATCTCCCATCTGCTCCCAATAAAGGCCAAGGAATTACCCCTTCTCATCACTTTAGAGTCTCTAGTGACTCCTGCCATAGATCTCCTGCCACTGGAGATCGTTCATGGTGAGGCTCTTCTCTTTTGAGTCAGTCATCAAACAAATTAGCCAAAGATTATTGAAAGGGGAAAAATCTGTTATATTTATGTTGTCATATATGAGTGATGAAAAAGGAAGTATAAAAACTGCCTTCTCTTACCAGATTTTTAATCCTCTGAAACGCTGTATCCAGTTTGCAAACTAAGGCATGAAATAAGCCACATTGTGGAAACTATGAATCATAAGTAATTTTTTTCTCCAAGTGCTTTTGTTGACCTTTTCTTCATACAGTGAAGCAATTAGACATTACTATTTTTAATGTAACAATGAATAAAAATCTCAGGCAATTTCTGACAGGCTCAGGCCCCCCCAGAATGCCCTGTGCTTTAAATCTGTCATGATATAAAAGACAAGATGTGCAGATGGATCAAAAACTCATGCATTTAGAAGTGTTTGCTCTTCCAGGCCTTTTCTTGCCCCTGCTCCACAGGCAGAAAAGCCCAGCTGTGGCCTCAGGGCAAAGCTGGCAGATGGGAACAGAACAGCAACAAACATAAGGTCTGGTTTGCTGCGAACCAGTGTGGGTGTCTGAAACTGTAAGAGGTGATTCCTTCTGTTTCCTTGAGCCATTCCAGCAGATGTTTTATTCCTTTTCCTCATGCAGTAGCAGCTCCAGGAGCTAGGTGGTGCCTGGGCTCTCTGCAGCCCTAACAGCGGGTGTTTCCCTGGCAGAGAGGTTGGAGTGCTGGTACAAGAATGGCGGGTGCTGGCAGTACTGCAGAGACAGCAGCGCCTTCCACGTGGAGTGTTCCTGCGCCAGGGATTACACCCTGCATGAGGACAGGAAGAGCTGTGTGCAGGCAGGTAAAGCATGGGCTGCTGGGGCCACCTCGGGCAAAGAGCAGGTTTACAGGCCCTGATTTTTCCCTCCACTAAGTACAGAAGAGCTGCACCTGCTGTGGCTACTGCAGCTTGCATTTAGTGTATGAAAAGATGTCTTATTTGTAATGTTCATTTATTTTAAGTGTTAAGGTTCCTCTCCATCAGGTGTCTGCAATCCAGTGTCCCTGTGAGCATGTACTGGGTCAAGGAGCAGCAGGACTGTCTGGGATGGGCCTATTCCTTCCAGTGCAGGCTTAGATCAGCTGAACTGAGTCATGAGGCTGAAGTGCAGGGGTGGAAGGGGAGGGGATAGGACAGGGGGCTTTAAAACTTGGTGTTAAGGCAGAAGGGAAGTGCTGGGTTAGTATTCTATCCTGAAGAGAGCCCTTGGCAGGTTGCTCCTGACTGATAGCTCAGAAAAGGCACAGCCACGTGCCCATTTCTGGGTAATGAGCTCTGCACACTCAGCCAAGGGGGTGTCCAGTGGGGAGTTCAGCATCACGAGGTTAGAGTTGTTCTGGGCTCTCACAGGAGTCTAGTTCTTGGACAGGAAAAGCACTGCTTTGTGTTTGAGTTCAGCATGACACCAACACACCCTAAGCTCAAATCTTTGTTTCTGTCCTTCTTCCCTTCAGCACCATTTCCCTGTGGCCTGATCAAAGTCAGGCAGGCTCTGGAGGAACAGCACCGGGGACCAAAAAGGCTCCAGAGGGGCCAGTGGGAGCACAGGGATGTGCCCAAGTGGAACGGGAGCACTGAGGGCACAGTTGAGCAGATGGAGCTGGAACATAGTGATGCTGGGGAAAAGGAAACCATAAGGGATGCTTTTGGGCATGCTGGACAAATGGAAGTGGCAGGAGATGCTTCCAGCTGGAACAAGACAGTGGTGGGCTCTGTGATCCAGAAGTCCCTGTGGGACAGTGCTGCAGGGCAGAAGGTGGATGTCCCTGAGCACCACGAGGCAGGGGAGGGAACTGCCAGGCCTGGGAGAGGCCTGGCTGCATTGGGTGAGCCAAGCCAGGGCCCTGCATTGCAGAACGAGAGCACAGCACCTGCTGCCAGGCAGGAAGGAATGGGGGGAAATGCTACAAGGCAAAACCAACAAGGGGAGGACACTGGCTCAAACGGAATGGGGACCATTCAGCGTGGGAGTGATGGGCTGCATCAGAGCAGGGACCCGGGCCACGTTCTGCACATGCCTCAGCCCACCCAGACAAACATCAGGTCCACTTTGGAGCACAGGGACTCCAGAATAACAGGAGGAATGCTGTGTCATCGTGGACATTGCCCCTGGCAGGTAATACTTCCAGTCTGGCCAACCACCACACCTAAATGCTTTCTTACCTTATCATCACTGTGTCCTTCGGGAACAGAGTTCATCAAGCCATTGTAAAGTTGTTGTTTCAGCTTGAGAGCAATAGAACCACACACATTTCTCAGCTTTCTGCAGTGCTTTTTGATGATCCAGACCTTAGATGTGTTTATGATTCTACTGCATGTATGTGCTTTTGGATTGGAACATACTTCTTTGTCTCTTAATCTAGTCAGTCAGATCTTCTGTGTTGTTCAGGTTGTGTCTGCATGTCCTTGGGGAAAAGCTGAGATTCTGCCTCCTTTTGGAAGGCTGTTGGTAGTTTTCCCAAGGGAGGTTCCATGACCAGGTGAAATTCAGTAGAACATTGAGTTGTTTCTAGGGGTTACAGTAAGGAAGTTAAAACTGCCAGGGCTCAAAGGGGAGGGATTTGTTTCCACTGTGGTGTTTTGGATTCTGAATCTTCATTTTGGGCTTTTATGTGCATGCCCTTATTTGTTACTTGTTTTCACTATATTGTTTCTCTTTGATCAATGTCCTGTTACTGTTTGCACGGATTTCCCAATTCCACACATCAGAAGGTATTTACAGGTGGAAAAATCATAGGCCAAACCTGAGTGGACTGCACATTGTGCACTTTGACAAACTGAAATGTCACTATTAGCCAGATTTATGGGTTTCCACCATCTTATACCCTTCTAGAAAGAACAGCAGCTGCTTCCCTTTGCAGCAGTGAGGCCTGATTTTGGGGTGTTAGGTGGGAATGTTGTTTGAAGGCTGTCCAGTTTCTTCTGGAAATGAAGTGTTACCCTCAAGGTGGTTTTAAATTCTCACTACACCAGGAAATTTGGAATTGAAGGTTGTATTTTATCTATCCATCCATCCATCTGATTTTTAAAGAGTTTTGTAAACCCTTTGCATTCTAGTTCTTCATAACCTAAGACAGCATTTTCTGGTAATTGTTCTTTGCTACTTGTCAATGTTTATTTCTAACACTACTGAACAGAATTGAAAGCATCAATAGTACATAGAATTAATATTTGAGGAGATGCTGAGGCACTGATGGAGCTTATCATTCTGAACAGACAAGACAGACATCAGACACAGTTTTAACTTTTCCATTTGCTACTGTGTAGATCATTACAAATTTTGTTATCTGAGTACTAATGAACTGCACCTTGTGTTTCTCTGCTCCACCACCCCTGAAACACTTGAAACCACATGAAAAATAAATGAGTCATACATGTTCCTTCAGACCACCAGTCACTGCAGCTCTAAGCCTACCTGAGCTTGTCAAGCTTAATTCATTAGAATACTCTGCTCTCTTGTTCCAGCAGTGCAGTGATTTTATTACTGTTTTCACTGCCTCTTTGCTTGGTGGGCTGGTGGTTCCTGCTAGACATGTTGCTTATCTCCATGTTACGTCCACAGTGTGTGCACGTTCCTGGTGCAGCCCTGATGCCAGCTCTGCCTCTTCCTTCCCCCAGGTGCTGATCTGGGACAGTCAGGATGTGGGTTTCTGCGGTGGGAGCCTTCTTAGCAGTCGCTGGGTGGTCACGGCCGCGCACTGCCTGGACCTCGTGAGCCCCCACCACGTCACCGTGGGTGAGCACAACAGGGCAGGGGGAGACACAGCACAGCCAGCCCCGCCTGCATTTAGGGAACACTGCCGAGGGGCTCAGCTGGGCTCTTGTTCTCATGGAGAACCTGGGGGGGCCCAGCACAGATGTGTGTTCTGTTCATTCTGGCAAGCTCACTGTGCACAGAGACTGAGCATCTCAGGTACACCTCAGGAGGAAGCAGCATTCCTGTAGGTGAGGGTCTCCTCTCAAGGCCGTTTTGGTTTTTAGTCAGCCTTAATTACCTGCTGTGCTGCCTCTTCCTTATTCTCTGTACCTGCCTGGGAACACAAAGCCCCTCTCCCCAGTTACAGCCACAGGAATTGGCACTTTGGCAGAAGGAATGCTGCAACAAACACAACCTTGTGCTTGGACCCTCCCAAGGAGAGATGTCTAGGAAGAGCAAACAGCACTGGGAAACCGACAGGACACAATTCTTCAGCCTTAGCCCCAGCTACAGCTTAATGCCGATGTCATGTTCCCGAAGGGGAAAACAGAGTGTCCCATGGAAGTTCAGACACAACACTGCTTACTAAAAAGGTCTGACAGTGTTTATGGGAAAGCAGCTCTGTTGCTATCTCATCATCCAGGCCCTAACTCTGTCCTGCCTCTAAAGGGCACCTGGAAAGTTTGGTTTGCAGGATCACAGCTGTCATTGTTACAAGCAGAATTTGATTTGGGATGTGCCTTCTCAAAGCAAAGATCAAAGCATTAACTCCCTGCCCTTTCTGTTTCCCGGGATAATACCACAAAGGCTGCTTACAATTTGCTTAACGTTTTAACTTATCCCGGCTGCAGGAGACTTTGACAAATACCAGAGAGAGTTCAAGGAACAGAAGATCGCCGTGGAACGGAGCTGGACGTACCCGCACTACGATTCCAACGACTACAACGGTGACATCGCCCTGCTGTACTTGAGCAGTGCCGTCGTTTTCAACGAGTACGCAATTCCCATCTGCCTGCCCAGCCCCAGCCTGGCCGCGCTGCTCTCCGAGGAGGGCAGGCTCGGAGTGGTGAGCGGCTGGGGAGCCACCCACGCCCGGGGCTCGCCCCTGCGCTTCCTCATGAAGGTGCGGCTGCCCATGGTGAGCCTGGAGCGCTGCCAGCAGGCCATGGACAGGCTGGTCACCGACAACATGCTCTGCGCGGGGCACGGCACCGCGGCCGCCGACGCCTGCAAGGGGGACAGCGGGGGCCCCTTCGCTGCCTTCCACCGCAGCACCTGGTTCCTCCTGGGCATCGTCAGCTGGGGAGAGGGCTGTGCCGAACAAGGCAAATACGGAGTGTACACCAGAGTAGCAAACTACATCCCCTGGATTAAAGAGGTGGTTGAAAGTGTAGCAGATTCAGAAAACTTTACCATTACCTTTTCTTAATGCCACCTTTAAGAGCAGGAATAATTCTACTTATTACAGTGTTTCACTCTACACCACTATGCTTGTCCTTAATGGTGTAAAATCAAACTTACCCTCTAGGAAATTTTAAGAGGGTTATAATTGCTTATTCAAGTATTGCTGAGTAAAATACTTGTGCATAATAACTATGTGCAAGTAACAAAAGAGGAAACAACTCTACTTTCCTTACTGTAAATTCTTACCAGGAAGATTTTTTTAAGAGAAAGCAAAAGCATTACCATTTGTAAGCCTGCCTATCACAGACAGGCATACTCAGTCCTCTGTGTGAATTCAGTGCTTAGCAGATCAAGTGCAGTTTGGGTAGTGGTGTCTGGCTCTAGTTGTGAGACAGACAGTGCTGAACAGAGGAGTGAGTGAGCTCTGAACCAGGGACAAGTCAGTTTACAAAATGACAGATGTTTTCTGATACAAAACCCAATGCCTGTATGGAATTGTGCACAAACCAAGCAGGAATCCACCCAGCTCCAGGCAGATTAAAGGATTGTGTGGTAGAATTCTCAAGTGATCGTTGTGATCCATGTCAAAAGAAGTTTTGATTTTGTGAACTTTCCTACAATTGACTATTAATTACAACCCCCTCATCACAGCTCACTGTTACCATTCCACATGCAACAAAACCATTTGCCTCAGGGAACACATGGTGTTGAGCTAGTATGATTAGTTTTGATACAAGGAATTTGAATTAGGCCTTGCACAAGACCAGCACGGCCAGTACTTTAAGGAAATGTCCCAGAATTTAGATCTCCTAGGATTTAAAAGTAGCTCCACCCCCTATGACTGGAGGATTAGACTATAGCACCAACCAAAAAAAAAAAGTTGGGGGAAGAAAAAAGAAGAAAACAATCCACTTTAATCCCCAGACCTTCAGAGCCAAACGGACCCTGGCTATGAACAGCTCTGCACAGTTCACTTATTTTTTCACAGCTGCACCTGCCACTCTGGCAGTAAGGAAGTCCCTGGCTTTCAATAAATCCCTAAGTAAAAATGGAAAAAACCCAAATCCGTGAAGGTCTCAGCTTGCTAAAAACACAGTCTTGAGGTGGTTACTGCATCATACACATACCTGGGCAAAGTAGGTGAAGTTGTCTTAGGAGTAGAATCCCTCTCGTGCTTCCTTCAGTTCTTGCTTCAAGCTGGTGTCCCAGTACACAGCTCTGTTACTGACACTCCCTCCAGTCTCACAGGGCCACATTTAACATCTAACGTGACTTTCCACACACTTGCATTCACCCCATTACCAATGCCAGCAGTAACTCAGCCGAACACCACGACCCCCAATCTCAGAGAATTCCCAGAATTACAGAACACACATTGCAGCAAACAGGCTCTGTTCCTCTTGAAGGAAGGTGACTTTCTTACTGAAGAAATTTGAACTGCCAGTTACCTGCACAAGAAGAGTCCTCTTCTTGTAGGCAAGCTCAGCAGACAACCATTTTTAGAGATAGAGGCAAAGAAGCAACATGTTGCCCTGCTGTTGTTCTGCAGCAGCAGGGACAAAGAAAGAGCAGCATTACCCACCTAACAGAAACATGAACCTTCTCCTTTCCATTGGTAAAATAAACCTTTTTCAAACTCACTGGTGAACTACAGACACATTTTAGCTGGAAACTGCTGGAATTTTTAGTGGTTGGTCTCCTGGGCTTTCCTGAACTTTACATCAGTCTCCATGAAAAATAAAATCCTGTGTGTGGAAAATGGTCAATATTTCTAATCAAAAGTAATACAAGTAGATTTCCAAGGATGTAACAACTGATTAATAAATCACCGAATAAAAAGGAATTGGACAATTGTGAACAGAAAATTAACCATCCACAGCTTTTCCACATCCACCGTGGTCTGTGCATACCTTCTGAGCAATCAACAAGCAGTCCCCCAAAAAACCAGAAGATGTTTTATTGTCTAAAGTGTGGCAATACAACAAATACTTGATCTGTACAAACGACATGATAGGGCCAGTTTAAATACAATCAGGAGAAAGAAGTCCTCATATTCATAGTCCTCAGACAACATCTTCTACCAGATCCTGAACCAACAATTTCACTAAAAAACCCCCAAACAAGTCGTAAAAAAAAATTTAAAGGTCTCCAAAGAGTCTATGGGTGCATTGTCTTACAGCAGAGCTCATGGGGTATTCTGTGAAGGGTCACAATGGCATCTTATTGCCCTCAATGCTGATTTTCACTGCATGGGCCGATCTGCTTTTTTTCCTGATATCTGTGAATTTCCGCATCTGTTTGTCCAGCCGACTCACCCCTTTCTTAGAGGTCCCCTGGAACTTAAAAAATAAAACTAATAATTACCACTGAAAAAAAGCAGACGTCCCAGAGGTCCAAGGCAAGTGGTGCATGCAAGGTCACACCTGGGCCTGGCTGGTGGGTCTGTTCATTCCCCCCCGAGTGGGGAAATGCTCCCCCCAGGATCTTCACAGCCCATGTGGCTGCAGAGGCACTCAGCCATCACACGGTGCAGGGGTCAACCACCACATTCAGTACAGTGTATCTACTGGCTGGACCTGTGTCAGAGTTGCAGTGCACCAGTATCACCCAGATGGGCTTCCTGGGGGAGTTCAGACACAGACACACTGTGACTGAGGCTGACACAGCATTTCCAAACTGCCATTTATTTTAAAGGTCATGGATTAGTATTCATAAAGCAAGAGATTACTGGGAAAAGTGTGTAGGGAGAAGCCAGAAAAATGTTTAAGCTGACTATGCAAGCTCTTAGAAGTTACTGCATTTCATCTCTGTACTTGAACTGCAACTGAAAAGCAAGCAGTGCAGAGTAACTCTACAGTTACTCTGTCCAGATTAAATACAGTGATGCTGTAAGGAAGCATCACTGAAGACAAACATCAAGGACCTTTCAAGCTATAGCCAGTACTTCTTAGAAGGCAAGTTCCCCTAACTAGACCACAGAAACAATAAACAATGGAAACACCACAGCTCTAAGTTTGGGTGAAACAGAGATAACCAGAACATGGTACTTAGTATCTGACAAAACACAGCCATTAGAAACTTATTCCCATCGCTGAGGAAGGTGCTCCTGACACACTGATTTTAAATAAACTTTATTCATAAAACTGTTCACTATTCATTGAAATTATAGGCGAGATTTCACAGTGATTTTTAAGAAAATATTTTTTTAAAAACAAATAAATGTGAAGCTTAAACTCAACAGTTATCTATCACTGGTGCTCACCTCACTGTTAGCTTGTGTGGCAGCCCTGCTCACAGCACTGAAATGCAGACTAGGAATTGTCAAAACAATTCCCACACTGATGCATGTTCTCCCACCCCACACTCAGAGTGGGGGATTCTTCTCCCTCATCTGGTTCTCTGCCTCCCATCAACCACCCCTAAAGTCTCTTCACACTATCGTATCACTCTACTTCCTTGAAAGAGGTGTGAAAAACACCTCCCCGTGCCCCAGTCAAAGATCAGCCACAGATTTTGATGTGCAGTGATACAAGGTCCTGTACCAAGGGCTAAGAACTCCCATGTCAGTTCAGGTAAACCTGGAAAACCCAGTTGTGTCAGAACAGTGCTCAAAACCACAGGCGGTGCCAAGCTTGTTTTGAGCACAGGTATTTTCACTGAACACCTGTCACTTGGGTACCCTGAAACCTTGCAGGCAGGTGCCATGGCAGATGTTATGTGCTGCAGCCTGTTTTCTCCTGTACAGGTTCCCATGTGGGTCACAGTACAGACATGAGAGAATACAAGGAGAGTTTTCCAGGTTTAGGTTAGGGTGTACACACTGCTGTCCTGCATGTGCAAACTGCCAACAGCTGAAGCACATGCACTGTTCACACCTCCCTCGAGGGATACCTCTCCAACTTGGGAAGGCAGTGGCATGGCTACAGGGGCATCCTGTTGCCTTCAATGCTGAACTTGATGGCCCGATGCACTTTGCTGAGTCGTTTCTGTTCAGCAAACCGTCTCTTGTGCTTTTCCAAGCGACTAATACCTCTCTTAATAGTCCCGGGCTAGAAACAACATCTCAATTAATGCACAGAAGGAGAGAGAACAGCAGCAAGCACAGCAATTGTTACTTCTTCCATTTACACATACTCTACCACGTACATCCCATTTAACTGAAACCGTACAAGGCAGATGGATGAACCACATAAAGCAACACAAAGGCCTCCACTGAAGCTGTTCAAGTTTACCAAAACCTCAAAGGTTTCCTAAACTGGAATATTATCAGAAAACGATAATGTTCTGGGAAGAGGTATAAAAGTATCAGTGCAGCAACACAGGTACTGAACTGCAGGCTTAGGTCAAAATGCTCTAAAGCAAGAGGCCTGTAATCAGATTCTCACCCAAGACAGAAACTCTAGAACAGTTATCTCAAAAATCTCTTTTTGGTCAGAGAAGTAACCAAAGCAGAGTGAAAGCATTTGATGAACTTAGAACAGCCCACTTGACAGAGAACTTACTGTCTACTCCCATTTGCAGAGGCCCTTAAAAGAACTACCCTCCTGTGCAGTAACCATGGCACGACAGTTACAGATCCCCAGGTTTAGGACAGTCACCAGGTGAGTGTCAGTGCTTACCCTTGAGGACTCCATCTCCACGTTCCACTTTGGCCTGACCACATAGTCCTTGTTGGAGGGCATGGGTACCCTCGCACGGGCACAGAACCCGGGGTCCCCAGGCCTGAGAGCCCTGCAGGAAAAAGGAATGTGACTGTTATGGACAAATCTTACCCACAAAGAAGTAAAGCAATCTGGTGTGTTCTCCTTTGAAACACACTGCATACCACTGCCTCTAAAACCTCTACGCAATTTCTATATTGGCAGTACTGCCAAAATACTTTAACCAGTTTTTAAAAAAAATAGAAATCCCAACCTACTTTTCCTCTCCAGTTAACACTTTCTCCAGGTCTCTGCGAGGAGTCTGACCACCAGAGCTGCAAGAAAAAACAAATGTTTACAGAAATCTATACACAGAGAAAGACAAATTTTACAAGACAATGTGTGGTAAAAGGAAACAGAAGTCATAACTTATTAGCCTTTTATTTCCTTAATATTCTGTATTATATTATATATATTAACATCACTTTGTTTTTCTTGATGGAGTCTTAGAAAGAAGGATTTCATGTTCCTGCCTGCTACTGCTACCTGCTCAATTTCCTTCGATGAGGCATCTGTTCCAAATCTCTCTGTTCCCTCTCTTCTCTGGTCATGCCTTTGTAGTTTGAGGTAAGGCCAAAGATGGGTCGGGACCATTCATCTATTAAAAAAATAATTGGTTAACAAAGGCCAGGCCACTGAAGTTTCTCTCAAACCATTCTGGTGATCCAAGTACAGCTTTCAAAGTTTACAGCAAGTATTTATGTTTCCTTTGAACGAAACACATGATTTTTAACCCCATAATACTTCATGGAAATCCAGCCTTGTGGACAGTAAGCAAGAGCCTTCATCCACTGAAGTCTTGTTGTTGCCTGCTCTTTTGGAATCCCTCTGAGCTCTCAGAATACTCTGTCAGGAGCTCTTGCAAACCACTGGGATGCTATTTTAGAAATATGAAGAAGAGTTTCTAAAGAACATAAGTTTATCAGCAGTATGCAGCTATTCCAGATTGAACGCACTCCACATGGAGTACAACTGGTTGAATCAGCCAGGTCCTCTCTAAAGTCCATGGAATAAACAGTTCTCTGGCAGCACCTTCCTGTCTTTGCAGCACATACGTGAGGGTCTGGACAACAAGCCAAGAGAGGACTGGGGTAAATAAATGCTGTCCTCTGATTTAGGACAAGAATGAAAGAAACAGGACAAAGTGCATGCAGTTTATGCAAGAGTGTGTGTTAAGAGCTCTACAGAGTGATGGAACAGATCAGTGAGGTTCCTACATGGCACAATTAATTTCACTAAAGACAACAGCAAAAAGCACACCAGAGACTGATGCAGAGATTCCATTCTCAGTGGAATCTCAGCAACACAAGGTGAAAGCAGGTCTACGTACTAATGAGCTTCCCTGCCATGTCCTTGTTCGGTCTTGACTCTTTGGGGTGTTTGTAGAGATACATCACAGCCCGCCCAATACCACTGTGCTTCAGGGTCTCTTGGCTCACGCTGGGCAGCTGTGGGGTAGGAAAAGTCAGAAAATAGCAAGAAATTATGTCTGAACATTAATGGTGTCACTGAACTTCACAAAAAGACCAAAGCTCACCTTCACAATAAACTTGAAAAAGTAATCTGTTTTGTTGTCCCACTAGAAATTGTTTAAAGTGTCAAACACCAAAACCTAAACTTTTGCCTTAATTTTGTTTATGAGCCCAAGAATGTTAAGTAGGTTTCCAGAACTTTTTACTCCAAATGCTCTTTAGCTTATATTACCCCAAAACTGAGTTACTGGCTTCAAAGCATTCATTCTATAAAAACTTATGTGGCAAAAGCACTCAGGCAATCAGCCTACCTACAGACACTGACAGCCTACATTGAGTCTGATGGGCCTTTCTGTGCACTGCACACTTTAACTGGCCAGAAAAGAGAAGAGACCACCAGAGAAAAAAGTTCAGGGAAACGCTGCAAATGACTCTTCACTAAACTTTGCATGTAAACCTGAAACAGGCAGGCAGGGCCAAACTGTCTAAGTTCTTTTATACAAACCCATCTGTTCTGCAGTTTGCTTCCCTGTGTGTTTCACTGCAAGCCCATTGGTAGCAGCTTGAGTTCATTTATCACCAAACAATCCCCTGAAGCACGTGACTGTAAAACCATGGAGAAGCCACGAATTAGATGTTAAAAGTCAGTTCCAAACCTCTTGTAGGATCTTCAGAAGCTCCTCCCGTATCTTCAGTGCTGGCAGACTTCGGTCTGGAAGGGGAGAAAGCCACTCTTTGATGGCAGACATAACACCACTATCAATGAAAGTTTCTTTGAGGTCCTGCCTACGAAGTTGAAAGAGAAGTGCGAGAGTCATGTAATACAACAAAATCTTATGATGTGATGTGTTCCTTAAACACAATATTACATTTATTTCATGTTAAATTAACAGGCAAAATTATGTATAAATTTAGGTTTTTGAGGTCACCTAGCTCCAACATTTACTTGGAGGAAAAAAAAAAGTGCTTTTCTGCATATTCAGTATGGCTAGAGTGTCACTCTGAAATCTAACAAATTCTGAATATCCCCCAAGGTTATAATTAACTGGAAGAATGACAACTCACTTTTTAAGATGCATAACTACAGTTGGCAGCAAAGTTAATTTCTTTAGTGCTGGTTTCTTTTGTGTATTCAGCTGTCGATCCTCCTGCAGGGAGTTGAAGAATCAGCACAAGTTAATCAAAGTCAGAAATCAGCAACTCTCATTCTTTACAACATTTACAGGAAAAAGATCGGTCTATTAAACAAGAACTTTGGCAGGATTACACTAACTTTGTCCCCTACTCCACCTTCCCACAGCCCAAACACACATTATGTGATGACTTCTTTTAAAAAGACTCCCCACTTTAGTCAATATTTTCCTTAAAAGCATCACATTAGGAGAGTCCCCCTAAATTTACTTTTTTTTTCCACTTCATGAACTTTGATGGACTGCCATAACTGCAGGTTTGCAGACTCCTCCATGCTATGCACAAATAACCTCAACACTTTGTTAGCAAAACCTCATCTGAAAAACAGGAAGTGCTAACCAGAACAATGGGAAGGCAGAACACAGATATTCACTTCAGCCGTGGGTTTCAAAATTACTTTCATCCAAGGCATTACTGTCACTATTTGTTCAGTACTTTGCTCCCATATCTGAAAGACCCACTGTAATCAACAGATTGCTGTGGCAATTCCTTTCCACTCAATCCATTGAAGGCTCTTTCTGCACAATGTTTTTTTTACTGCAAGGGAGGAGATTCTTCTAATGCATCTCTTCCCCTTTTCAAGTCCCAGTATTTCAAAATTCACCACCTCATTTGAAACAACTGGCTGTCATCTTGTCCAAGAACTTTCTTGCCAAGTCCAAGGTAGTCTCAGTTACCTCCCAGGTTCCTTTCTCACTCTCCCCATCCCCCTGAACTCATTATCCTTCTGATCTTGTTCTCAGGAATTTGTTTCTGTTGTTGCTTGTTGTGAATTTCTTATATCCTCTTCAAATAGATTTTAATGTGTTTCACCATGTTGTTTGTTCATTTGATTGGTACTCCAAGAAAATAACAGAAGACACCTGACGGACAGCAAGACCCCAATAAACCTTGCACAGTAACATATTAAACATTTCTCCTTGAAAAAGGCAGGCTGTCAAGGCAGCACTTCCCATGATTCTGTTGCTCTGTCATTTAGCACAGCACTGTCACTCAAACAGTTTAGAAAAGGGTTCTTCTCAGGAAAAAAATAACCAAAGTATGTGCCAGTAATAGAGTAATGAAATTAAAGCATGGTCCCTTTCTCAGTGTTTGATATACTTGTATGTAGTTTATAGGGCATGTTTTTATAGAGCAGCTGATTTCAGCTGAGCAAAGTTTAGCAATTTAACTAGTTTTAATTTTTAAAATTAGTATTTTCTCAAAATTTCAATAGAAAAAATGTTCTAATTCAGAACAGTAAAGCAACATTTGAACAGTAATATAGATACTGGAAGCTTCCCATAGCATACATAGTATTCCTCCTGAATATAAGCCAGATTTTTGTATCTTACTTATCCCAAGATTTTCCCTTAGAATGGAATTGAATTTTAAGATGCCTTTGGAGCCTGGAACACCCACCTCAGCAGCTTCATTCATCTTCACTATCATGGCACTGACCACATCATCTGCATCACTAATGAAGGTTCCACCATCGCGGTTCCGCCGGCGCTTGCCGCTCATACTCTTCTTCCGCTGCAGCATCATGTCAAAATCTGACAAGAAGTCCATGCTGAAATACGAAAGAGTTGGATAATTCGGTATTTCTATCATGTACAAGCACTAAATCCCTGTGAGATCATTAGTTATCCTCAGTGTGCAAAATGAAAAATTAACAAAGGACTCCAATGGCTCCAAGATGCCCTCGGACCTTGCTGCAACAGCCAATGCATGCATGTGTATAATATCCAGGGTTCAAAATGTCCTCGAGTTGTCACTGCAGCTGACAAACATTTAGCTTTCCTGTACCTGCCATTCACTGCTCTGATGCTACTGGAGCAGCCAGAAAGGAAAGTGAAAACATGCTGATGGGCAAGTCTTGCTCCAGCACAGAAAATACACCTGCGAACCCAATGCTGAACTGCTGAAAGCAGTTCAGATGCTTGTTTGATTAGATAATTTCACTGAGGTTTTGATGTGAGCCACAGAATCTTGCCCTCTGAAGCAGCAGCAGGGCAAGTAATCTATTCTGGACTGCCGGTGACTGAACTGCACAAGCTGGGACAGGACCTTCTGTCCAAGTTCATGAGAACACTCTACAGGAAATACAGTTCCAGACCTTCCTAAGCTAAGAATTCCAGCCAGTCTTTGGAGCAGCCCTTTCACCAAAATTTTGCATTAACAAAGGAGTACGTAACACATTGACTTACTGCTTCCCTCTTTTGATGTTATCATCAGAGTCTGATTCATCTGCTGTCTCCTTCATGTCTCCATCACCTTTCTCTTCCTCCAAATCCTCCTGGTTAAAACCCTGATGGGTAAAGACAGTGCAAATCAGTGTATGGATTAAGATTGAGCATCTACTCAAGACACCTGACACGAGAAAAGTTTCAGGCAAGTCTACAAAGCATCTAGAAAGTGGAGCAAAGACTAATTCCACCTGTGACTGTCGCACCAACATCCCTCCCAAAAGAGTTGTAAATGTTATTTAACCCCAAGATTACTCCAGTGGGTCTGGCAGATACAAAGCTGATCTGGTACAGCATAAACATTCCTTTCAAGATCAGACCTAGCAAGCGAATAGAAGACATCCACAATTATACTTACTGTGAATTCCTCTTCTTCCTCATCACCAGATTCTCCAAATATATCTGCAATCAGGTTCCTGCAAAGGTAACAGCAACATTTACCTATTTGGATGGCAACAGTGACATGTGCCTTTTCTGCAAAATCTCCAGTGACTGTGTCGAGATGCCCTTTTTATTTCTGCCTCCTATTACTAACCTTCCTCTTCACACCACCAGTGAAGGTGGACAGTCATTCTCTGGTTGAGATTCATCCATTCTCCATTCACCATCACTCTCACTACCTGCCACCCTGAAAGAATTCATATTCCCAGAAGCACTTACTCTTGTTCATTTCCAGATTCACTGTCACTGCCAAATAGATCTTTCTCTTCTTTCTTCTTCCCAGCATTCTCCTTTCTTTCTTCTTCTTCCTCTTCCTCCTCACTATCTGATACAACATTTTTCTTCCTTTTGTCAGACTTTTCTGAAGCAGCATCACTATCTGATTCTTCAACATCAGAAAGGATTCGTACCTTTTTTGCAGCTGGCAGCAGAAAGAAGCATTACTACAGGCCCCAGTAACAGAGGGGACAACTGGTACTCTCAAAAAACTACTTCCTGACTAGTCTTCCTAAACAAAATCATTGTCATTCTTAAAAGTATATCAATTCTAAACTCTATTTAATTAAATCAGCAACTGGATCCATCTATCTATCTATCTATCTATAAAAGATCTACCCACATCTATCAATAAAAAAATTGTGATTTCAAATCTGACTCTCACCCCCAGTACACGAAAAGAAGAAAAAACCCACAGGAAAAAAGACTAGAGAAAGAACAACAAACTAGAGAAATAACAAACTATCATGAAAACAGATGCCAGCATTAAGCAAGATCAGTACAGTCTTCTGTTAGGCCGTATTAGATATACATTCACAAAGCAAAGCAGTTAGAACAACAGCCTCTACAAATGCAGTTGTGCTCCAAAACCAAACCTGATTTATGGTTTCTCACTTAAATCCGTTATTCACATAAAAGCAATGATTTAACTTTCACACTGTCACAGGACATTTTCACAGTGTAGTTCCTTACGTGTTTTCTCACTGTCATCCTCACTGTCAGAAAGTATGGCTGTTTTCCTCTTCACTGTCTTCTCCTCTTTCTCATCTTCATCACTGTCTGATATTTTACGTCTCTTAGGGGCTTCATCTTCACTGTCAGAGCCCTGAAATCCTTCCCTTGCATGTTCATGATCTGAATGATGAGAGTCGTTCTGCACCTCCTCCTTCCTGTCCTCCCCATCACTATCCTCAGACTCTATCTGTTTGTGTCTGGCAACATCCTCGCTCTCCGAGTCACTGGCTGGCCGCTTGCGGAGCTCCTCGCTCTCCGAGTCACTGGCTGCCTGCTTGTGGAGTTCCTCGCTCTCCGAGTCGCTGCCCAGCTGCTTCTGGAGCTCCTCGCTCCCTGACTCACTGGCTGGCTGCCTGTGTGATTCCTCATTTTCAAAATCACTACTGGGATCCCTGGGAGGTTCTCCATTGTCAGAGTCACTTGCTCGATGATTTAAGGCCTCTTCATTTTCAGAGTCACTTAAATGCCGATCTGGACGGTCCTCAGTATCAGAATCACTGTCTTTCCCTCCATGAGCTGCTTCATTGTCTGAATCACTTACATTGTGATTTGGAGGCTCCTCGTTATCTGAGTCACTATCCTTTTGCCTTGAGATATCTTCATTTTCAGAGTCTGTCATATGAGGCTCTCCCACTTGCCCATCATCTTCTCCATCGCTGCGTTCATTCTGAAACAAAAAAATAATCTCAGGCAACTAAGCAAATACACCTTAAAAAGTAAAGAAAAAGATGCTCTGAATTTTTGCTTGTCCTTCCTCCAATATTACCCAAGGTACTGCAAACTGAAATACTTTCTACACAGAAATAATCAGATAATTTACATCAGAGTACTATCAAATACTTCAGATCAAGAAAAACATCAATGGAAGTCTGTCCACCTTGCAGCTCAATGGTATTTTGGAAATGGTAACAGAATTTAAAAAACCCACTTAAATAAACATATCCAAGAAGGGTCTCATTCCTCGAGGGTAAAGGCTTAGTACTTTTATTTTAAAAGGTCACGCCTTCAAAACGGTTGAGTCCAAATTCCCAGTAACAAGGCAAAAAACAGTACCTTGCACTTGTCATTTTGTTTTCCTTAAGATCTCAAACAGGTATTTCCTGCAAGAAATACATTTCACTGAAACTGCACAGGCATTATGCTCCAAGTGAAGCTCAAGAGAGCTCGTGCCGGCTTCTTTTTAGCCCAAAAACACTATTTAAGAACAAGTCATGACCAAAAGCCTACCAAAACACAGGAATAAAGTTTTAGTCGGACCTTTCGGAGTATTATTGTTAGCAGGCTTTGTGATTCAACATGTAAGAATGTAAGAACAGATTCAACACTTCTCTCACTTAAGCTGACAAGCTCCCATGCTTATCCACACACTGGAGATAAACCAAGCACAAAGACAGCCATCTGAGAACTCAAACACAATCCTTTGTCTTCTCTACACAGCAAAAAAAACTGAGCCACATGCTCCATTTTTGGAAGAACCTTTCACAAGCAATCATTTTGTCAAGTCTAACTACTGACAAGTGTCTTTTATCTTTCCTACAACATCTAATTTCTACTTGGAAAAAAAATCTCAACTGCATTTACCTGAGACTATGAATTAAGACTCTTGAACACTCCATTAACCGGGCACACCTCCCACAGCCACTGTCACCATAATTCTGTTTTCAGCTGAAAACAACAATACTGAACAAGGAACTTCTCTTCTGCATACTCACCTCAGCTCCTCGGGGCTGACTTTTGTGTCAGCCATAAATTCCCTCCACTTGCAAACTGAGTTTTTATTGTCTTGTTTAAGACCTGTATGTCCTGGAGTTTCCAAAACTTTTTTGTCTGCAATTTAATTTCCTTGGAAACAGACTATCTATTTTTATTTTCTGCAGTCAGTCTACTCCCACAGTTGGAGCCATACAAAATAATGCAGGTGTAGCTATCCTACACCTACAACAAATAACACTACTCATCTTTAAAAAGGATGATTCAGAAGGAATTTTAAATAAAATTAATTTTAATTGCTTTTAGGAACGACTCCATCCAGAACTATTCTAAGTGGTGAAGAGCATTGCTTTCTAAGACTTTGGACCTTAGGCACTTAATCCCTTGGCTAGGATTTGATAAAGATCTTCTGAATTACTGCAAAAAGACTAACAGAAAATTACTGCACAGTGAAAAAACCCCGGGACTATGCAATTGTAAAACATGCACTTCAAATACAACCTCACTATTTCCATGTTACTTAATGCTAACTACAAACAGCTGCTGTGACAATCTGAGTTGTTTCTCTTGCTTGTTCTTGTCTCTACAGCGATGCATCTTTTGAAGCCTGCTGGTATTTTCCAGTAGTTCTCCTTTCTCCTCTCAGAAAGAAACACGGTTCTGTTAAAACCTGAATTTGGAATTTTAAATAATAGGAGGATTAAGAAGTTGCAGAATTGAGGTGCACAGCTGAGGAGGACCATACGCACTCTACTGTCAGCTTGCTACAGGATTTTATTTGCTACTTTTATTCCCTTACCAAAAAATCACTTTGATTGACCTTTCCTGCCTAGCATCTCCAACATAAGCCAACCACATATGTATGTGATGGATTTCCCCTGACTATTACTATTAACTATTAAAGAAAACTGCATCTGTAAACAGAACAGGAACTTCAGATTTCACAGCAGTTACAGACAGGGTCACTAGGAAGTGCTGAAATGCAGAGATCTACACTAAAATTGGTGTCTATAATAACGGAAATCCTTTAATCCTTGTTTTCCTACTATTTAATTTTGGTGGGTTTGTCTGTCTTCTCTCAGTGTCAGACAGTGAATGCTGAATAATACTGGTAATTGCATCAGCAGTAATAAGATTTTCCTAAACAAACACAAGGAAATTAATACAAATACTCCTGTTTAATCTCTTAAGGCTCATCACCTTCCCGACTGCCAGTTTAGAAATTCTTTGGTGAACAACTAAACAAAACTAAAAGCAACTACAATCAGTAGATTCTTGATATTTCTAAGGTCAGAAATGTGGCTGCAGATTATATAAACACCTGTTCAAAATAAATTACTAAATCACAAAGAACTTCCTATGCAAAAGACTTGTTAAGAAACCATAATTATAGAGCATTATTACTGAAGCACTTGACAAGACAGTAAACCTTTAATCTGTTATTGCAAACTGACAATCACTCCTGAGAAGGAAGATGTTTGGGGAGGAGGAGCAGATGCACAGCTGACAAGCTCACACTGATTACACAGAATGCCAGTGGTGCCAGCAGCTCCATGTGCTGCAATGTCATCGCCTAGAGAAGCAGCATCTGAGGTAACACGGGTGGCCCAACACTCACTAGACACACAGACACCACCTTGCTCTAGTCCTGCATGTGGGAAGCTGAGGCAGGGCTACCCCAAGCAGCACACCCTCTATCAGTGAGCTCAGCAAGCCCTGCAGAGATGACACCCTACCTCAGACCCAGCACAAACATAACCAAGCACCTGCTGGAGCAGAGCTGAGCCCCTACACAGGACAGCCGGGCCCAGCCCTGCAGCCATCAGTGCAAAGGGTTTCTGCATACAATTCGTGACTCTGAATGTTTTGGAATTGTTATCAAAAGTGCATGCAACTTCACAGTAAGGTGACTAAATGCTATTGAATATGTTTGATGGGCTTCCCCTCTCCTTTTTTAATTTACTAGTTCGTCTCGAAAAAGTGTTTTCAAAGAAATCAAGTATGTAATTTTGGAGTTTTCTAGTTTTCCTTTCCCAAACAATTAAGGATCAGACATCCTCAAAACCAAGTAGGTCTCAGGTAATTGTTACTGCATTTTTCTCTAATTCCTTTACTTTCTTTTCTTCCTCCTCTTTATCTATAAACATTTCAACTGAGATGTCCTTAGTTTTGGTTTTTTTGACTGAAAGAATTCTATACCATGAGGCTTTAGTACAGTATAAAAATAAGGAATACATCAAAATCAAATTTACAGTGTTATCCTTCTACATAAAAAAAGTCAGCTAGCAAGTAGTTTATTGGATCAACATGTAGCCACTTTTAAGATGTACTTTGATAATTTGGTAAGTTCAAGAAAATTGACCCATCCACTACAATCTCATAAATGACAAGTGTTAAACTCAGACCTACATAAGCATCATCGGCAGATGCCAAGTTCCTCCTTTTTCTGAAGTGTCAGATATTTGTGCATTTGTTAACAAAATCAAAACAGAACTCAATCCCTGAAACAGCAGCGACGTGGTGGAAGTGTAAGAACTAAATCATTACAGATTTCTGTGTAAGCCTGACTTGTACAAACACTGTAAACATGATTTCAGATTCATTACTGTACTAAAACTATGTGTTATCTATTTCTAATTGTCTAAAGCAGAATCAGTAAGGACATCAAGGAGAACATTTATAGATAAAGTAGGACTGGGGGAAGGAAAGCCAGAAAAGAATTGTGGAAAAGAAAAATCCACATACCTGAGACCTACATAAGTAATTCCTCAGGATTCCCCTTTTCTTTAAAGTTAAGAACCTGAAAGAAAAGTTTGAAATTTTAAAACTTAGGTTGTTTACATCTGAGTTCTAAGTTAAAGACGAAATGGTAATTAAATAGACTTAACTGATTAGACTGCCTCAAAGGTTTTATTACCTTTGAGTGTCATTCCTCCCACATACTTCTATAGATGAAGGGATTAAGAGGATGAGAGAATATTTAGGGTAAATAATATGATAAATGACTGAAAGCTACTCCTTTCAGAGAGAGCTGCTCCACATTATTGCCTTTGAGGCACAAAGTAAACTCCAGGGAGGGAAAGCTAAGAACTAAGACTTCGTAACAAAACAAAATATTCAAATGGTTGATTTGAACGGAATCAAATAAAGCATTAAGGTTTGAAGGTTCACATTTCTATTGGACCGAGAGCTGGTTTAGCTCAGCTCTTTTTTTCCTTTTTAATGGACTTTCTGAAGTATTTCTGAGGAATATTCAACAGCCATCACAGAAGAGAGACCTTAAAATAACGAAGCATATGAAGAGGATCAATTAACAATAATAACAGGTACTTTGTAGTTACTTAAATGTGAAAAACACATGCTGCAGATTTAAACAAGTCAACTATCTCTTCTTTAGGACAGACTGCAAGTTACTTTGCCACAGGAAGTGGCACAGAAAAGCAAGAACCAATGTACACAGCAGAAAAAATTTAATATTACTGCAACAGAGACAAGACTCTTCGCGCACTCATCATTTGTCATTAAAACAGAATTCCTAAAGCCCTCTGACAGACGGCTACTTCTCCCTTGCTCCCACAATGGGAGATGCTGCCTCCCACCAGTTCTTCTATTGTAAATATCAACATCTTTTAAAAAAACCTAAATTCCAAATGTGGTTTACACTCAAGTTCAAGTACATGGAAAGCACTTTCTTTTTACACAAAGTCTTCATCTGCTTTCTAACTCTGAGAGAAGTATGAATTCAATAAAGGCCAGGAGGAAAAGGATTGGAAATTATACTGCTGTGGAGTTAAGCCTTCTGACACGTCAGCCTACGTCACATTTTAAACAACTTTTAAAATGTGTAACACTGAAAACCCAGTCAGAGTAAATCCTGATCTTTACATAAAATGCAACAAAATATTCAGAACACAATGAACTTTGACTACAGGTTTTATGAGTATCAAGAAGTTCTCCATAACTGCTGGTAGAACACATGAGTTCAGAAGCCAAAATTACTCCTTCCTACTAAGACCTGATGCAACTCTATTGTGAGTAACAAAAAAATTCTTCAAAATTTATTTTAACTACTAAACCGTCTTAGAACCCTAAAGGAAACCTCCACTTTTATCAGAATCTCTTTTCACCGAAAACAGTCAATGAACAAATGAAGTGACTCTCTCCTAAACACAACCCAGGACCAAAGACTCTCCAAAATGAATGCTGCTCCAAGTGAGAATCTCTTCAGAGAACGATGGGGTCCCATTTAGGAACCTCAACCTGCTCCACATGCACCTTTAACTTGTTCTTTTAGGAATGGCAAGGGCAAAACCAGCACCTGAGAGTCAGTGCTCTCATCCCAGATGAAAACTGGGAGAGCATTTACACTCTGGCAAGGAAGTCTACACCTCCAAAATGCATGGTTTTACATCACCGTGTGGAATTTCAGGTACAACTTTCAATTCCTCATACCCCATTGCTTAGAAGTTCAAGCCCAAAAATTTTGTCTTCATGCAACTGAATGTAACAATATTAAACTTACTGAAGTTCCAAACAGTGCATACTATTAAAACAATTAAGAAGAAGAATTAAAAAAGACCCTATCTTACACACTGTTAAAGAGACTACAAAACTTTTTTCTGGAGATAAAGTTTTGCCAGATCGGACCCTTAAGAACTGAATAAAACACGAATGTCTGGGTTAAGAGAGAATGCCTCTTTAAACAACAACAAAAGAGAACGGAAAGAAAAGTAAACTTTATCTAGATAAAGCTTCCGTAGTACCTCTGAATGGTGCCCTACACTTCCATTCTCCGATCCAGAATGCTGCACATTTCCTTCATCTTCCACATCAGATGCTGAATCTCGCTCGTCTTGCACTGGAGTAGCTCCTCCATCATCTATCCCGAGGTTAAAAAAAGAAAGTAAAACTCAATGACACCTCGCAGCGTTTAAATGAGCCAGGCGGGCTCCAGCTCTAACGGGGCGGGGAAACAACCTCGGGTTCGAACAAACCACCTCGGACATCCCCGGAGAGCGCACAAAATCATCTATACCATGCGGGCAGCGCCCGATACGCTGCTCAGACACCGGGCTGTTAAAGCACCGAGCGCCGTGCTGCCTCAGGCCGCGGCCCCGCCGCTCTGCCCCCAGACCCGCGGGCCCCGCCGTCCTGCCCGGCAGGGCCCCGCGCCGCTCCCTGACTGCTCCACGCCGTAGCAGCGGGTGTCCATGCCGGGCCCGGTGCCCCTACCTGACTGCTCGCCGCCGTAGTAGTGAGTGTCCATGCCGCGCTCCGCGGGTGGCGCCGGCGCTGCCCCCGGCGCTGCCCCTGCCCCGCCGCCCCGCACAGGAACAAGATGGCGTCTCCCCGCCCCGCGCCGCCCCCGCCCCGCGCGCACCCAGGGCCGGATCTCGCGAGATCTCCAGCGGGGCCGTCACGCTCCGACCCGCGGCCCCGTGGGCCGGGCCGGGTCAGCCACAGCGGAGGGAAACCCGCTATTTCCTCTTCCTAAACCCTGTTCTTTTGTTTTCCTCCTCCTCCTCTCTAGAATATAGTTTGATTTTCGCTTGGTAACTGAAGGGCTGGAGAAATTGAAGGAGGGTTTGAGGGAAAAAAGGCTGTTTGTAGCGCCTGCACCACCGAGGGCAGCATTCCCTGCGGTGTGCCGCGGCCGGGATCCTCACGGAGCGCTTTCCTCGGGGGAATTCCTGGGGGGATTTCCAGGACAACTCCTGACAGCCCTCACGACTGCTGGAGCCCAGAGTGCTGATCTGCATGAGGGTTCCCGACATCGCCCTTCGGCCACACAGAGGCACATCCCGGGGTGAGGAAGAATGGGGCCGTGAGGCCTGCGGGGTCCCCTCACCCCGGCTGGACACGGAGGAATAGTGTCCCGGCGAATTTAGGTCTGACTGCCCTGCCTGAAGCTGCGGTTCAATCTAGTTCATGTGTGGGTGGTTCCTACAGATTTAGCCTTCAGGGTCGGCTGAAGGTTCGCCCTGAGGTCGCGGGTGAGGGTGAGTTCGGAGTAAACACAAGGGCAGAACCACCCCCATCTTTTCCTGGGATTGTTGTGTTCTCTTTCAGTCACCCCCATCCTCTGAGCAGTGTGACTACTCAAGTATTTGGCACGCCTGCAATATATTGGTGGAGGATTATTGGGGTTGACTTCTATCATTGATGCATCATTTCAAAACAGAAAGTCTAATAAAGTGCATACAATGCTGGTTTGCTCCTCAGTCTTTTTCTAGGAGGGCACAGATCAATGTGAGACATAGAAAACTTGGACGTGTCGTCTGGGATATTTCTAAAGGGCACTGATTTTTATAATCCTACATCCTACACTCTTATTCAGGCACATCAAAATTTAGTAAGTTGATAGTTTTGGGCAAAATTAATCTATTTCTTCTGTGCTAGAGGCACCTTAGAATGGATGGCAGAGAGGTTAAGCCCTTATTAACCAACACAGTCCAGCAGCAAGCACAGTTATAATGCAGGGAGTTCAGTGTACCAGGTTAAACACAGCTGACATCTCAAGATTGAGTAACTACTCAACATCTTCTACAGCATCTCACGTAGAAGGAGAAATCAACAGTGAAATCAGATGTTTCTTGGATACAATCCTATATTTTTAGCAAAAGTGCAGAAAACCTTCCCCCCCCCCCCCGAAAGCAGGATATCTAAAATAAAATATCTTTGCTTACAGCTCTGTAGGTCTTTTCCAGATAACCCCAATTCCCTCAGTGATCCTTAGGACTACACTCTTAATGATATCATGTCCTTTTTTCCTACTTCTGCATGACTTTTACTGCTTTAGGTCTTTGCATGGTGTGGTTTCACTTAGATCTTTTCTGGAAGGAGCAGGCACATGTGCCAGTATGTGATGGGAGCTCCCATCATTGCACTTCTCTGACTCCCATAAAGAAAGGGAATGGCTTTATACAACTGACTAAATAGAAGGCAGAATGACAGCTTTGCAACACAAGTAAAGTTCTCTGCAGAAAATGCACTAAGGGAATAACTTGGAAGTAGTGTAACAGAAAGTAATGGACAAGTAGAAACATAAATAGAAACTAACGAAAAAGAGGTTGAATAATGTCTACAAAAGTACCCAAAAATTGTACCAAGGGGCTTAGAAAACACAGAAGTCTATCCCATACTAAGGTTCCATTCAGGATCAGAGTATGATGGTAACCTGCTTTGGAAATTAGTCATATATAAATATGTGTCATGTTCTGCAGTGATGGCAAGCTGCTGTCCCAAACTCCAGCTGCACTGAGGCTGCATTGATGAGCAAATAAGAGATTTTGTGCATTTACTGAAAGTGAAAGGAGGCATAGATGTTCCTTCCTAACAGTTATGAATTCCTATCTTTCGTGTGCACCACACAGCAGAGGGGGCAGCTGTATCTGAAATAACCTCACCTCAGCAATGCTGAATAATTGGGCCTCCTGACCCCCATTCTGCAGGTAACATGTATGTGCAGTCTGGCGTGCACATGCCTTTGTCTCTCATGAGCCAGAGCTTAGCAGACATCAGCCTGTAATATACTCTTGTAATGCCATCCTGGCTGCTTCCCAAGAGGAAGGATGGAGTGACAGTTAGACCATAATGGGATTGCACAGTGGGGGAGAATGACCTGTCTTGTACCAAGGAGCGTAAGCAGCGCACACTTTGCGTGTGTGAAGGTGTGTAATGACACAGATCCCAGAGCCCTGCCAGTCTGTTTCCCTGTGCAACACCATCAACTGGCTGGAATGAAAGCAGCCTTTCCCTGAGGGACAGAATGCTCAAGAAAACCATGGGATGCACTTGGGAATCCTTTACTGGTATGTACTTCTTTAGTTTGCTTTGTTCCCTGCATTGCATCTTTCAGAGTTAACAGACATCAGTGACTTAGAGCTACAAATCTGCTTAGAGAAGGAGGTTAGTGTAGGCAGAAGGGCTGCTGAATGAACAGTTTAAGTTGCAGATTGTTACATCCAATCCACCACCCTTCAGAAACCTCAGAGAAATAACTAGTTTAACATAAAATGATGTTTGGCTTCTAAGACTTGGTGATGCAGAAATGGCAAGACCCCTTTGATTTAGCTGGACAGAAAATGTGAAAGGTAATGCCATGTGCAAATTAAACCCCTTGATCCTGACATCAATCTCTTAATTAGGAAGCTGTCAGGAAGAGGTAGTTTTGTTAACACATGTCTGTCTGAACAGACTTATTGCTTTGAACAACAGCAGAATTGAATTCACCAGGGATAATCCAGTTTTAATTTGCTGCATTTTTCAGTGCATGATTCATCACAGAATTCCAGAATGGTTTGGCTGGGAAAGAACCTTAAAGTTCATCTTGTTCCACCCACTGCCATGGTCAGGGACACCTTCCACTATCCCAGGTTGCTCCAAGCCTCATCCAGCCTGGCCTTGGACACTTCCAGGGATGGGGCATCCACAGCTTCTCTGGGCAGCCTGTGCCAGGCCCTCACTAAAATGCTATTTAATAATATTTTTAGCTTTATTACTTAAGCTGTGACTTCACATTCTTCACCTTCAGCAATTTGCATACAAGAAAGGTTGCAACAATTAATCAGCATAGACCATGCTACAAATTGCCCCTAATTACAAGTGCTTCTGTGCCCTGCACAGTCCCTCTTCAAACTCTTTCTTGAGCAGTACATTGAGCTGCTCACTCCTGGCAAGCTCATCTCCCATCTTTCCCTGTTCACACAGTTCAGTGACTGCCCAAACCTGAGCTGCCCCTCTTCACTCACAGGCCCTTCTCTGAAGGCCCCTTTAGCAGCCACCTGCTCATCCCTCACTAGATATATGTGCTGCCCAGAACTGCTTTCCCTTAGTATATCAGGTCTCTACTCCTTCAGCTTTTGTTTCCTTGCTCTTGAATATGTCTAGACTGACCTGTGGAAAACAATCTCCCTTCCAATATGTGTTACAGCTGTACAATGAGTCATACTTTTCTTTCAGATTTACCTCATTTTCCGTATGTTTCCAACTCATGCGGTTTCTATACTGTATTAGGACATAAATCCTGTACTTCTCTCTGCAGTAGCATAGCCACAGTGCCTTGGGCACAAGTGTTAACAGTGTAGATTATTTTGAGAATGAGATTTTCTGTCTTCAGACAGGCTTCATTTGGAATTTCAGCAGGTATGTTTCCATTGCTGAAGGAAACACTTTCCCCCCTTGTAGTCTAATTACACAAAAAGCTCTGGATTCAGAATTTGCCTTGGTAGTATAAAGGTATGTGCTTTGATGTATTTGCCAATATTTGACCTTCATCTAACAAAATCGGCATTTGAAATTTTGTTAATCCCTACAGCATGTAGATTTCTAAAAAATGGATCAGAAATAAGTCTGCTAAACAACTACTTTGAGGCAAAATATTTGGGTAAGAATGATTTGCACAGTTAGAAACTTAAAGACAGCTCTCCTCTCTGCCTTGTGGCTTCCAGCCTCTCTCAGAGAGTCTCTGAGTCTGGAAGGGCCTATGCTCTATTTCTGCACCTGTATCTTCATTGATGCTGTAAAACTCAAACAAAATCACAAGTAAGGAGGCTGACATTAAAACACAAATATGTAAAGTGGACAAACACACATTACTCCCAGCTATTGACATGACGGAATACTTACCTCTGATTTGGATATGGAGCTGCAGCAGGGGCCCCAAGATTCTGACACAGGGGCTTTTTGTTGTCTTTCCCATCATACAGTGCAGCCATCATACACTGCACCTAGGAAACAAAATCAAAACTAAGGTATTAGTTATACTAGCACATGTTCACATGTCCACAATTATTGCACACTTTCATTTGCATGTTTAATAGTGGGCACACAGACTAGCACATAACCTTCTGCAGAGTGCCCTGGAGGAAGGTGACACAATTGGGTAAAGGTAGATGGAAAAAATCTCATCCTCACTGTTTGGACTAGTCTTTAGGATTGGAATGTGCCTGACTCCTGACTTCTTGTTTTGGCTGCAGAAACCCTGTATCTGCCTCTCTACAGATACGTGATATTTCTCTTTCTTTTCCATACTGGAATTTAACCAGGTTTGCAAGAAGAACACGGGATTACTGAGAGTATATGTGGAACACCAAGAAAGAGGGAAGCTCTTGACCACTCTGTCCTATTTTGGACAGAGAGAATTGGGCAAATAGATTCTGGAACATGGTGACAGTGTTTGCTGTGAGGTAAATTAAGATAATAAAACCAGGATGTGTTGTCCCTTAATATGAGTGTGAGTATGAATTTCATTTAAGTGTCATGAGTTTATTTTGCTCTGAGCTCTAGGTACTGTGAAACAGATCACACCAGGCACAGACTGATGGGTGTTTTCTTGCAGAACAGAGCTGTGTATAACCAATGGGAGGTTTTGATGATGAGGGCCTGATTTTCTTCATGTTTAACAGGGTAAGAGGGAGCTCTAGGCAAGGCAGTGGTGTTGGAGCAGCATAAGACCAGATGGGTTTTCTTCTGGGAGTGTTTCCAGAAATCTGAAAGGATACAGGCACAGTGGGGAGATTGAAGTTTAAGGTTCACCTAGGCAATAACTAGCCTTTGTGCTTACTGGAACACCTGACTTGAAAAGGACATATACACTGAACTGGGAGCAAAGTCCTGTAATAAATAACTGTGCTGCAGTCATTTCCTCCTCTGTGCAGCGGAGAACTGGCACTTGGTGAGGGATCCCTTAATGGCACCAGTGCCAGTTTCACCTTCCTTTTCCTTCTTACTCCAATGCTTATGAAAAGAGCTGCAGAAGCCACGCAGTGAAGATTTCTTCTGGAGAGGTAAATTCCATGCTGTGGGGTAACGTTTGGTCTACAGTGCTGCATTACTTTGGGAAGAAAAGCAGCAGAGAGAGCCAGATGTTTCCAGGAAATGGCCATGCAACCAGGCTGGGGGGGTGGCCACTTATGACTTAACTTGGAATAAGCATTTTAAATGTTGGAACTGTGTATCCAACACAGGGACCATATGGGATTTCCTCCCCACCTGTCCATCCTTGGCTCTGGAGCCAGTTGTCCCTCTGATGGGACACAGACTGGTTGGCTCTGTCTGCATGAGCCACTCCCTCTTTGTTTGGGGGCAGCAGTTCGGCTCTGTTGCCATATTCTGGTTTCTGGTGCAGGTGGAAAAGTGCCCGTCAGTTGTGAATCACTGCCTGTGGCCCATTTGTAGCCTGTGTTTGCCAAATACCATGCTTCTGTATCAATGCTCATGAGAACAGGTCTTCACAGTGTTGAAGTTGGTAAAACAGATCCAGCTCCTGAACCCTGAATAAGAACATGAGGACCTTGCCATAAGAACAATTGATTATGAAGGACTGAATTTCCTTTTAGAGAGAGTGTACAAAACCAACAGAAAACCTCCAATCAGCCAGAAAGAACACATTTATGTTGCATTGCTAAATTTTCATGGATTTTGTGCTACAAAATTGAGAATTGTCTTAGTTCCAGATGAGCTCTGGAGTCTGCCCTAGTCTCACAGGGAAAAGCGATTCTTAATATAGTCAGCAGGTGTTGTGTTGTGGACACAGCCCTTGCTGTTTCTTCACCTTCTGTTATTAAAAGGATATTCCACCTCTCTTCTTGTTATTGGAGTGCCGATGTGAAAATTACATTTAAAATTCCTGCTTTAAAACGTGTTAGCACTGGACTTCTACATCAGCAATCTGCCATCTCTTGAAGTTTCTATTTACTTTTTACTTTGGGATTCCAAATACGTTTTGCAATTTTGATAATTAGTTATCTTACGAAAACCTTGAGTGGTAAATCATCCTCGGCTTGCTTAGAAACCCTGGTCAATCCACACTACAATATGGCCCTTTATAGCCACAAATAGGGCACAAAGATCAAGGAGCTTGTCAAGCACTTCCTAGTTCTATTTTGCTACCCCAATAGCCCTCCTTAGAATCACAGAATTGTTAAGGTTGGAAAATGGCTTTAAGATCATAAATTCCAACAATTAACTTGGCACTACCAAGATCACCACCAAACCATATCCCCAAGCACCACCTCTACATGTCTTCTAAATCCCACTGGTGACTCCACCACAGCCCTGGGCAGGTTGTTCCAATGCCTGAGAACCTTTCCTGTCGATCAATTTTTCCTAATATCCAATCTATACCTCCCTTTCCTAATATTCAATCTGAAGACCCACATCAGTGGGATATATCTGCAGGAGTGTTATTGCTCTTTTCGTTCGGTGTGAAGAAAAGGTTGTTTATGCACCCAGAGATTTTAAACAAGACCATGATTTATGGAAGTTACTTGCACCTTTCCAAATAAGTAAAAAAAGTGGGCAGCTATAGGAAATTATAAAATGAGCTCTATTTTTCTCACTGCAATGTTTTAACATTAAAATGTGTTAAAACAAGAGGGAGAAAATAATAGTACCCTGAACTTCACCTTGAAGGTTTTTTAATGGTAATCTTCATTTTTCAACAGCATGAATTTCCAAAATTAGAGTGGTGACTTGAAACCCTTTTCTGATAATTTAGTTCCAAAGTTCTAAACCTCAGAAATTTGTATAGCCCCACCATAAAATGGCAATACATTTTAAAATTATTTAAATGATTCAATCAAGAGAGTAATGACATTTGGGTACCTCTTAGAATATATAGCATCCATATCACATAGTAGTTATAAAAAAATTTAAATATCAAATTTTAAATATTTCTCATGAGAGAAGAAATCCCAAGGATGTCAGTGAAATTACTGATTACGTATCCTATTAATTATTAATATTAATATATACAAACTGGGATTTTGCTCATTATTTGTATTGCACAGGTAGAAAATGGAACTTCCAACTGAGTTAATTTACAGTTTTCTTGTTTTGCTCAAACTTTCCAGAGAACCTGCCCCAAACCTAGGCAAATATAATTTAGGGCCAAAATAAAATAACTTCTCAAAAGGCTAAGAGACAACAAGAAATTTAGATTAAGTGTCAAGATAAAACCAGAACAGGTGTCTCTCTTCATCATGGGGAATGTTTCAAGACATCATGGACCTGCCTGGAGTAAGTGCTAAAGCTCTTTTTCTGGTCCTGTACTGTTCACTCGTCTTATAAAGTAGTTTCCAAGTGGTTTGCTGTCCAACAGGAACATGCAGAAGGGATGCAAATGGTTCAATAAATCCTCAATGACCACGAGTTATAAAACATGTTGAGATAAAATGCTATAATAATGCTGTTTATAATTGATAACAGATCAAAAGAGAGTAAAAATAGAATTAGTTTTTGGACCATTTTGCTCATTGTAAATATTTTATTCTTATTAGTAACTCTGAGTTCAACTTTTTCTCAGACTGTGCTGGAACAATGGATAGAGGGGAGATCCTTTAGAGGAATGGAGGGAGCAGATTTGGTCCCACAGCTGTGAGAAGTTTGTGAATATGGGGCTGTACAGACTTGGGCTGATAACTGAAGTCTGCTGCTCACAGCAGCTACTGAATCACAGGTTATTTGTGCATGGATCACTCCTGCTGGTTGGAAGAGGAGAAAATCCCTATTTGGAACTCTGGAAACATTTAAAGGGAACTTAGCTGTGATTTCTCACACATAGTAAAAGATATACAGCAGCCTTCCCTATAACAAGAGTGGGAGCTGGCAAATCACAGTCCTGGCATCACTCCCAAGACCCAGCTCTGTCTATGGGACAGAAAGTTGTTTCTGAAGACTTTGATTCCTAGGTTACTCCAGGAATCACAGTCTGGGCAGCATCATCTCTTAATTAAGCACTGCTGTAGATTTCTGGCCATGGATATTTTCACTGTTACATTCTTGACAGTGAGTTCCTAATTTTATTGTGGTTCCCCGCTGTTCCTTATTTTGCTGTTCATGCCTTGATTGGAACCCCTTCCAGTTGAGGAAGATGAACTCTAAGCCTCAGTTTCCGTATGGTGGTAGGTTCAAGCTAGAGGGTCTGAGGGAACCAAATTACATTGCACTGAGGGGTGTTTTTATTGGTGAGCTAACCTTGGAGTTCAGCCAATAATTGTGCCTAGCATTTGATTGAGGGAATTGTTTGGTATAAAAATGTGCACAGTGAAATCTTCAGGGCTGAGAGCATCTCCAGGGTTATGTGATAGAACACAGACCACCATCCCAGTCCTGCAGGTTCTTTGCTTTGGGTAGATGGTGTCATTGTTTCTACATTGGGTGTAGGTTATTATGATCTCTTCTGCTTAACAAAATTATTTTAAGGCATTTTGCTGGTTTTTTTTTACAAGGAAACCCCATTGTCTGTTCGGATCAAAGCCCTTTTCTGGCCTAACATTGTGTTCTTGGCACTGCAGGTTGCATACAGTGATCTGAAACATCATGGTGGTTTTCAGAAAGGTAAGTCCTACTCTTTTCTGTGATTGATTGATTAGCCTGAGGCATAAAGAGGAGAAAATTACCTCAACATCATGGTTCAATCAAAGAGAAAGTAGCAATAACCCAGTATCAACAAGATATAAAGTAATTTCAGCTTAGGCTAGGGGAGAAGAGATGTCTTGCCAAAGCTGGCCATGCTGTGGTTGAGTAGGTGACCTCTGTCACAAGGTGTGGCATTGAAACCACACAAATTACCTCTGGAGTTTTATTCAACACAAATGAGAGCTGTTAGTCTGTAATATTGTTCATAACCTGGTGCAATGTTTATAGATGCTTTACATTGGTTGTTTGGTTTTAAATGTAAGCCCACAAAGTATTTTGAGATGGATAAGTATTTTTTTCAGTAAAAACATTGAAACTATGGCAATAAACACTATATGACAAGACAGCTAGAAAGCCCATTGAAGATTCCAATCTACCACTTTGTTCAGTTTTTATTCCATCTTTCTGTTTGAATCTGTATTAGCGCCTGGAGCAAGAGAAGGTATTCCTGAAGGCCTGGATCAGGGAAGTAGAACTCAGAACTTACTGCAAGCAGTAAGAACTTACACAGTTAAACACCGCTAAAGAAATTAAATCACTAAAAAAGAGGACTAAGAAGTGTTTGCCTGTGAGCTGCATGGCATCAAGTATGTCACTGGACTTGACAGTAGCTTTATTCTTCCCAGGGTGATCATGTGTGGCTGGACACTCAACCAAACAGTGAATTTAATGTCCCAATTGGGGCAGTTGTGAAGGAATCTGACTCAGGACGGATCTTGCTGCAGGATGATGAAGGCAAGGTGGGCTATGCCATAACCTTTTGTAAAAGATCAACATAAAATTTAAAAGTATAAAGTACAAAAGAAGGGCCCTTTTGGGTCAGACCAAAGCTCCATCTGTCCAGATGGTCTGACTTTGATAATGTCTGGTAGGATAGACTGAAAGAAAGGATATAAAGATAAGGCAAGTATAAGATGATGCTCTGTCATTCCCAGGTCCAAGCACTATGAAGATTCAGAGCTTCTTGAAATGGAGGTTATATCTATATAGTTAAGAAAAGGAAGTGGACGGGCTCCAGTCCCTAAACTGGGTGAACCTTTACATGAAAACATGATCCCACTGAAATCAGTTCATCCCTACTGCATACAGTGTTGTAGCTATGATGACCCGACAGAGCTGCACTCTGAACAGTGGTAAATTTGGTGACTTTCAGAAACCACCTGAATGGCTTCATTCAGTGTTTTAAATTACCCAGTCCTGGGGAGCAGCAAATCAGTTAATTCCTGTAAGTTAGACACCTGTTTGTTAGAACATGCTTGTTTGGGGATGGATTCCACTGAAGCTCACTCTGGTCTAAGGCAGAGCTCTCCTGTGCTGGCATCTCAGCCACAGCATCACACATTAAAAGTGGTGCCTTGGCTTTTTCAGGAACACTGGATCACGGCTCGGAACATGCACATGGTGAGCCTGATGCACCCCTCCTCTGTCCAGGGGGTGGAGGACATGATCCGCCTCGGGGATCTCCATGAAGCTGGCATGGTGCACAACCTCTTCATCCGACACCAGGAGCACAAAATCTATGTGAGTGCCACAGTCACCAGGCCAGGTCTCTTTGAGGAATAACCTCTGTGTCACACTTAGTGGGTGACCGGAGCAGCCTGCAAGCCTTTCACGTGCAGGGTCCTCTGAGTCCTTTACTGATCAGGGGTGCTAGGGAGACACAACAGTTTTTCTCTTCTTTCATTCGAGTACTTTGGCTCTGAAGAAGAGAACTAAGAGCAGTCTCTGCAGTCACAGCTCTGTGTGCTGATAGTGACCCTGCTTTCTTTCTCTTTGAGTGATCATTTCCACCAGTCACTGACAGTGAGCTAAATCCAGCCCATGTTATGGCTTAGTGCTGCTCTTACCTCCAGGAGCAGTCCAGCTAGTACACAGTGACGTGATTGTCCTCCAGTCCAAGGCAAGATTGACTAGATTTTGATGTAATAAAATAGATAAAGAATATACCTGCCTATTTTGCCCGTTACGGGTTTTATCTGGGACTGAGCAATTTGTCATTTTTATTTTCTTTGTTCCTCAGTTCCCGGTTTGTAATACAATAATTAATATTCAGGTTTTTCCATGCTTTGCTTCCCATGTTATATAAACACCAGAGGAGAGAAGCTGCCTTCTTATGACATAGGTGTGGTGATGCTTAGTGTAAAAAAGGACGGTTTTATAGATGCTGCAGTTATAACTACCAAGGTGTGTGTATAGACCTGTTATATTAGTCTCTAGCAGTCTGCAGTTTTCTTATATAGTTCTTGAACTTATTATTGCCTTGCATCTCCACAGCCCTCAACAGCCTTCATTTCAATTGTGGTGCTGTTTACAGATGTTACTAAATCCCTGTGTAAATAGCCAAACTATAGCTTTGCCCATTAGCAAAGTTCAGCCACATCTGCACTAGAATACAATAGCAGCTCAACAAAACATTGTCAAACAACTTGTGATAACACAAAAATGCCAGGTCAAGTTGGACTTCCATGTACTTCTTGAGACAGAGACCCGAGCTGTGATTTGGCAAGGAGATTACACCTAGCATTCTTCCTTGGGCAAAACCCTCCATTATCCTGGTTTGTTTAACAGCAGCTTCTAGTGAGGAACTGGGCTTTCAGCTTCACCTAAGTGCTGCTATGATGTCCCAGGCTTCCCTCCTGCCTCTGTTTAGATTCATACTGCGAGTGGCTTTGTTGTATTCTTATTTGCAGGTTTGCTGCCAGCAGTAATGCTCACAACTGTTTTCCAGACTTACACAGGATCGATCCTGGTAGCAGTGAATCCGTACCAGCTGCTGCCCCTCTACACAGTGGATCAGATCAGACTGTACTGTAACAAGAGGATTGGAGAGCTGCCGCCTCATGTCTTTGCCATTGCAGACAACTGTTACTTCAATATGAAGAGGAACAGGAGAGACCAGTGCTGTGTGATCAGGTGACCGGACTGAGAGGACAAATAACAGAAACAAAGTCTAGCATGGTTTTGGGGAACCTTTGTGGAGACAGTAGACTTTCCAAGTGGAAGGGCACCGATAAGACTACAGACAACAAGAAGGAAGTATTTTCTCCCCTTCTTCTTAATTTTCAGTTTAGGCTGCAAAAGGTAAAACATAAGAAAGGGACCTCTGAGGTCCATTCTTTTCCCCCAGAGTCTTTGAATATGGCTGTACATTCTGCATGTGGTCACTACATACAGAAATATAAACTATGAGCCTTTGTTGATGTAGGGCTGTCTTTTACCATGGAGACATGACATTTACCTTATGTGTAGTTTCTGAGAAAAGAGATTTCTTGGAGACAAATAACCTCTGCTAACCTGAAGATGGAGGAAAGCTTGTTTTCATCCTATAAACACTCCGTTTCCTCTTTGCCATCAGTGTGAGGAACCAGATAGTATGATTTCAGTAATAACTGATTATAGCTGAGGCAACTCAGTTGATGTGGTAAGACTAGCACTGACAATATAGTAATGCAATAAAGAAGAAAAGCAAATGGTCATTTAATTTGCACAGGTACAGAATATCTTCCACGGATTTACTTGGCTTTCATTGATGGGAGAATTTAGTCCTCAGCCTAAGTCTAAAAAAACAACTTAAATTTGAGTAGATAAGATGGTGAAAGACCAGAATTTTCCAGTTCTCTATGAAAGAAAGTCTTATCTGCCATTCACGGGGTAAATTTAAGTGGTTGGTTGTGTGTGTGGGGGGGGTTGTTTTGTTTGTTGGTTTTTTGGCTTTGTTCGTTTGGGTTTTGGTTTTTTGGTTTTTGGGGTTTTTTTAACTTGGTCTGCCATTTTGCCACCCCAGCCAAAAAAACTAAAAAGAAAGGAAACCTTTAATGATCTTGTTTCCTACTGCAGTGGTGAATCTGGAGCTGGGAAAACTGAAAGCACAAAGCTAATACTACAGTTTTTGGCAGCTGTCAGTGGCCAGCATTCCTGGATAGAGCAGCAAATTCTAGAGGCCAACCCCATTCTGGAAGGTGGGTTATTTAGCAAACATGCCAGATTTACTACATTTATGTCAGGATAAAAAATACAGAAACAGATCTTTGAACTGTTATATCTGCGTGACTGCTAAACCCCCTGAAACAGCGGTGATGCACAGGGGATGTTCTCAATACTGTCCTGCCATGTCTCCATGAAGCCCGGAGCAGCTCCCATGTTGTGGGAGGAGGATCCACTACAGTGTAAACCAGAACTGGCGGGAGCACAAGAGTCCCTGGAAATGCACAGCGCAAGGCAAAGCCCCCTGGGGTAGCATTCACCTTAGATAGTGACAAAGGGACATGGATGTATTTGTAGGGGAGCTCCCTGAGACTCCCATCTTTCTCTGTACAGAGATCGAATGTGTTCCCAGTAAATCCTTCTGGAGATCTTCAGACTTGCCCAGCTCTCTGGTCTGGGCGGATATAGACCACATTAGGATCGTTGGAATTTGTCTTTTAGGACCTAATTATCTGGATGCACATCATGCCTCCCTCTCTCTTCAGGAGGCAGCCTGAGACCAGACATTCTCCAGTGCTTGCCAGCACTGTCTTTTGGAACATAATGTGTAAAATACTAGCGGCAAAATAGAAGGGCATAAAAATGGACTCAATGTTCATTAACTGCAATAATCCAGATACTATCTCTGTCTCTTGCCTATCAGCTTTTGGAAATGCCAAGACAATTCGAAATGACAATTCAAGCCGCTTTGGGAAATACATTGATATTCACTTCAACAAAAATGGTGTGATAGAAGGAGCACGGATAGAACAGTTTCTTCTAGAGAAGTCCCGGGTCTGCCGGCAGGTGAGGGCACTGGCAGGTGTACATTCTGCTTGCTCCTGTGTTACAAGCCCATCCTGACAAGGCTGTCCTTGGCCTATTTCATGTTTTTTTTAAGGCTCCAGAGGAGAGGAACTATCACATCTTCTACTGCATGCTGATGGGGATGAATACAGAGCAGAAAAAGATGCTGAATCTGGGCACTGCTTCAGAGTACACGTATCTCACTATGGTAATAGCCTCTGCTTTCTTCTCCATTATTCCTCTGCCACTTGCTTCTTCCAGAGAGTAATTATGATCACTAGGGGCTGTAGATGATAATTACCAAATATGAACAGTCCTTTCCTTAGAGTACCAGAAACAGTAACATGAGCCTCAGTTTCAGAGACTTATTGTATTGTATTGTATTGTTGACCAGTTGGAAGCAGCTTGAGGCAGGTCAAATCTTTCTATCAAAGTCAGACTTAAGAAACATAAAAGACATCTTATGGGAGACATCCCCCACTTTCCCAGGCACTCAGATTTCAGAGGAATGCCAGAGATCTCATTCCAGGGAGAACAGCAATCACATTTGTGTACCTTAGAGGAAAATGAATAAGCAGAATCCTAGTCCTTATATCTAATAAATCTTATATACATAATGCAGGCAGCTGGCAGTCAATGTAACTTCCCATGACTGATGTTAGTGTCCACACCTGGGTTTATGATGCCATTGTGGCAGCAGTGGAATGTTCATAAGGGAGATTGTTGAAAATAGCTAATTGGTTTGTCTAGGACGTGAAAGCCATAATGAAAATCCTGTTCTTTAGCCTCACATTAAATATGTCAGCTGTTTTGATTTGGGCTGTTCTACAGCTGTGGAAAAAATGGGACTCAGTCCTGCCTCTACTGAAGTTAGTGGGAGCTGGGCATCTAGTTTCAGAGGGAATTAAATCAAGTCTCCAATCCCTTTCTGGAGTCTCAAAAGAAAAACCATTAAAGTTGCTGGAGACTTTTTCAAATGTAATGTTTTCAAAATAGCAGTGATCTTGCAGCAAAAGCTGATGAGTACAATTAGTGCAATTCACCCATTGGCCATTCCATAAAAAAGCTCCCTGGGTCAGCAGTAGGGCAGTATGATACAGAGATAGGAGGATTGGATTAAAGGAGAACATATCCATAGTTTTGTGAAGGTCAGCTGTTGGCACAAGCTGTCATGTTTACGTGCTGTAAACTGAAATGTCTAGGAATCTTTCACTTTTGTAATATCACACTATATTGTCAGAAATAGCAAGGATAAAAAAGGCATTTCCCTATCTCCATTAGGGCTGAAAATAGTTTCTATCAGTAGCAGCATCCTGGGACCCACTGTGCAGGCTTTGATGAAGGTTCTTCTGGTGCTAGTTTGGATGCTTCCATTTGCCTTCCACTAGAACCTAATATTTTTGGTTTGAGATTTTGCCTTCTAATACTTATCCAATCCTACTTGCTTTGATTTAGGATAAGGGCTCTTAATTGTTCCTTGATAAGGCAGAGAGAGGAAACCAAAGAAACAGGTGTGGTCTTGTAAATGTAGGCAACCTTGTCAAAGCTTCCTATCCTTTTATGCTCCAGAGCAGCCTTCCCTTCAGCTTTTCCTTTTGGCTTTCCCAGAATTCATTCTAGCCCTGGAGAAAGGCATTATTGAGTCCTCTGCTAATGGGTTCTTGAGAGTAAAGATGAGGAAGAAACAGCCATGGAAAGAGGGTACAGAACGTCTAAATAGGTTTTTACCTTGCAACCTGTGGCAAGTGACTCACAGGATATCCACACTGTGTACAAAGGCTTGTCAGCCTGCAGGTCCTTTCTTCCTTGGATAGGTGCCAGGAGGATTTTCCTTACCTGTGGGTGTGGTGTCTTGCAGGGCAACTGCATGTCCTGTGACAGCCGGAATGATGCCAAGGATTATGCCCACATCCGCTCAGCCATGAAAATCCTCATGTTCTCGGATTCTGAGCACTGGGACATCAGCAAGCTGCTGGCTGCCATCCTGCATCTAGGGAATGTAGAGTTCCAAGGTAAATTCAGCACTGTCTGTGCTTGCCTTTCCTCAGGCTCGATGGTAAAGGTACTTCCCTTCAGTGATTCCTGCTTCCATCTGAACAGATTAGGTTGTGCTGCTCTGCCCTGTATTAACAGGTCAACAGAGTTGGAAGGGCAGGCAGATAAGCACCATGAAATTCTGATTTATGACTCCACTGCCTAGTGTTTTCAAAAACAACATCTTACTGTTACTTTGTCATGCCATCAGGTTTCTGTGGTTGTAAATAGGCCCTTATCACACAAACTGAAACAACAGAGAGTATAATGCCATGCTACATTTGCTGATCATTGTGCTACACAAGCCAGAGGACATATGAGCAGCTGAGTGATGTTTGCTGTGGAGATAACAGCAGTCATCCTCCTGGCTAGGTCTGGTGAACGCTCACATGCACAGGTGCACTTCTGGTATGGACAGGCACACTGTGACACTCAGCAGCAGGATATCAGAAGTTCTCACATTTTAGAAAAGAGCTCCTCACTTTGTGATACAGATGGCCAGATAATCTGATGCCAGCCGGATTCTTTGGAGTAATGCTGGCTGCTAAAATTAGGGATTTTCCCCTTTGTTGTCCAAATTTCCCACAAGCAGATAGACAAAAAATATTTTCAGAAATACATTTTCTGGAGTCAAATATCACTTTCCCAGATCCCCAATAACTACTATTTTAAATTAATAACCTTGCCAGTTTGGCTGCTGGTTTTACCCTGATTTTCTGGAGTTGTGAGAGCCCTGTAGATCCTCAGGATCCCTGGGTGAAATCCTTAGTAAAATCATCAAACCTGGGAGTTCCAAAGGAGTGCCTTGCCACATTCCTGGAGCTGCAGGGTCACAGAAATACAATTGCATTAACAGCACAGGTCCCTAATGTAGCAGAAATAGTTCCCCCTGAGACTGATGGTCTCCTCTTTCCAGCGGCCGTGTATGACAACCTGGACTGCTCTGATGTGATGGACTCACCACACTTCTCAATTGCCACCAAACTGCTTGAGGTAATGGACTCTCATCTTCTCCTACCAGTTCTGCCTTCACCCTTGTTCCCTGAGCACATCAATGGAGCACGTCTCTAGAGTGTTTATGTAGGGATGCACATCCAGCAGGTACATCCCCTTCTTCCTGCTGAGACTCCAGTCATGCTGCTGCAGATGTCTCTCCAAGCTGAGAGATATTTAACTGAGAAAGCAAATTGCCAGTAAATGCTGCAGGACAGGCAGTTTGTCACAGCCCTCTTCCAGATACAGACTTTGCTGAATTTCCTTTATCCATCTGGAATGATGAGGTTGCCATGTCTGTTCCTCCAGGTGGACTCCAGTGAACTCCAGAACAGCCTCACAAACCTCTCTATCATTGTCCGAGGAGAAAGTGTGTCCAGGCCTCTGAACGTGGCTCAAGCTGCTGATGGCAGGGATGCCTTTGTGAAGGTACTGGTGCTTATAGCTTCCCTGTTTGAAGACTGAGGATGCTTTCAGAGCTGTCTGTCTTCCTGGCTGAGGAGCCTGATGTGGCAAACATTCACACAGAGGACTCCAGGCCCTTGTAGTTCTCAGGCATAGTTTAACAGCAGCACAATAACAAGTAATAAGCTATGTGCAAAGATTCTAATGATGGGCTCTAATCCCTCTTTCATGTTTTTTCAGGGTATATATGGACGGATTTTTCTGTGGATAGTGAACAAGATCAACTCAGCCATTTTCAACCCAGCTTCTGAGAAGCATAAGGACAGACGTCAGTCCATTGGGCTGTTGGACATTTTTGGGTTTGAAAACTTCAGCAACAACAGGTAGGAGACTCTAGATGAGAAGCCGAAAAGCAGATGATGTTAAAGTGAAAAAATGAAAAAACCAGACAGACACATGCTTTTTCATCATCATCCTGATGCTCAGAAAAGCAGTGACATTTCCATTCATGGATTTTCCCAATTATGACAGTGCACAGATTCCATTTTTCTTAGTCTGGTCATATTTCTGCCTCCCCCCCAACCTTCATTTTAGTGCATCCATTGCACGTCTATTCCAAAACCTCAGGAATTTTCCCAGCGGAGATAGGTATGGAGCTGCTATGAGCAGGCAGCCACTATGTGAGGGTATAGTATGTCCCCGTGTCTCCGTACCAAACTTTCCTGTTCTGTAGCATTTTACAATGTCTCTTGAGATATTTTTAGCATATAGTACAAAGGAGACCATGCTGTGTTTCCCATTTCAGGTCATACTTACGTCTTTTACATCTTTCTCAGTGTTCTCCCATCTTTTTTTTTTTTTTTGGCTGCTTCATTTCTCCACTCTTCAGGTCAGGTCTGCAGAGTCCCTGGTCAGTATACCATTGTACCACTGCTGTCTCTTCTACTGGTGGTTCCAGTCCCAAAGCACCATTTCTGTTTGCCCTTCTCTCCTGGGGCAGCAGCTCTCTCAGTTACCATATAACCAGTTCTCCACAAACCACCAGCACAAGCTCTGCAGTCTTTTCCAATCCATTTCAACTGATGCCTCTTGCAGTCAGCAAGATAATATTCCTCACTGACTTTTGGAAAAAGATCTAGGATCAGTTCAGTCTGTCTTCTCTCTTTTGTGTTCTCTCCTGTTATTTCATGCTGTTTCCAAAGGCTGCAGTCCACATGAGACCTCGCTGTGGTGAGCATTCCACAGGCAGACACAGTGTGCCACAGCGATTACCAGGTAATGACACTCAGGTGCAGCATAAAAGAGTAACTAACCAAAGGAGTCCTAGTGCCAGTGCAAGCAGAAACATGTCACACACTCATACAGTCAAACGATTTTCAAAGTTACACATTCCCCTTTATCTCTGGAGTTTCTTGAAACACATAAAAGATCTTTCCTTGCCTACTCAGCAACACTCTATTATTAGTTGGCTCGTTACTGCTGATCTTTACCACAGCAGAAAATGCCTCCTTTGTATTGGTAAGATTGGCAATGTGCAGTGGTGGTGTCACCAGCACCGTGGAATTCAGCAGTAATATATCTGGATATGTATTTAATGCAGAGAATAAACAAATAGCAGAGAGCAGTGCAGCACTGGCCAAGGATGACCATGGGCTCTCATCTTGTCCCTCCCCAGCTTTGAGCAACTCTGCATTAACATTGCAAATGAGCACCTTCAGCAGTTCTTTGTGCACCATGTCTTCAAGATGGAGCAGGAGGAATACCTTGCAGAGAACATTGCCTGGAACAACATTGACTTCACCGACAACCGCCAGGCTCTGGAAGTCATTGCACTCAAGCCCATGAACATCATCTCCCTCATTGATGAAGAGAGCAGGTTCCCAAAGGTAAATTTCTGGTTTCACTCATAATGCCTGGCTTTGCACACATCTCACAGGTAACACTTGGTTTTACACATACAAAAGTGCAAAGGTGGCTTTTGGATACATCAGGAGAGGCAATGTCTTATCTGCATAGATGTTTCTTTTAACTTAGCTTGCTTGAGGGAGAGTCTGTGGCTGTTGTCTACCACGATTCTATGATTCTATGGTGTTATTCTGCAAAGACCAGGCATCTCAAACAGAAAAGCAGAGATGAAAGCAGCATCTGATCTCAGACATCCCTGCAGAGCATTTTCAGTCTCCAGAGCACAGTGAGGCTAAGCAACAGTGCTGGTGCAGGAATCAGGTGGCAATGGGGGGTGTCCAGAAAAGCAAGCCCCTGCCTCAGCTCATCTGTGTCCTTCAGGTAACAATTTGAGAGGGTCACATAGAGGCAGACAGCTTTCTCTCCTTCTCTAAGAAGAGGGTGGTCCCACAGTCAGGACAAGAAGGTGTCTCTTCTAGGACTCCCAGAGCACATGACTTCTAAGAACATAACCCTCACTGTCCCTAGAAGTGCCAGGGCACAGAGTGCACAGTGTGAGGGCCTCACAGGCACCATGAGGGGATCAGATTGTGATGGAGCCCCTTGAAGAGAAGCACCCAGCTGTCTGCCTTGCCTCTGGAACCCACAGTCTGGGCATGCTGACTGGCACCTGCCCAGGGATTCTTCCAGGGATCTCTGAGTCTTGCACCAGCTGGGGAGTGAAAGAACTGTGCCTGCCCAGGAGAAGGAGCATGCACCCCTCTGAGCTTCCTGGGTAGGAGGGCATGGGAAGGTTGGGGTGGGGTCCAAAGATCTAAGGAATTCTCAGTGTGGCTGGTGATGTTAGTAATGTTATGAGGGCTTGTGTACAGCCCTAGAACACCAGGCCTTATGGTCTGATGGTGTGTTCTGTCATGATGTTTGAGAGAGGTGTCTGTGTAAAAGGGAAGATACTTTTTGCACTACCTTCCTTCAGATCTACTACACAAAAAAGGGCAGAATTTGAGCTTTTGCTATCTCTTCTGTTTGTTTGCTGAGCACAGGCCAGTGCTGGGGACAATCTGATAACTGTCTGGTTTTGCATGTATTTGTTTCTAGGGCACAGATGCCACCATGCTCGTCAAAATCAATTCTCTCCATGGCAAAAGTAAAGTGTATATCCCACCTAAGAGTGTTCATGACACCAAATTTGGCATCAACCACTTTGCTGGGATTGTCTTTTACGAATCAAAAGGTGAGTCTTTCACTGCTGAATACAGAGGGTGAAGAGAAGGGCAGGACCTGCCCTGGATATGTGGCTCTCCAGGATAGTGTTGATCTGAAGGTGAGCAGGAGGCCAGGAGGATTACTCTAAACTGATCTGCAAGTTACTGTAAATGAGGTGGATTTTAGCCAGACAGAGTGGTGCTAGAGCCAGCAGGCTTCAGAGGTGATGAGATAATTTTGTTTCCATCCTGTAGATTTCCTGGAGAAAAACCGTGACACTCTGAGTGCTAATGTAATGCAAGTGGTCCATTCCTCCAAAAACAAATTCCTGAGAGAGATTTTCCAGGTGGAAACAACCCCACCCACTCTTGGACGTGGGACCATCCGGCATCTTGGAGCTGACCAGGTCTACAAGGTTGGCTTACTGGCACTGGCTTTGAGAAACAACTCATTTCTCCTCCCTTCATCTGGCTGTTCTTGACTGCCTCTTTTCTTTTTCTTTTTTTTTTTTTCCCACTCTCTCTGCGAGTCCCTATCGCTGTCATTCAACTTGTTTATGCAAAAGCTGCATGAAAAGTCAGGGTCTGGTGTTTTTGCTGTAAACAAATGCACTGTCACCCCTGTCTCCCAGCTCTGCACCCCTGGACATCTGTGTAGCCACGCCTGCAGGCTGCCACAGATCCCTTAGTCATGGCACCTCTCCACATGGTGTCATCCACTGCATGGGTTTGGTCTGCATCTGCCTCGGTGTTCATCCAGCATCCACATCTCTCAGAGGGGTTTAAATTAGGAGGGGGTTCAGAAGGGTCATTGGAATGGACAAGGCACCAATGAGAGACCCCTCAGCAAAGCCAGCACAGCAGTGAAGCTGCTGCCATGCTGTAGAGGCAGCCAGTCTGCTGGGACCAGAACACCAAGGGGTCTCACTGGACAGTGGGTCCTGCCCTTCCCATTCTTACACAGGGCTGACAGGTAGCACAACAGAGCAAAGAGCTGTGCTGTCACTGAAAGATACTCTGTCTCCTGCTCCCAGTGGCACCTGCACAGACAGTCTCACTGCCCTGCACATTGCTGCAACTTTAGCTCTCCCTCCTTGCCCAGAAGCTTTGTGACAAAGTTCATGATGGTTCATTATCACAGACTCATCTGTTCCTGGTGCTGTAGGGAGCCTTGTCTGTGCCTAGTGTAAATGAGGGTGTAAAGTGCAGTGGACTGGAAACAGCATGGGGCAGAGTTCAGATTCTCTGCCCTTTCACATGCTGTGATTTCTGAGCATTTAGCTATTTAGTGTCATCATTGTGTAGAGGTACTTTTGCTTCTACTGTTTACATCTTTGAGTTTCCTTTTCAGGACACAAAATGGTCAGCTTACTACCTTACCTCTTATCTGTCTCTTCTGCTGGCATACTTTTCTAATCCTGTTCTTTTTTCCTCTGTGTCCCAGTGTGGCTTTCTGCTGTCCAGAACTCCTGGCCATGGACAGGTAAACATCCTGGGGGCAGAGAACGTCAGAAGTAGTAAAAGCAGCAATAGAGAACTGGCTTAGCATCTCCTAAATCCTTTGAATACCTTCAAGTTAAATGTCAGGTCTACCTACATCACTCTGATGGTTTTTGTTCCTATAAAGAAGGCTATGTTATTGAAAAAAAATCAACACAGCAGCATGTCAAGAAAGGAGATACTAAATGTGGGCTACCCATTTCAAAATGCACAGAAATTAGCTGAAATACCCCTATTCATTTTCAAATAGGTGGGCCTACCACTGGGAAGCTTAAGAAGCAGGCTATAGGAAAGAATAATGAACTAAGTACCAGAAAACACTTTTGTCCTGAGGTCCCAGAGTTCCTCTCCTGACACACCAGGGCAGAAAAGTCACCAATAAGTCAAAAGTCAACAACAAATTCAGCTTTAACAATGTTAAATATGAGATCATGAAGGCATGAGCTTCAGCCTTTCGTGGCTGTTCCACTGAGGGTGCAGCAGAAAGGCTTCTAAGGTCTGGGAGTGAAAACTACTTTTAACTCTTACATAGCTTAAATATGTATATGCTGTTATCATACCGACTTCAGATGTTTGCTAGCCCTAAGATGCATCAAAACCGTGACAAGACATTCCCAGGAGCTGTTTTTCACAGATAGGAGTCTTTGATCACTGGAGGGCAGCCTTGCCCTGTAACTAAAACAGAGGGTGGCAATTTGAATGTTCAGAAGGGCACTTTTAAGGGCACTTTTTTTGGTAAGAACAACAGAATGAGGCACTGTAAAGACCATGGAAGTGCAAAGAGCCACTGGACTTTAAATTATTTACTTGAAAAAAACCAAAAACCCAAGAAACCCCACAACCCACCAACCTCCCCCAAATGGACAAACCAGCTGTGTTGTGCTGCAATAATTAGCTCCATGCCTGTGTGGAAAGGGCCACTGGAATCCTTCTGTTACTTGGAATATGTACTGGTATCACTGTAATTTAAGGTCCCTATAGAACATACTGAGAGTTATAAGGTTAGGCCTAATGTGATGTTTTGTGTGAAAAAGGCACAGGCAGAACTCTGCTGTCAGAGAAGCTGGGGACGCCTGGAGTGGCTCTTACCTTATCCTCCAGTACAAGTCTGCCTTCTCACTGCTTACTGTGGTATTAATGAGCAAGGTGATCAGTCACCCTAGTCTTTAAGAAATGAGCATTTCTCGATCTTTAGCGTTCCTTTCTATGATGGCAGCAAAGTGTCTGGCCTGCAGGTTATTACGGCTTTGGGAGTGGCCATTTCTCACCAAGCTTTCAGGCACACACCCAGGAATCACAGCTTGGCACCCAGGCCCTACAGTAAATGCAGCCTCCACTGGAAGAGACAGGCATATCTGAACTCCTGTAGGTGGAATTTCTTCTACCACAGCCACCCCCATTTCCAGAACTCGGTGCCCAAGTAGGTGAAAGTGCTTAATGGTATTTCTTTGTAAGAATAACCCCAAATTAATAAGATAGAAATGACCAATTTAGTTCCCATGTAGGTAAATAGTTTTTTTTCTGAGAGTTCTGTGTTACTGCTATGTTGTACAAAGTTTTATTAATTGGCCTCTGACAGTGAATAATGCAGCAGTGAGCATATGCTTACACTTCCCAGGGCTTAGATACCACCAAGCGGCTCTCTACTCTGGGAGGACAGTTCAAGCAATCCCTGGAAAAACTAATGAAAATCCTGGAGCACTGCCAGCCATACTTCATCCGCTGCATCAAGCCTAATGACTACAAGAAACCGCTGGTAATGTTCTAACAATATGAGCTCTTGTCTTCATAAAGTTTTTAATCAGAGAAAGCTGTCAGTTGCTCTGTACCACTTTATAGCTGTACTTGACTGCAGCCAGGAAAAGCTGGATTACAGACTATTCTGGCAATTAAGACAGTAGGAGGATATAGCATTGTTAATGTTCAAAACCATCTCAAAAAAAAATCCCAGAGTAATAGATGGCCAAAAAAGCACATAGGTGTATTCCTGAGCAGAGTTATAGATATATGGTTATATTTTCTGTAAAGTGAAAGACAAAACTGAAGAGTCTCTAGCCCCTCAGCAAGGGGACAAACGAAAAACGTTAGAATCCAACAATGCTCATACTATGAAATAGCCTGAGAGACAATAGGAGACCTGTTGGAGTTTGTGAGAGGGCTGAGGTGGCTTAGTCTGACACTACAGGAGAAGAGGAGTCAGTTTGTCATTAAGATGCTTGACTGGAACCTGGGAGATCTCAACAGTTCTACACTAAAACCTTGTATGGTGTTGGTCAAGTGAATATTTTTGAAGTACTGCATGTGGCTTAGTGAACCTATTTTTAATCTGAAATGAGCAGCACGCTTGCTGTGCTTTGCATGGTATGCCCAAGGGCCTAAGTTGCTACTGCAGTTATTCACATCTGCAAAATTACATGAACAATTCATTGTTCATCTGGAATTGCAGTTCTAGAATTGAAAATTATTGCTCAAGCCAGAGTGAAGTTAATGGACTGTTTCTACTGCTCACATACACAAACTTGAGGACCCTCTGGGGTGACTTACTTAAGCCTGCGATGAATTAATTCAGTGCACTAAAAAATTAAGAAGTACAATTAAAAAAAGCATAGTAGGCCATTTTGCAGGCCCTCTGAGTTTGGAGGTTTAATAGATACATTCTGAGGGGTGCTGCACATGTACCTTCTTTCAGTGCTGTCTCCTCGTGTGCTTTCCCTTTCAGCTGTTCGACCGGGAGCTGTGTATCAAACAGCTGCGATACTCGGGGATGATGGAGACCATTCAGATCAGGAAGGCTGGGTACCCAATTCGCTACACCTTTGAGGAGTTCTTTGAGAGATACAGGGTTCTCTTGCCATGGTCTCTTCGACAACAGGTGTGTAACCAAAAACATAGTTCAAAGCTAATCTAACTTATGAGGCTTTAGTCTTTCCCGCAGTAGAAGACTTTGGATTATTGTTGGCACAGTTGAGAGAGCTCTCATCGCAGGAGCTGCCATCATAGGAACTGTCACCACAGTAATTATAACTAAATACTGACATACTCACTTGGGCCTTAGCTGAAAATGCTGCTTTTAGGTCCAGCTTTTAGCTGCTTTTAGGGCAAGGAGCTGTCTTTGGCCTGCTCCACACAGACATCCCAGGCATGGTGACATCCCCATTGCCCTTAGATGTTTCTTTTCTGTAATCACGCACTTCTCAAGTCTCTCAAATCCTCCTTACACTTGAACTCTGGAGAGTTTGGCCATGCAGTCATGTTCCTCCTTTCCTGACGATTTTAGATGAACCACTTTCATTCATTATACTGTCAGTCCAGAGGTCAGCAAGACCTCATCTGTTTCTGTTCTTTGCCCTTTGAAATGCAGGGCAGTAGATCCTTACACAGCACAGCGCTGTGTTTTACAACCAAGTCCTAATATCATCATGCTTTTGCACATCAGCTGAAGAATGATGTTCGACAGAGCTGCATCAAAATCTCTGAAGCAGTGCTGGGCAAGGATGAAAGCTGGCAAGTTGGAAAGACAAAGATTTTCCTTAAAGTAAGTATAAAGGATAGTTTATTGTCTCTTCTCCTGAGAAACTGGATGCTTCAGGTCAAGTACGGTCAACTTGACCTGCTTGTGCAAGACTGGCTGGATCTTTGTTCCCAATGGCTAAAGAATTCAATGGAGACAGTTTGGTGTAGGAGGGGCTGATCCTTTTCCTGTGCTCCAGCGTTGCAGCTGAAACAGCACAGTGCGATATATTGGAGCATAAAAAAGAATGGGATACCAATACACTGTTGCTGGGAACGACCTTGCCTGCAGCATTCCCACAGGTAAAACAGTCTTGCTGCTTGTCTGTGGCAATAGCCCGTTCAGGTGTGGTCAGGTGGTGTATACTCATTCTACTCCAGTCCCATCCAAGCATTTTAATCACATTATACTGCATCATGCTGATTTTGGGACTCTTTCAGACCACATGCCCAGTTTTCAGAGGTTGTAGGTGTGTCTGCTCAGCTGGCATATCCATGTTTTCTTTTAACAGGATCATCATGACACTGTATTGGAGCTGCAACGTCAAAATATACTCACAGATAAGGTTCTTCTTATCCAGAAGGTGATGAGAGGATTGAAGGACAGGTCAGTGATCTTACAGGAGGGAAGTCACTTTGGTTTGAAGCAGTTATCTTTGTGGTGCAGTTTAATACACTCTGTGCAGCATTTCTGAGTATGAAATGTACTAATCTACATCTTCCACCAGCCCTAAATTCCATGCTCCTCATGTAACAGTGCACAATGTATCTATGTAGATTTTGCACAAGGATTTGTTTTGGCTCAGTTTTTTTATTTTCACAATGCTTTTCAAAATGCAGGGCTGTGGCACCTACAGCTTGTATGAAGAGGAAGGGTTGGAAGGAGGATTTGCTCTAAATATTTCTAGTAAACAGCAGACATTTGGAAAGCAGGAAATCCCCATGGAAAATTGTGTCCTTCTCAGAGCTACAAGAATTCTCTTATTTAGGAGGCTTCTTTGATACAAAATCTAGAAAAGTATCAGATAGAAACTAACTAATCCTTCTCTTTGCTAGAGATGTATAATTCTTGCATTTTGTGTGGTTTTAGTTTGAAGTATCTTCAGAAGGGAAATCTAGTCACTGTCAAGTAAATGTTGTCCTCATTAAATGCTTTACATCACGATTTGTACTTATTTATCTTGTATTGCCCCAACCAGAACCCTGATATAGGACTGAATCCGGGTCTGGTTTAGAAATATTCTTGACAGTAGAGAAGCAAGAACTAAAAAACATGACACAAATGCCCACAAACTTCCCCTCCTTTTTTTAGACTCTGCCTGCTGTCTAACACAGTATCACCTCTCTCTAAAAGCCTCAACTTGCTTTTATTTTTAAACCAGCTGAGCTATGTGCTGCTTCTGCCAGTCTCGGTGTGACAGTTTGTACCATGGCTTATTAGTGGCTTTTAGGTGGGGTAGTTAACTTATCCAACCATGATGTGAGGGGTTTTCAGTACTTACATAGCCCTCTGACCACAGCAATTGATTTGGTCTGCAGTTGCCAAGAGTATTTTTGCAGGAAACAAAGCTGAGATCAGACTGGAGACATCCCAGGAAAAAATGAAAAAAAATGCCACCTTATTCTTTACTACTGTCATAAGAAGCATCAGAGATAACCTACTGTTCATCACCTCACATGTCTGTCTGCTTAGGAAGCAGTTCCTGAAAAAGAGGAAGTCTGCTGTAGCCATTCAGTCAGCCTGGAGGGGCTACTGCTGCCGGAAGGACTTCAGAATGGTAAGATGAAGGTGTGTGTGTATATACATATATACACACACACATATATATATTTGTGTATATGTTTATATGCTATGCCCTACCAGACAGAGTTGAGTATTAGGAATTAATTAAGATATTCACAACTTAAGGGAGGAGAGGCCAGATGGCAGGGTGTAAAGAAGGGTGTAAAGTGCCAGGAGGGCTCTGGGACCTTTCAGGGCTTGTTGAATTCTGCTTTCTGGTGAAGTAGGACCCCTCCTCTGCTGCTTCTCTTATGATTGCTACGTCCATGGCTCCAAGGATGTGACTTTGTTAGTTTGCTTCCATTCATTGGGCTTCATTTCTGCTCTGTTCCTTCCCTTGTCATAATCCCAGGCTGTCATTGTCACTCTCTGGAGCCATTTCCTAGAACAGATCCCCCAAATAACTCTATATATCTAGTTTTAAAGGCCTATTACTGGCAGGACATAAAGCATAAAAGGTAGTATTACATTAGCTGCTTCCGGTGTGTTTATCCAGTTACTGAATTTTGTTGTATTCTACTCATCCCCACTGGCTCCCAGTGCCCCTGGTTTTGATGCACAATGTCTCCCTGTTGCTGCCATCCCCCAGGCCATGCTGGGTTTTGGGCGCCTGCAGGCCCTGTACCGCAGCAGGCAGCTGGCTCAGCACTATGGGGCTGCCCGGGCCAGCATCATCAAGCTCCAAGCCCTGTGCCGTGGTTACCTGGTGCGCCGGAAGGTCGCAGAGCAGAAGAAAGCTGTGTGTGTCATCCAGGCATATGCAAGGGGCATGTTCGCCCGCCAAACCTACCAGAGGATCAAGGGAAAGGTATGCTCACAGACAGCTCAGGAACACATTGTTTCTACGATGGAGATTTCATGACCACCAAGTGTTGTCATAGCGTAGCACTGGGTATGGATAGTCATTTTGGGTATTTTGTTTTGAGCTCTTGTCAAGCACAAAAGGAGAGTGTTAAGCAGACTGATCCTGTTTGCTTTATGTGATCGTTATCACGGGTCAAAACTTCACTGGCACAGCTGAAGTGGTTTTGACAGAAGGGAGGAGAAAAGATCAAATGTGTGTGTGTATCAGCCAGTCCTCCAAGGGGAGGTCAATTTCTACTTCAAGGCCTGCTAGTGGCACTCAGGACCTATGAAGGGAATCCTAATGCACTGTGTCTTGGTATGTGGTACCAGCCCTTGGCAGTCCATAGCACTTGGGAGGCCTCTCCATGATTTCCTTTCTGTACTAATGCTGTATAAACAGGACAAAGTCAGTTTGCAGATTTCTTCCTGTTCCCTAAAATGCCCGGTCTAGAACTGAGTCCCTGTTGGGACAAAGTGCTGGTGTGGTCAAGCTTGTTAATGGCTGAAGGGACCTGGCTCAACCATTGTGCAAATGGTCACAGCATGTTGTCCACAGAACAAGCTGGAAGCCAGGAATATCCACTTGGCAGAAGAGAAACATCTCATCCAAGTCCTTGGACCAGTGAAAGCAGGGGGAGAAGCTATGAGATTACAAAAGGTAATGTTGGTGGAGGAACACTGAAAGCTATGTTCCTTGGATGACAAGAGAGCTTGCCCCTGCCCAGTCCAGACCTTCAGACTTGCTCAAACATCTGAGCACTGCTATATTTAAAAAAAGAGAAGACGTAGTTGTAAACCTCTTTGTAATACTGCTTTGAAAATGGGACAAGCCAAACATACACACATTTCTGATTGCAACATGAGCTGACACCTTAGTCAAACATGCCCAATGCTATTACTACCCTCCGACACAAAAAGTTTTTAAATTTTAAATATTGTGAGTTTTTCTGCTGTCAGAAATTTTGTGGTTTTCTTGTATTATCTCTTGTTGATAAAGTTCTTGAATAATTGCACATCATTATCAACAGGCTAACAGTCCATAAGGACAGCTGTAGGAACAAGGCTCTGCTGCTGATGTGCCAGGTGTCCATGACTGCTTGACACAAGCAACATTTGACTTCCTGTTCCACCACTGCACTGGCAGGCTGGACCTCACTGTCACACACCTTTGTAATAGTGTTTAATCTTCACACTCCTTCATTCTAACAGAATGATGTCCAAGTCATGCCTAACCTATTTCTATGTTTCTTTCTATACCTGGCAACTCAGGAGAGAGAGGAGACCGAAGCCAGACAAAGGAGAAATACACCAACAAATCATGACGTTATCAGTGACCAAGAAATGGTGGACAAAATTTTTGGGTTTTTACCTTCTATGATTGGAGGCCAAGAAGGACAGGCTCCCCTGGGTTTTGAGGTACAGAGCTGCAGACTGGTAATGGGTCATATGCTTATCCCTTTTGTAAGTCCACTGATTGTTGGAATCCCATCAGTGGTCAGTTCCATTTGATGAACTTCTGTACAGTGAAAGAATCACCCAAATTAGTCATCCAGACAGTCACTGTGGCTTCTGCTTTTGAAGGTCAATTCCCAAAAGTTTTTGGTCATGTGCATTTTGGGGACTATGTAGCTTCTACCTGAAGATTTGTTTCTTTAGTCCAGCCAAACAGTGCCATTCTCTGCATTTGGTACCAACATGTTTTGGTCATTTTCTGCCTGAAACAAGCTGGAAGTTCATGACCCAAGTTATCCCATGTTCTTGAAAGCAAAACTTGATATATACTGGTCCTGACAGCTGTGCTGGATGGAATTGCATAGGGAGGGGTGGGCAAAATAGAATGCAGGTTAGTGCAGGATATGAACAATGAGGCAACACCTGGATTTTACATCAGCAATATTGTTGCTGAGGACCAAGACAGAAAGGCCATATGGAATGGATGCATCTCAGAAGACACACTCTGAGTCCAAATGATCTGTTGGTACCAGCTGTAAATAGCTTTGGGGTTACGTGGAGAGGAGGACCTATGACCAAGAAAAAAAAAACAAAACCAAACATAAGAATATCAAAGTTCAGAGAAAGAAAACATGCTTCTTCCTCATGTTCTCTACAGGACTTGGAAACAAAGCCTAACAAGCTGGAGGAGGTGGACCTGGATGTAGTTCCCATGAGTGTGGAGCTAGAAGAGGAAGCAGATGGCTTGGAAGAGTACACCTTCCCCAAGTTTGCAGCTACTTATTTCCAGGGGTCTTCCACACATACACATATCCGGAGACAACTGCGGCACCCGCTGCTCTACCACGATGACAGGGACAATGTCCTGGTATCTTGCTCCTTCTTGCTGTTGAACTTGCTCTCTCCACAGCCCTGGCTTTACAGCTCCCCTCATCCTTGGGTCCCCTGCCTCTGGCACAGCCCTGGGAGCCAGAGACTCTAGAGCCAAGCAGATAGTCTTAAGCACTTGTATGAAAGTAACTGTTCCAGTTGGCATTTTTTGGCACTTTGCAGGCAGGCACTTCACACAAACACCTGCCCAGCACAGGATCTCTGGTTACCTTCTGCCCAAAGAGGAAACTCAGAGGTTTGTTTTAACTTCTCCAGAAGTTACCCTTTGAGAGCAAAAATGGACCAGAGAGAAGAAGCACCAGTGTGCACCCATTTCTCTGCTCTTGTTAGGGTTGCTGGTCTGTGACTTAGGTCAGAAGGGGCAGTCCTCCAATATCCTGTTGAACCAGAGGGGGATTGAGGAGGGTGTTTTCCTTTATGCTAAACAGTTTTGCAGAATTGAGGATCCCATGACTCAAGAACTTTGCTATTACTTGGCTTTCTAGTTCTGGGCATGAGGGCTCCTGGAAGACTTCACCCCACTGCTTCTCTGCCCAGGTGGGTAAATGCAGACTGCAGTCCAGCCAAGGTTTCCCCACCTCACTCCAGCCACAGCACACCTGCAAGATGCCAGTAAAGGGAATGGTGAGGGCTCAGCAACCACAGAGCAAACCTGATATTCCCACTAGAGCTGTACTCCCTTTAGCATGGAAGTGTTGTGTGTGTTGCTCTCCTGTTGTTTGACATGAAACTAAACTCCTGGTATAAGTATCAAGAGGAGACAGGATTTTTAACAATTTGGACTGGGTGAAGGAAGAAAATGCTCTTATCTAAACAGGCATAAATGGCATGAGGCACGGGTTCTCTTGGAAGTGTCTGACTTCACTTTCTGCTACTACAGGCTTCTCTAGTTGTGTGGGTGATCATCCTGAGGTTCATGGGAGACCTGCCAGAGCCAGCAATGTTTGCCAAGAATGCCACTACTAAGAGCAGCTCCATGATGACACAGATATATGACACACTTGGCAGGAAAAACCAGGTCCAGTTGAGGAATGACAGCCCAAATATGGTGAGAGAAGCAGGCGACATTTGTGTTTTCATTTGCTTTCTTTGGCTTCTGTGCTGTTCTACCAAAAGTGAGAAAAACAAAGGAATCCTTTCATGCTACTGTACTTGAAAGGCCACAAATGCAAAAGGGCTCCAGTTAGTCCTGGCAGGACACTGCAGCTCCTTCTGGCAGGAGGGGATGAAACTAAAACATCTTCACTTGAGCATCTTTCTGTCCTGAATGAATCATTTTTGCTGTGCATTAAACTAATTTTCTATAATGGTAATGACTGTTGCAGAGAGAAGGCAGAAGGAATAACAAGATTTCGAAGGGGATCTCATCCCTGAAGCTGAAACGGTCGTCCAAGCTGACAGGGAAGGTAAGAGGTATAAACAAATTGCTTCCCTTTCTTCTTGCCTGGACCCTGTCTTCACCCTCTGACAGAAGTTACGTGACAGCAACCTCCCAGCTGGGAACTTGTTCCCCTGAGAAGCCTGTGCAGCCCTGCCTTGGATATCTGCTGCAGTGGTCCTTGGAAACGATCCCCATGTGCACTGCTGTCATCCATTCTATGGCAGAGAACACAGGGAACAATTTATTATTGAGAATTGTTGGCATTACACAACAGTTTGCCCAAATCCCTGAGAACTACTGAGAACTACCATGTGCTTAGGGATGTACAGAACAGTACAAGAAAGTTCCTCAAGCCAGTGACAGTGCTGTAACAGTGCATTGAGGGAGTTACCTGGAGAGAGAAGGGTGGGATATGACCTGGCTCTAGCTGCTCCTGCACTGAGCAGAAAGTTGTTTAGGTGGAAGGATAGAGAAGGAGCGCCTTTCATTTCTGAGAGAGCTGCCTGCCAAGAGGGGAGATCTCTAGAACACTCCTGGGTTCTGCTTGGTTTCCTTCAGGTGACAGACCAGCTGCGAAGTGGAGAAGAGGCTTTCCAAGAGGACACCTCGATCTCTGAGAGACCTATGTCCAACCTAGAAAAAGTGCACTTCATTATTGGCAATGCAATTCTGCGTCCTGCCATCAGGTAGGAGACTTGTACATCCTTCCTAGGATCAGATGCCTATTACACCAAGGAAATCCAGCATCCCCTTTCCACAGTCCTGGAGAATGAGTCCCTTACTGTCTTTTCTGGTGTTTTCATGTTGCAGTTTAGGCCAGCTGCCTCTATGTGTGGCTTTCTGAATACCCCACAGGTATGAAATGGGGCAGAACTCAGGGCTGTAACCCATCACACCTGAAGGTGGAACACAGCCCTAGGATGATGGAGAGGAGTCACTCAGAAGAGGACAAATATGGAGTTAATGTACACTAGATGAATGAGAGGTTTCCCAATAACCTCTTGCTGAGCCCTTAAGCAATGTCACCAAATCAGATTGCTGAGTGTATTGGCCATTAAGAAGAAATCCTGACCATCATGTGTTCTATCCAGGAACCAAAAGCTTATCCAACTTACATCCTCCCACATCAGATTTGCCAAATGCATGTTGCAAGAGTCTTGAAAGATTAAGATGATTTTTTAGTAGCAGTTTTGTCTGTATGCAGATTTTTGAATCTGTTTCCCATATGTCCTTGCTGCAAGGCAATTTGCATTTTCAGAAGCTCACTCTGAAGTGCTCTTTCCTCCATGCCTGTCCAAGGATTCACTCCAAGTTTGTATATATATATATATAATTTTATATATAAATATGAAATTATATATATATATATAATTTTATATATAAATATGAAATTAAGCAGGGTGTCCCCTCATCCTTAGCCCCAAGTCCACCTATACACAGACAGATAAGAGCCATGAGATACAAGCCACGTGCTGTAGAGAGCTTGGAGCAAGTTTCACACATGGTGGGACAGCAATGCCATTTCACAGCTGGATGACCCAGCTGTTGTTATCCCTGCCCAATACCCCTGCTTGTCACAGGAGGTACTCCAGCATGGGAATTGCACTTGAACTGCTCAGAGAAGAAGGGGTGGCAAAGGACTCTGAGCCTTTTTCACAGCTAAGTTATTTCCTGTAGTGCATTACAGGTGGTATACCAGATAACGTGCTTAAACCTAGCTTGGCTCTACTCCATCATGCTGCAATTCCACCATGCTTGCAGTGGAAATGTAGCCAAAGACAGTTCAGACAGTGGGTCATTATCTGTTGCTCTCACATGTTTTATTACAGAGATGAGATTTATTGCCAGATATGCAAACAACTCACTGAAAACAGCAACAGGAGCAGCTACGCTCGCGGCTGGATCCTACTGTCCCTTTGCCTTGGCTGCTTTCCTCCCTCAGACACATTTGTGAAGGTACACTGCTGACCTTTCCTACAGCAGCTCACATGCCTGAGCTCAGCTGGGTTCTTGTGAATGTTTTAATGCTGAGAGCAAGATAAAATGTTTGGTTGCCATAGCAGCTGGTGCTGTGGTTTAGCAGAAAGTCTCTCATGTCATATTCTTATTGGGGAAGTTAAATAAATTACTGCTGGTTTCATGTTTAATTTTTTTTTTCATTACATATCATACAGGTTGGATTCTGTTATTTATCATGGCTCTCAGTTTAGATCTGTAATCTGCGAAGAATGTGGCAAATTTTAACCTCTCCAATTCTACCCCAACATTTAAAAGGTGTCCCTAGTTACAACCCTGTGATTAAATATACTCAGGAAGCCAGTACAAAATCACCCCCCATATTTTATCAATTCTTACTCTACATCTCCAAGCCCTAAAAAATCCAATAGAGATGTGGGCTTTTTCATAATTCATTAATATCCAAGTTTAAATGGATCATAAATCCACTTCATCACAGGATAAAATCCAACCTGTGGCTCCAATTTGATGTCAGCCTTCCTCCTAGATCTCAAAGACAAACAGGATCTATGGATGTACCTGGAACTTCAGCCTTGCTTTACTGACACCCCAGTTCAAATGATTAATCCAATCTAATCATAAATGCTGCTAAATGGACACTACTTGTAACAAACCAGATGCATTGTATTTTGACACCAGTCTGCATCCAAAGAGTCTGAACCGTGCAGAATTCATAAAAGACATGACCTTATCCTACCTCTAGGAATATTCTTTATCATTAAAATGGCCAGGCGAATGACCCATGCTTGCACTAAATACAGATACACAAATACAAGTCTATGTCATCCATGAGCCATACAATCTCCAAAAGTTCTGTTTATCCAATTCTTCTCTTACAATGTCCAGTCCTAATCATGGACTTCATGATTGATATTGATACTGATATTGCCAGAAAACTTGGTAAAACTGAAAGTATCAATCATTATCAGTCCTAACCTGGAATTAACCTTCCCCCCAGCACTGTTGGTACAGAATGTCACAAGACTTCAGGCTTTCCAGTTGAAAACACTAAGCCTTGCTCTAACCTAATCATACAAATAAAGTATCCCTGGTCTAATATTTGCCATGTAGTTATACGTGGTGAATAGACTGACACAAGTCTTCCCCTCTGGACTGAAAGCTCTGAACAATGAGTGAAAACTAAGTGTCTCAAACCTCCTTTTTGAAAACGCTAATTCCAACCCCAACCTTTAATATAGTCTGATGAACTGAAAGCTAACAAATCACTCTAATCTAGAGTATCAGCTGCAGAAGGTTTTTAATGTTTTACGAGGATCAGTGTTTCCTAACTATTTCTTGTGCTCTGTACACATAGTACCTGTTGAATTTCATCCACCATGGGCCAGCAGGCTACGCTCCTTACTGTGCCGAGCGCCTGAGACGTACCTACATCAACGGGGCGCGCACCGAGCCGCCGAGTTGGCTGGAGCTGCAGGTACCACCTCCCTCTTCATCCCTCACATTTTATACTGCTCTGCATTTCCTAACCCGGACTGACAAATCTGCCTAAATCCAGTCATGGAAATCAATTGCACAAGGGAATTGAGGACCAGCTGCCTTGGTCTGGGCAGTTTTTTGGATACACCTCTTCTAACCAGAAGCTAACTCAGTTAGCCTAAACTAAGTAGAGCATGTGAGTTAAAAGCTGTAACACATTATTTGCAGGGAGATAATTCCATCTGCTCAGGAGCCACGAGGGCCAGAAACCACCTCCGGAGAAAAGCTCTTACTATCCCTTTTGAAAAAAACTGAGCAGGGCTTATGCTTTAAAATGAAGGGAAGAAAGGAGTTTAACAGGGCTATATTGTCCTCTTCTTCCTTTTTATGTCACCCTAGTAATTGAAAGCCACACACCTCTCCTTCAAGTAAAAACCTCAGTTCAATTCCTTCCTAAATCTCAGTGACCCTATTGCCTAACACACATCGTCCTGGACAAAGTACTTGCTGCAAGCCATCTCTCCACCAATGTGTGCAAGGTTGTTCCCAGAAATCATCAGGACAACTATGACTCATGACAAGTCTATCAGTCTATCACACTGTTGTGTGATAGTCAGCTCCCCTGAGCTGTGGGGAGGAGAGAACTGGAGTCCAGTGCTGTTCCAGGGATGCAATTTAAATTTCAGACTCATCATGCACTGAAGAAACTGTGTGGTGTTCAAGATTCACTTCAAGATTGTTGACTGGGTTGTACAGTGTGTGGAGCTCAAACCTAAATGCCTTCTTTATTCTTCAGAGAAAAGTAAGGTTTGCCCATAATTTGTTTCTCTCATTTAACTCTGACTTACAGGCAACAAAGCAGAAGAAACCCATTATGTTTAATGTTACCCTGATGAATGGCCAAAGCATCACTGTCCCTGCAGACTCTGCTTCCATTGCCAAAGAGATCTGTCAGTTCATAGCAGATAAAACCAAACTGAAGGATGCTTTTGGTTTTTCGCTCTACATCGCTGTGTTTGATAAGGTAAAGTGTAGAAAAATAGAATGAAAGCTCCCGTCTCTTTCTGCAGAGTTGCTGCTGTCCATCCAGCCTCACTGAGGACTCCTTCTGACTTCTGAAGCACCCTCAACCCAGTCCTCTACTCAGACCAAATCAGTTCCGAATCCCAGCTGGATCTCAGGACCTGATAATCCTATTCTGCCTTTCTGCTGGCTTGCCACTTAGCAATTCCTGCTGCAGCCCTGTAAGGTTTTCTTTGCCAGGTCACGTAGCTGACTAGTACAAATACACCCACTTACCACATACAACTTGCACATCCATCTGCTTATCATTTTGGAGTTTTTCTTGCTGTCGGGAGACCAGGAGCTTTGTGCTTGTTGTCCTTCCCCCAGCCCCAGAGCAGCCACACCAGTAATGTAGTGTCCCTTTGTGGCAGGTGTGGTCGCTGGGTGGGGGACGGGATCATGTCCTGGACGCCATCTCCCAGTGTGAGCAGCTTGTGAGAGAGCGGGGCACCCACGAGCGCCACGCGCCCTGGCGACTCTACTTCCGGAAGGAAATCTTCACCCCCTGGCACAACTCCCAGGAGGATCCTGTCAGCACTGATCTCATTTACCACCAAGTCATTCGTGGCGTTCGGTTTGGAGAGTACCGCTGTGAGAAGGTAAAGAAGAGACAAAACTATATTAACACTTCTCACATTAAAAACATGAAGATGAACTGAGTTTGCAGTGGATGTGAACAATCCTTCCCTTCTTAGTGAACAATTCCTGTCCAGGTGATTGTGCCAGATGTCACACTGGCAGCTCTAATTAATATTTTTTCTTTCCCTGCAACTTTCAGTTCATGTGGCAGCAGGAGGCATGTCCAAAGGGGCAAATTGAGTCTTACTTTAAAATATTTTCGCTAATAATCTCTCTGATGCTATGCTTGTGTGAAGTTCATCCCTCCTTATGCTGGATGACTCTTAAGAGTTACCTAGACAAAAACGGAGAAAACCCCATTCCTAAACTAGCTACAAGGTTGAATGAGGCTATCTGGCCTTTGTGACATCTTTCTAGGCCTCTTTTAATGGATTAATTGTTTCAGGAGGATGATTTGGTGGAGATAGGTGCAAAATATTGTTATATCCAATTTGGAGATTCCATCCACAATGAACTCGTGCAGAAAGTACTCCATGACTGTATCCCAGTGAAACAGCTGAAGTCCAAGCCCCTGGAAAAGTGGGTGAACCTTGTAACCTATGCACATGCTAAGGTAAGAGGTTTGTCTGGTGCTGCTGGGTAACCACTCTTGAGCACCAGCTTCTGCTTCTTTTACCATTTCCATTTATGACTAGTCTGTAGGGGGAAGAAGGAAAACCAGCTCAGTTCACGTATCCCAAATAGTTCTTTACACCTGGAGAAGCAGAGAACCTTTCCACTCACTCTTCCATTTAAGGCTCATCAGGGGGGCAGAATAAAAAAGTACATTTAAATCTCTGAATAGAGTAGCTTTTAAGGCAACTGAGTCAGAATGGGCGTGGGATGGAGTATTGGTTTTGGTCTGGAAATGGATTTCTGTGGCACTGAAAGTGTGTTACGACTCTGAACAGGCAAGTCAGAGTCTTGGGGACTGGGAGGAAATATGGAATCCACATGCCTGTGGGCAATCTTAGTCACACATGGCTTGGGCCCTCTGGAGACTGTTCCTGATTTACTTATGCTAGGTACCCTTGAAACCAGTGACAGCTAAGGGGTGTTGGGAATCTCTGGGATTGGGCTTGCTCTTTATTGTCTGCAGATCATACAAACCAGATTTTACTGAAAAACCTCAAATGTGTTTTTATCCTGCAGGCCCCATACACACAAGACCATCTCTCTTCTCAGACTGTGAAGGAGCAACTTGTAGATTTTGCTCGCTTTCAGTGGCCTTTGCTTTTCTCCCGTTTCTTTGAAGTCACTAAGTTTTCAGGTAATACCTGGAGACCGGGAGTAGAGGACAGATATAAGATCAATCAATAGAGGAAGACTTGTATAGCACTGATAAGAACTTTTTTTGGTATTTTCAGGACCCAGCTTGCCTAAGAACCACTTCATTGTTGCTATAAATTGGAAAGGTATCTGCTTCTTGGATGAGTCAGAAAAGCAGCTTCTTGAGCTGACTTTTCCAGAGATAACTGGAATCCACACCAACAGGTGAGGGCCCCAGAAACCCAAGATCTGAAGAAGGCATCTTTTCTATACTCAGAAAGCATATACTTTCTCTGCCATCTCCTTAGGTGACTTGATCTGTGCCTATAAAGGTGGCATAGCCTAGGTCTGGGAAACAGAAAGCAAAACCGTCTGAGTAGCCTATAAAGTAGCCTATAAAGAAAGTACTGAAATGGCTGGATCCTTCCAGCTGATGGAAGGTGATCCTGCACAGTCAGAAAGGTGTAAGAAAGCATGGACAAAGCATCAAGAGAAGACTAGCCCAAATAACTAACATAATTAAGCTATTGTCTGCTGTGCATGCTGGGAGTTCATACACTTCTCGGGTGTCATGGACCTAAACAAGGTAACCAAAAGAAAGAGGATAACGACTGGCTTGCTCAAGGCACACATCCTTGCATCAGGTCACTCAGAGAAAAGGGTCTTACATACATGAAGAAAACCCCCTGTGACAACTGTCAGAGATTTAATTAGTTGCCCAGTTACTCCAAAAGAAAGGTGTTCGTTTTCTATAATGAAGCACTTTTGTACAAAACATGGTGGAGTCCAGAGTAAAGCTGAACCACTTCAGTCCTTCACATCTACCAGCTCAGAGGAGGGCAATTTAAGAGCTACCAGTACTCACGGTAAGGGAGTTCTCTGCAAGGAGGTGTAGGTGCCTTGGCTGTGTTTGCAGATGGGTCTGCAAGCTTTTCAGATGCTCTGGTAACAAACTGTTCAATAATACATAGGGCAGTGAAATCATTTGGACAGAGTTGTACTCTCATCACGCTTCGTGCCGAGGAGTTTGTCCTGACATCTGTAAACAGCGTTGTCATTGCTGAACTGGTGGTGACATTCGTGGAAGGACTGAAGAAAAGATCACGATTTGCTGTGGCAATGCATGAGAAAAAATCTCAGGGTAAGTCTTACAACTTCTCTACAGGGTGGGGAAGAAATTTGGAGAGAAGATTGTTGAAGGTGCTCACAGAGAAGAGGAAGAACTTCAGCAAGAGTCCCTTTGCTCCAGGAAATGGGATTCAGTATCTTTGCATACAAATAACCTTTTCTTTCTCCTTCTACCTCTTTGCATATTTTATTTAGATAGTACAGTGTCCAAGAACTCAGCTTGGTTATAGTAGGAAGTTGGGTCTGGGCTTCTGGAAATACTTTCTAGAAGACTTTCGCAAAGGCAGTAAACTGAAATTTTCTGTGGAATATAGTTGGCTCACACAGACATGAGTGGTTTAAAATGTAAACATTAACTTACAACTACAGAGTTTCTTTCCATGCTTTGCTACCACTCTAGACAAAAAAATCAGCATCCATGTGGATCGAAGGGAGTTTTGCCATTGCCTTGAGTGGATCAAAATCAGGCTGTCAGAGGAAACTAAAGTGATTTCTCTGAAGTGTTACTGCATAATTAGCCATATTTACACAATCACTTTCTGTTGCTAACTGAATTCAGGCCTTCAAAATACAATTCCCTGTCTTTCACGTTGCAATCCCTTTGCATTTTCTTGGACTGTCGACCCTGAACAGTACTCCCTTATTCTGTTTTCCAGAAGACCATGGCATCCTGTCCTTCAAGAAGGGAGACTTGCTAATCTTCACTGAACACAAAAGGCTGGACGAAGACTCTGGCTGGATCCATGCCCAGAATGAAAGGACAGGCAAAACAGGGAATGTATTTTTGGAAGACATCTACATCATTCCTTCTCTCACAAAACCCTCTAGTCAAGTGCTGGTAAGAAAAGCTGCACTCTCTCTGTGAAGAGACTGGAAGATAAACGATAATAACAGTGTTAAATATGATTGAATTTACAACTGTAAGATAATTGTTCCTCCAAAGTCAAAGAAGATCTATACCTCCCATTGAAACAAAGCATTTCATTCTGTCCTGCCTGAAAACGAAACTAGACCTAGCCCAGACGCTACGGACAAGACTGCAGTTGCACAAAAGCAAGGACTTTTTAAAGTCCCTAGTCTGTTCACCAAGGGAGATTTCAGTGCCTGGAACTGGTAGCAATTAGTGGATAAGGGTTCACACCGGGCTCGGGTGCTTATCACATTATGCCCTGAGGGAAGCTCCGAGTGCAGCAGACTACTTTAAAAGAATATGGTCTTTGAGGGAGTCAAGGTTTCCCACTGATCTCTCTGCAAACAATCTTGTCTTCAGTTTTGGAGATTCAGTATATTGGATACTGTGCTAACAGGTAAAAAGCAGAAAAGCTGAGGGCAACACACTAGTGATAAGCAGGTGCAGTGTAAAATGTGTTGTGCTTTGGAAAGTCACATACATTTTGTTATCTACTACTGTTGGCTCTGTGGAAATTGCTCCACTGTTCCCAGGTCTTTCTTGAGTCTCTGGAGATGTTGCTTTGGGGACAGAAGGTCTTGGGCAGCACAGAGCACTACCAGTGCACGTGGTGAGTAACACCTGACAACCTGTGCAGAGACCTGACCTCTCTATGTGGCTGTGTCATTCCAGAGTTTGCTGATGATGTCTCCAGACCAGAGGAGGACAGCTTCACAGAACTCCTTCATGGAGGAACCTGATGAAGAGGATGTCAAAGTGAAGCCTTACACTCTGGAGGAGTTCTCCTATGAACACTTCAGGTGAAGTTCTCTGTGTAGTATATGCCCTAGGAAAATTCTTGTTGATCGGTGATCCTTAAAACCTACAATGTAATGGCATCTCCCATTTCTGATTGGGTTTCTTCTCTTTGTTCCTTGTAATTGTGACTTTGGATGTGCAGAGATTCTGGCACATGGTCTGTTTATCTTCAGTCTGCAAAAATACAAAGGGAAGGGTAGAACTCCAGCTGGAGTCACTTCTTTCCAGCAGATACTTTTCTTAGTTCTCACCCCTTCTTCAGCAAGGGTACAACATCTCAGGCCTCAGAGAGTAAGGGGAAAATTAGTTTTCTAAAACCTTTCTTCTTTTTGCAAACCTTCTCCCTTTCTGGATATGCAGCAAACTACATTTTCCTGCTCTTGTTGACCTACAGAATTAAAGGAGAGATGAGATCACTGTCTTGGGAAAGAGCATGTCTAGAGATACGACTTTGTGATAATGTCCTTCTATGTTCATAGCAGTACTGATCCAGTAATTTTGTTTTGCCTGCACATGCCTACATTCAGGACTCCTGAGAAGGAATCTGTCAGCAAAGCTGTTCTCCAGAAATCCCGTGGGCGCAGTCAACTGTGGGCACACTCTAAGGAGCCCTTGAAACAGCCACTGCTGAAGAGAGCGTGCACAGACCCTGATCTTCGGGATTTGGCCTGTCAGGCTTTCATTGATATCCTTTCTCCCTTCTCTATGAGACCTGAGAACACTCAGGGGAAGGAAGAGCTAGCTACCTCCACTATGGTGATACCTCAATTGCATTACGGGGGATACATTCACGTAAAGGTGGAGTATATCAAATCTGTTTCCCTTGTCTACAGAGGAAAAGTTCCTATTCCCCCCCAGTGCTCCACAGCTCCTGATGGCTCAGTTAACTGGGAATGTGGCTTTAAGAGAGAGATCTATTTACTGCATACGGCCAGAGCAAGCAGCTAACACAGTACAAATCACAGCCAAACAGTGACTGCTGCATATGGAAGAAGGGTAGGGGACAGTCAGGGAACGTGCTTCAGACCTTCCTCCCAGAATTTGCCACTTAAACATCAAAAGAGTCACCAGCATGTTAGGATCCAGATGAAACTTCCCATTTGCCTTCCAAAATTGGCCTGCTTTTCTCCTTAACAGCACATTCACCCATCATGAAATTCATGGGAGACTATCCCTCAAAACAGGCACACTCCTCTGTGGAAGTCACTGATCAGATATTTGTGGCAGCTATCCAGGAGGAGGTCCTGCGGGATGAGATTTACTGCCAGATTATGAAGCAACTGACTGAGAACAGAAACAGGTACTCACCTGGGTGCAAAAACCCTGCTCCTGGCAGAGCCAGGCCTCAAGTGCAGGTGGGGAGCAGGAAAAGAGGAGAAGGATGGCCAAATGCTGGAGTGACACCTTTCCTTCCCCCTTTTGCCAGGCAGTGCTGTGGGGCTCACCTTTGTGGAATACTCAGGACCCCTGCCTGGCAGGGAGAGGCCACAGAGCACTGTTAGTCATGTTCCCTGAGCTGCTGCTCTGCTCCCATGAGCGTTCCATACCCATCTCAGTGCAGTACAGTGTGAAGCAGGCGAGGTGTTACTGAGGCTCTCTTGCTTCCAAGGCAGTCTGTGGAGAAAACAGGGCACTGCATAGTCCTTGTATCCCGTCAGTGACTGTCCTGCCAACCCTCCATTTAAGTTTCTCAATGGCAGCATTTCCCTCCATAAACACATAGTTCACACTAGATTTTTACCACCAGTGAATAAATACTTTTGTTATATTAGTTAGGTTACACAACTGCCTTGCAGCACAGATTGGTTTCACAGGTCCCTGCCCACATAAAAGTCTCTGAAACAGGCCGATGTTTTCTTCCCCACTCACAAAATTAGAATTTGACCCACTTCCACGGGAACTCAATTGCCAAAAGAAGCTTGAATCATACTAATTATTAACGAACTGGTTTTTCTGGCTGCATTGTGTCACTGCAAAAGTTAGAGAAGGAGCTTCCAGTTATTTATTTTCTTTCTTACTGTTCCACAAGCATTACACTTAATAGAACCATTACCATGTTTGTAATTGTTGAATGTTAGATTTGGTTGCAGGCAGTAAATGTTACATGCTATTCAACACATAGTCTGTAACCATGGTGCCAGTGCCATGCCTGATGTGCTCCACCAATTCAGTCACTGTTTAGAGCAGGATCACTGATGGGGAAAAAACAATGCTTGAAAGGTGGCTATTTCCATATACTTTCATTAGAACACATAGAGCAACAAATCTTTTGTCCTTCCCAGGCTGCTCTGCTGTGGACCACGTTCCACTCTCACACAGACGCAAACACCATGGGTCTATAGAGTATAAATGGGATTAAAATCGTGTGTCCTCATCTGCAAAATTAGAATAGTAAATGGAAATAAAGAAGCAGGGACCTCTTTATTCAGTAAAGTCCAGTGCTCTTTCAGAGCCAGACATGCTGACTTTCCCAGCCAAATCCACTTCACCCCATTGAGCATTTCAGAGTAATCCTGGGACACAGCTCAAGCATGTTCTGCTTCTCACTTTGAAGGCAGAACAACAAATTACCTCCAGGATTCAGAGCGTTTAGTACTGGTGAGGGCAAGGTGCCAGAAGAACTTCTGCTGGCAGATTTCAGAGGTGCAGACACTGAAAGAACTAGGTTTGTGCCTGAAAATGGTACCAATTTGATGTGGGGTTTTTAAGAACTGTAACTACCTCATTACACAATGCCACATCTAAATGTTCATTTTTCAGAACAGGAAGCACATGTAAGGGGAAATCAGTGCATGAAGTGCTCGTGACCTGAGCAAAACTTGCCAGTGCAGAGGGCGGGTGACTACAAACCACTGAGAAACCACAATCCAAATACATGTGAGCTTGAACAGCAAATGGGCAGTGGCTTTCCAAGAGAGTGGGTTCAGGGTCACTGCTGCCAAGATGTCTGTTAACCTGGAGCTTATATTTATTCATGATACTTGCAACTTCTTGCAACTTCTCATGGAGGACTTGGCATTGTCTTCACATGCAGGCTGTGGTTGTTGCACAGCAAACAACTGCTAGAGCCTGAGTGAAGGCTCTGTTGATTTGCAGCTCTTTGCTGAATAGCACCATGATGGGAAGGTGTTTCTCTTCCCTGCAGTTGGTGTGTGGGTCAAACAGAGAATTATGTGTGGCTGCAGAAGAACGGTTTGCTTTGTGTTCACAGGTACAGCGTGACCAGGGGCTGGCAGCTCCTCTGGCTCTGCACTGGCCTCTTCCCACCCAGCAAGTCCCTGCTCAAACATGCCCAGAAATTCATAGAGACACGTCAGAAAGAAACACTGGCCCCAGGGTGCCGTCGGAGGATTCAGACAGTGATGAGGTAAATGATCTGGCAGATAACCAGCTCAAAGTATTCAAAAATCAATAGTCAGGTTCCAAAAAACTGACTCTTGCTTTCCTTTCCCTCTTTACATCCTCTTTTTTGTAAGTGATCATTATTTTTAACTCCTTATGGACTTTGAACCACTAAGAGTGATATGTGTTACAGTTTCACATTTTTTTTCACACAGCAGCATTTTAAAACATTCATCATTGAACATAATCACTTGACTCCCAGAGCTGGGTATTTCAAACATCCTAAAGGGCATGAAAAAGCTTGGTATGATGTAATTGATGATGTCCTGACCTTACTTTTTTTTTTTCTGATGAGGCAGTATGTCCTTGTTTGTCTTACATATGCCTGAGGATTAGTCTTGAGTTTGTTGACTCTCAGTAGCAAAGAGCTCCACATGTGCAGCTAAAAATGTAACAATACTATATTTTACTCATAGTGGAGGGGCACCACTAAAGTCACTGCTATCTGCAGAGTGCTACTGTGACTCTGTAGGTTTTCTGATGGTGAAGTAAAGCAGATCCATGCTGGGAGGAGAGGATCAATGCAATCAATTCCTATTTTTTGAAGAAACTCAAATGAGCAAAGCCCTGACTCTTACCTGGCTCACAGCAAGACACTTCCCCATCCATTTGGCATTACCTGAGGCTGGTGAGGGTTGAAGCAACGTGGTCTCCAAACCACAGTGCTTCCTAAACTTCTGAATGCCTTTTTGTTCTAATGGACATGACACAACCGGAGAGAGTGGAAGGGCTACCAGGATTTCAGGAAGGATCAAATGAACAGAAGGGAGAAGGTTTCCCCAGCTTCCTCCAGGCACTGGAATTACCCAGCTTACCACTCTGAGAACAGAGCTTTGGCGTAAAGGTTGACTCCAGCCTTCTCCCTTTTGATGATGCTGTGATTCACCACCTGCCTGCCACAGCCCTCATCAGCCCAATGATTTCTCCTTGCGGCTCCTCCATCCTCCCCTCTCTCAGGCTGAGCCCCATGTTTGTTCTGTGAGCTCATATGTCAGGCTCTAGGGGAATGCTAACACAGTGGATAGCCCCCTTGCAGGGCATGGGTTTTGGCACTGCTGAGGAAATGTCACCACACACTGAACTTGCCTTTGAAGTCCCTGAAAAATGTATGGCAAGGAATGTGCTATTCATTGTTTATTTCTATGGAGAAGACTTAAAAATTCCTGCCTCCCTACATCATGTGCTATTCATGCTCTAAGTCCCATTTGAGCTTTACAGAGCTTCTTTTGAGGGGGCAGACAGGGAGGGGAAAGCAGAATGGGCTATTTGGGAGGAGAATTCTGTTTGCTAAACTGCCCCAGACCTGGAGCTTGGAGGATGGGACGAGGAACAAAGACAAATCTTGTGTTCTAAAAGCAGTTCTTTTCATAAGATAAAAGCTGCACCTGTTTAGTACAGCATAAAATAGCATAGCATAGCATAGAACAGAACAGAATAGACTATTTCAGTCGGAAGGAACATTCAATGATCATCTAGTCAAACTTCTCCCCTGTAAGTAACCTGCTCTCTTTGGAAAGGGGAGAGCAGTCAGCTCAAAGGACTGATCTACAATACATCCAGGAGAAACCAACTGAGCCCCTTGGCTACACACCTTTTCCTCCGTAAACAGCTTTACAGCTTCATCCCCACAATCCTCGTCACTGATCTCACCTTGGCAATGAATTCCTGGCTCAAGCTGCAAAGACACGTGACCTCTCCAGCCAAGCTGCTGCACTTCCTGGAGCACCTTCTGACGCCAGTTCAGGAATAGGTGACTGAGTAGGGCAGGTCCACGCTCCATAGAGTGCCCACACAGTACAAGCACAACTTGTTCAGCTTGGCTACAGTCAGGTTTTCCTTTTCCAATGAAACTGCTACTTTACTGAATGGAAAATATATTAGTTTTCAACTCTACACAACTGAAGCTGGATCCGGACTAACGTCTTCTTGAGAGATTGACCCAGTGTGAGAGGAGTTTGGCCTATAAGTCATGGTGTACAAAATCTCTGAGCAGCCTGCTCTGTGCCACTGAGGGCAGGAACATACCAGCCCCAGGAGGTAATGTACTAGATTTGTCTTCACTTAACTGTGTCAAGGTTTTGGCATGACTCAGACTCCAGGGCCAGTTCCTTTGCTTTAAAAGGCAGCTCTTCTCTGAGGTATAATTTCAAAGAATTGGGTTTGTACAGTTTAAGCAGCTCCTGAGTCAGTGATTACCCACCGGCTCTTAAATAAAACACTTTCAGGAGCCGTCCAAACGTTTTTGGTACTTGCCTCCTGTGCCATAAGTCATTTTGTATCTGAATACATATCTTTTTCCTGATGCAAGAATTAAATAAAATGTGTTTCTCCTTATAGCCATAATCTTCACACTTCAATAAGGAAAAATGCTGCTGAATCCATAGAAGGGACAATGGTACTGGCTAGGAAGGTGCCTCATTCATGCAATCTCCCTGCAGAGTAGAAAATACTTTTAATATATATGGTAATAAGACCATCAGTTTCTTGATGTTAATACACTGAATTTCACTGGGGTGAAGGTCCATTGGAGCCCGCCCCATCACACAGTACCAGCATTTTGGATGGAGTCTGTTGTTCAGCTGGAATACTGTTGTTCAGCTCCTCAGTGATTAAGCATCCAGCACTGATCTCTTTTATGATGGTGGTGGCATTTTCCAGGAGTGGCTGCAGGAAGTGGGCACCTCATCCTGTGGAGGTTGAGGCTATCTTACAGAACAACACTAAGATTTCACACAAGATTTGCTTCCCCAATGAAACAGAACAGGTGAGCACTTGTTTTCCCAGCCTTGACCATTTTTCTAGCCATGACGTGTTCATCCAGGAGCATGTTTGAAGACATTCAGTGCTCTTATTTCTTCCTCTCTAACAAGAGTCTCGTTATCTCATAGACATTTGATGTGGGAACAAACACCAAAATCCGGACTCTGTGTCAGAACATTGCTTCCAAATTGCAGCTGAGCTCCTGGGAAGGTTTCAGCCTCTTTGTGAAGATTGCAGACAAGGTAACTCTTGTCAACTGTGGCAAGGTAGCCAGACTCCCCCTCCTCTCTTACTTATTTTACCAGACCACCTAACCAACCACATGAAGCCAAGGACCAGAGCAGGTCATTACTGCTTCTGTCTTACTGAGGGGATACAACCTAGACTCAAACTTTTAGCACCCCACAATTAAGTCGATTAAAGAGGCTGGATGGAGATGCAGTTTCTATCAGTCTGCTGATACCCAGGTGGTAGTAAAAGCAGAGAAGACATGGGCTTTCTGGCAGCTGCTGGCATTGTATTAAGTTGGATGTTGAATAGTGCTGGATTCAGCCCTCTTCCACTCAGGCTTTTCCCAGAGACATGCTCCACATATACAGTGCCCACTGGGGATTAGGAAGAGCAAGGGCAACCAGCACCAGCTGATTGCTCTCTAGTTTGTCAGGAGCTTGCCTTTCTTGAGATGAAGCTTGATCTGGCTGCCTTGCTGAGAGATCCCTTCTCTCTGGAACTGTGATCAAAGCAAAAGCAGCACTGAGGCCGAGCACAGGGAGTTTCTGACGTGCTGCCTTCCTGAAAAGCGGAACTCAGTATGTGACAATATTTTACAAAGAGGAGATGGCTGAGAATACAGTAGGCATCTTCAGCTTGACTTCAATAAGCAGCTTCCAAAGCAAAAAGCAACAGAAGATGCAATAAAAATCCCCATATGAAATGTAAATGAATTAAACCTTTCTCCTCATCTCTCTACTTCTTTCCCCTTATCTCTGTCTTTCCTGCTGTAATTCTGCCTTCTTACTGTAGACAGGGAAAGAAAATTCAGCCCGATATTTGGATTTGGGTATGTTGGCACAGGCAGTATTTTATATGATGTGCTAATCCCTCTTTTCTCTCCTTCGCTGCTTGGCCTCGGCAGGTGATCAGTCAGAATGAAGCAGACTACTTCTTTGACTCACTAAGGCAGGTGACAGACTGGAACAGGAGGAACAAACCAGGGAAAGATGGTAAGGAGAATGCCAGTATGACAAGAAGCTGCATGACATGCTGTGCTGAACTGGGAAAGCAGCAGATTTGCCCAGTAGGATTCACTCTGTCTCGGGAAGTGTTTAGCAGAGTCTTATTGTATCATTTTTGTTTGCACACACCTGGTTACTGCCTGCACCAGCAGCAAGATCCAGTGACCCAATGCAGCCAAGCACAGGCTGTCAGAAACACCAGAGCATCTCTCCAGAAACTTTAAATTGCTAACAAAGATTTTTTGACCTGTTGTATCCACAACACACAGCTGGATACACACGAGTTCTATAGGTTGATCCTCAAGTATTAAGCATCAGCCAACACATGTAAATAGGTTCCTCACACATTCTTTGGGTTGTTAGAAAATTTTTAACCAGATTATTACATGGTGATACCCAAGCAAGTTATGTTGTCAGGGAAACACCTGTTAGAATAAAACAATGTAATACTAATAAAAGCTATTCCTTGCACTTAACCCCCCACCATGCATAACACACATTTTGAAATTTACATCAAACGTCACTCAAATTTCATATCAATTTATCGTGACCTTTGCTTATTTCAGGACAGCTGAAGTTTTACTTCGTGCAGTTCTGTCATTGTATCTAAGACTTTCTCACTTCTCCCCTGACAGCTGATACAGCTGCTAGGAGCTCTGAAAATCACAACACAAAGATGTGGGGCACTAAATCACAATTCATTGATGTAAGCACAGCCATCAGGGTACACACTTGCATCAGTGTCCCAGAATTCAGGTGTGTTGCATGCCAGCAGGCAGCTGTCATAAGCACCAAGAAAGAACAAACGCTCAATCGCAGGCACCCTCAGCTTCTCTTCCATCTCTGGAGAGCCCACATCTCAGATCACTGTGTGAGCAGTGTCCAGGAACTGATTGCTAATCGCTTTTTAAGTTTTGAGTAGTAACTTTGTCTCTTACCATTAAAACCAGAATTACTTTCCTGAAGAAACTCACAAGCCATTTAAAAACTCTCAATGACACAGAGAACACTAACAAGATCTGGTTTCCCTAGGGGCTGCCATGTCTGTGGCGTATGAGGTGTACTTCATGAGAAAGCTGTGGCTGAATGTCACTCCTGGGAAGGACCTGAAAGCTGATACCATTTTCCATTACCACCAAGTAAGCAGCTCCTTAAAGCATAGATAGGGTGTGATGAAAGAAACCTTCCTGAGGAAGTCTCCTTCCCCAAGGCCTGCATTACAGAGCCTGCAGAGGAATGCCTCTGGAAGGCACAGCTCAACCTCAGGTGCAAATTTATTTCTGTGTTCACACCCTGGCTATACTGAGTATGTTAGGAGCACAGCTCCCTTATCCAGTTGTTCAGTAGAGATGCTTGTCTTGCTCCATAAATTATACAGAGAATGACAGAAAGTTTTGGGTTGGAAAGGACCTTTAAAGGTCATCCTGAGAACCTTCAGGATTCAAAAGTTCTTGGGATATCCTTGGACTATGTTTGGCAAGACTCACATCCTGACCTCACAGATTTAAAATGCTTATGTCAGTCTTTGCTTCAGCCCATTCTGCCTGGATTCAGAGCTGGTCTCTTCCAGGAGCTGCCGAAGTACCTCAGAGGCTACCACAAGTGTTCCAAGGACGAAGCTGTCCAGCTGGCAGGGCTGATTTATAAAGTGCGCTTTAACAATGACCGTTCACAGTTGGCAACCATTCCCAAACTCCTGAAGGAGCTGGTGCCAGATAATCTGCTCCGAGCACTCTCAGCAGATGAATGGAAGAAGGTAAGAACATCAGCTTTCATTAGTAATACTACTTAGGCAGAGCTTTAGGAGAGAAGACAGACATCAAGCCACACTACATTTTTGAGCTTATGATCTTTGAAAGCACTATAGGGGGATGCTATTGGATATTGCTAGATTTGCCAGCAGGATAGTGAGATGATTTGGGTCTTACAATCCTGATTTTGCATCCTCTCTACCAAAGCTCTGAAAGATATCTGCAGGCCTGGATGGCTGATTTGAGATGTGCATCTTTCTTGAAGATACTAATCTACTTCCAGTGTCCAGAAGAGGAGTTACAGATAGGGAAATCAGTGATGGGACTGGGAATTTGAGGATATTGGATAGAAAAAATTAAGATATGTCATAAATATTTTATAGTTTGGAAGCAAATCAAACTCCTTGCACCATCTGCATCCTACTTAGAGTAAAAGGCTCTTTTATCCATGAAAAGGCAAGAAAGTTTGAGCAGGTGCTTCTCAGTCTGCTGAGGAAGACGCACAACACTATTTCAAATGTAGATGAAAAATGGACCCTCCATGTTTCAGCAGATGTGATACATGTCTGTGGGTGCTGAACACTGCCTTTCTTTTGTTTCATCTTACATTGCCCTTCTACCTTGAAGTCCATTCCCTGGGGCTGCTGGGCCTACTTCGCCCAGCACATGAGTAAGAAACACTGGGGGTTTCTAGCTCCACCTTGCCCCCTGGCTTAGCAGGCTGTTTATGTTTTCAGTCTTCTGTTACTCCGGGATAAAACCTGATCTTGGTGATGATCTGGTGCTGTCTTTAGTGCTAATCCTGGGCTCTGTAAACCTGCCTGTCTCCAACTGAACAGGTTTTGTATCTGCTCTTCCTAAACAGAGCATTATTGCAGCATATAGTAAACATGAGGGAAAAACTGTGGATGAGGCCAAGATTGCCTTCTTGAAAATGATACACCGGTGGCCAACATTTGGATCAGCCTTCTTTGAGGTGAAGGTAGGTTTGAAGGCCTGTGTGAGTGGATTTGGTGGGAGATCAGTACTGGCGGATACGGGCTGACTGTAATTCCGTATCTGCATAAGTGAAAATACATTATAAAGCTGAATTCCTGTGATCTATTGAGAAAAACTCAGTTCCTTCAAAGTGGGCAGGTGGATTCTTTATCCTTTCTGAACTATTGTTGTTTACTGGCTATGTTGTTGTTCCAGTTGTAATACCTATATTACAACTATGCAGTAGCTGTAGGCAGTTAGTCCTGTCATCACTCTTCACAACAAAATGCTGCCAAATCTTGTCTCTTTGGGGACTCTTCCCTTGGAAGGCAACTGTATTAATCCTCTAATTCCAGAGAGGATACCTCCCAAGAATCATTTCCCACTTGCTACCTTTAATTTTTCCTCGATAGGCTCTTAACTTCCCTTAACTGGTTTGCAACCAGCCATTAAGCCTGTCATGATGTAGTAAATAATGGACCTGATTCTGCTTTCATGTAGCAGTTGCTCAAGTCATCAATATATGGCCAAAAGGTTTCAGTGTTCATTTGGGAAAGAGCACAAGCAGCACTGGACACAATTAAAGGTCACTGTGCACCTCATACAGATAATTTCTTCGTTTTGCGTTTATCTTGATATGTTACTTGTTTACAGCAAGCCTCAGAGCCAAATTTCCCAGAGATTGTGCTGATTGCAATCAACAAGCAAGGAGTCTCACTGATACACCAGAAGACAAAGGTAACAGTTGTTTCTCACAATTCTATGGAAGGAAGGATTTAACTGACAGTGCTAATGTAGGGACAGCAATAGGACCTTGTCCAGGAATGATAGGAGACAATAGAGGCCCTCTATTCATTTTTTGTGTGAGACATAAGAAATTTTTACTGCCTCAAGTTACTTCTTTGCAGTTTCTATAAAGGAAAGGAAACAGTGTAGAGCATCTCTGAAAAGAGAGATGAGAATCGTGATGCATCTGGGCAAAGTGGCAAGATTAGGCAGATGGATGGGCAGTGCACCTGCTTCAGAAAAATGCTTTGCAAGAAGCCCAGCTGTGTAAAAGCTCAGGCTGACTGGCAGTGTTTAGCTGCTGTCTAAGCCCAGGACTGGTCTTACCAAGTTCCCAGGAAAAGGGAATAACACTATGTGCTTTCCATAATGAAACAATTATCCAGCGAGTTTTAGATTATTGTAGATATAATGGCAGTGTGCTAAGGCAGAGATCAATATATAATGAAAGGAAGTCTCATTAGTGTGATTAAGATTCACCTGCTTGGTGAAAATAAAATATACCACTAGTCTAGATGCAAGTACTACCTTGATCCACTGTTTATAAATGAAGTGAGAAAGAAAAAGGATGCTCTGGCTCTACAGATTTTCTTACGTAGCAGCCTGTTTTCATTTGAGAAATGTTCTATAGTTCAGTTTGTTCCCCCTTACAGGATATTTTAACAGTCTATCCCTTCAATAAAATCTCCAACTGGAGCAGTGGGAGCACGTACTTTCACATGACAATAGGGAATCTGGTACGAGGAAACCGGCTTTTATGTGAGACATCTCTGGTAAGAAGAGTTTTCTCAACTTAGACAATAACCTCCTAACTTTTCTTTTATATCCAGAAGTTCTACAAAATTTTCTACAGTGGTGCCAAAATAGATAAATATCAGTGCAGACACAGAAAGCATTCACTACTGTGTCAATAAAATTGCCATTTAGAACTGATTCGGTGCTATATAATGCCATCTGATGCAAAGATATATGATACAGGACAGAAAAAAAATAGTAATTTTCCAAATTCTTCCCATACATCAAAATTCTATCCATTTGAGACATTAAGACTGAGTAAGTATGTAAGAGGCTTTCTATCTTGCATGTCTGCCTTCATCTATGCAGGAAAGCCAGCCTTGTAAGACTTTATTTTTCCTTTCTAAGAATTGGTTTCAGACTGTCCAAAGACTTAGAGAAGCATCACTGTGTTAATATTTAATGGTAGAATTGTAAAGATAACAAAAACACTTAAAGAGCAACTTCTCTGACGCAAAAGCTTGGATTCTTAACTACAAGACTCTTAAGAGTACAAGTCAAGCTATAGAGTGAACACGGGGGAGACAGCAGAGCTATGCTTTGTAAAGTTTTGAATAATTATGACAGTGCAGGAAATTGTTACTAAACCAGTGACAGCTATTGGAAGAGATGTTCATGCGGGGAAGAACCTAAGAAGATAAACCAGGGAGGAAATGATAGTTATTTTCATTTCTGGAGCTCTCTGAGAGATTTAAGACCTTTTTCTTTCCTGACAGGGTTACAAAATGGATGACCTGTTAACATCCTATGTACGCCTGCTCATGAATGCTGTAAACAAGAAGAACCTCCCAGACTGAGAGCAGGGATAGAACCCATGACCTGTATTTGTGCCAAACTGTAATTTCATCTCCTATAAGAAATGCCATTTAAAAAATACTAATCTTGGTGATCAGTCTTCTGATCACACACTGAATGAACTGAGTTGCTGAAAGGTTACTATGAGAAAAGCTCAAGTGAACTTGTGCTTTCAAGTATCTGTAACACTTGTTTATCTTAGATGCACTATGAGAGTTCTGTTCAGATTCTGAATTTAGAGAAAGTTTAGATGGACTTTAATGTTATATGGGAGTAGGGAAATCCTGTGAGGTTAGCCTGATAGCCTGAATCTCCTCCATTCAAAGAGAGACACACATTAAGAGTTATCTTCCCTTCGGAAAGAATGACCCTTATTGTATATGCTCTTACCAAATGCATAAACTCCATGAGTCTGGAAACAAAGGTAATCTTTTTTCTCCTACTGGAAATTCTAAGAGTGGAGAAATGCCCTTCAGTAATAGATAACAGGACACTTTGAGAGGTGAGATGCTGGGTTTCACCCTTATATCTGTAGGTTATGTGCTGCACATAACAGTAGCCTAGGACAGCCAGTTAGAGAACAGAACTGTCCTTCCTGCATATTGCTAAACTAGCAGGCTGTCCCCTGACTTACCATTGCCTTGTTTAAAGTCTTCTTTCTTCCACCTTTTATACTGCTCTTGGAAACTAACAACTGCTTTTACTATGCAGCTTCTAGTAAGCATAAGCTTTGAAATTAATCTGGATTTTGGGTCCACTACTTTTAGTTGCTTCTATTTCAAGTTATAGATGTACTGTTCTGTGCAAATCAGAACTGAAGAACTCAGCCTAACAGACATCTCTTGAAAACAAACTTTTCTGCTCTATAAAAATGTTCTCAGCTTGGAGTTATGCAGACATTCCTTCATGAGACAAGAATAGCTTTAAACTCCTGATTCTGTTTCCTGTTCAGCAGACAGTTTGAGTGGTAAAATTTGATTCAGCACTTATGTTCATCTCTCAGACTTTTTAGACACATAGCTTTGGTCCCATAGGAACCAGAGTGCTGAGTGTGTAAAGCAGATATGCACTGTGGTGAGAGTAAACTTAGATGATCCCCCTTAGAGAAAAAGTACTTCTCTGTTGCTCACAGTGAAACATGGATATGTCTTAAAGCATTTACACCAAGTTCCTTGAGACACAATCTGGCAGTGCTGGAAAAGCAGCTCTGCCTGATCTCTCAACTTTGCCAATGGATGCACAATGGTTCCCTTGCTCCCTCAGATATGTGTGTGTGTAAAATTCAAATGGTGATGGGAGTTTTGTACATGGGTGGCAGGGAAGAGCCTCACTCTCTCTGTGCATCTAAATGAGTGCCACACCTGTCAGAATAGTGATCCTTTTGCAAGCAATTAGACACTCCTGCTGTAATGCCCATTGCTGGCAATGGAAACATTGGAGATTCATTCCTTATAGTGGTTTTGTTATCCTGTTTCTGATCTAACTGGCCATAAGTGAGAGACATTCAATAATTCACCTGTACAGAAGGAAATTTTGCAGCTAAACTGTATTGTTTCTGGTTTTTAAATAAAGATAGCAGAAAATCAACTTCAATGTCCTTTCCTTAACAAGAAAAGTAAGTAATTGCTCTAGATCAATGTAACCTAAACCAAATATTCACTACAGCCTGTAAATTATCATAGCATCCCATCTGCTGGTCATATACACAACACAATTTGTACAACACAGCCTCTAAAAAAGATGATACCTCTTTCTGCACATCCTCACCAATCAACACATCACCACAGAAGCAGCACAGATTCAAAACGTGAATTCACCACAACAGTGCCTCCGTTTTGGGCAATCCCCAGGGTTCCTCAGAGCTGGTAATGCTCTCTGGCTCAGCATTGCAAATGCAGTATTTTTTTTTTAACTGTGCATTATACAAATTTTTTACCTTTTTTTTTTGTAGATTTAAAATGTATTACAGTTAACTTTATTACAGGAACATACAAAGGTACAGTATTACAATATTTCAATCCACAATCACACATTTTGGTTAGACAGCACAAGCCATGTGATAAAATGAGAGCTCTACATGGTGCAGAACCCACACTGTTCATCAAGGCCTGAACCAAGGCTGCTAATTCTTTTCTCACTCTATAACACCCTCAGCACTTAACAGTGCTTTACAGACTAGTATAGCCACATTTATTATGTTTGCTGGCAATCTATTCCTTCAGCATCCAATCACTTCTGAAAAAAGTGTCAGTATCTAATACAAACAAGGTGACTAACATCAGGAACCCTCTGTACCAAAGGCTGACCAGTGTTTGCCAACATTGCACAGACAGCTGTAAAAATGAACACCAGGATGCAAACTCTAGAGAGATTAGTTGCCATAAAGAAATACTGCAAGTGATTAGCATAAACTTTGAATACAAACAAGCTTCAGATACTGCTTTCTAAAAGCAAAACCATTTTCAAGTGTACTTGGTTAATATTAGTGATTTTAATTATGTAGAAATAAGAATGTAAACTCTAAATGTATAGAATGACACAACAGCTTTTAGTAAGTGTAGACTTCTGAGCCAAGTTCAACCTTGGTATAAATCTCTACTTCCCAGTGCTGTGATACTTAGGATGAATTTGGCCAGCATGTCTATTTACAGCAATGGAAAAAAGCATGCAGCTTATTTCTGACTGACACCTTGACTTTACCTATTACAAAAGAAAACAAACCTGTCAGCCTATCAACAAACTAAGGAGAACTCATGAGTTTGCAGTATATTCTACTTGGTTTTTAAAAGCAGACTCATAAGAGTAGAGGAAGATGCATTTTTTTAAACTGTTTATATTAGTTCTTCTACTCCTTCAATTCCACTCTCCCACAGAAGGTAGGTCAGTAATACTCCCTACTGTAACTCCACACATTGCAGGCTATCAGCAGCAGAAATAGAAGAAAAATAATTGTGAAAAAATAGTAAATTAAGAGATACTAAGACAGTATCACGTTCCACTGATACTTAAGGATTATGATGATTTTTTCCGCCCACTAATTTTTCAGAATGTCCTGATGATAAGGACATAATCCAAGTCCTAGAGAACTGAACACCTTATCAAAGAGAATGATACCAGTTCTCCTTTGAACTCTGAAGCTTACTATGTCTGCTGAATTTCTAACATGTGACAAGGTAAGAGCTTGCACTACAAAAGTAACTCCATTCACCTCCACATGCATGTGTTTTCCATTGCCGAACTTGAGTGGCCACTGAAAGAATATTGCCTATTGCCTACTAACCTTCCCTATCTACCAGGAATGTGCTGCTGTGTGTTCCTCCATCTCCTTCCCAGGAGGCTGGGGGTACACAGGTGCTCGGATTCAGCACAAGCCATGGCCTGGGACTGGGATTACAGGAGCAGACCAGAACGCTTTATGCCGAGAAGGATCTGTGTAACAAACGGAGTGGAACCTAGAGCAGCACTTCTTGTGTTTCGTGCTGTGACAGAAGTGCCAACAATAGGTTTACAGGATGGATCTTTACAATGGCCACGTACTACTGCACCAAAAGACATGATGCTCTTTGTGCCCTTAACTAAAAGCCCATTTTAGGGCTAATGAGAGAAGAGTGAGTAGCTATGTGTTTTCCTAAAGCTTTTCATAAAGCAGTGACACAAGCAGCTGCTCTTATGGAATCCACAAAGATTGTGGCCAGAAGAGGATGGAAGAGTTTACTGTTAAACCTAGGCCTATCCCCTCTTCAGTGTTATAATGGATGCAGTATAACCCACTTAAAAGTTTATGGTAATTTAGGGCAACAAAAAGGAGAGCAGGTGAAGGAAACTGAGTTAGCAAAGACAATGAGGATCTAAGAGATGCTCTCACATGCACGACTCTGATCTGCACACAGTTAAGGAGGATTTCCCACCACTGCTGTGGTATCAGGAGTGCAGTTCCATGGGTAGGAGATCCTGCAAGTGTGTTAACACAATTTTAAGGTAGATTACTGCCCCAATCCAGTTGCTGCTCACACATACAAGAAATGAGGAAGCTTTAACTTCTTGCTAGCTAATTCACCTGGGGCTGTAGGGTGGTGCCTAGGCCCAACTGCTGTGTTTGCCTGGCCTACTAAACTAGCCACTTTTTGGAAGATTTAAATCATGCAAGGGACAGCAGTCCTCCAGTGCTTGCCAGCCTCACAAACGGGCAGGCAAGACTCACAACTGTTCATAGAAAGGGATTTTCAGGCTGGTCAGCTTAGTTTAGCACAATAAAATATGGGGGATGCTTCCAGAGGACTCTGAAGCTCACTGTGATTATAGAACGTGCAGGTGGGCTCAGGAACAGCACTGCTGATGGCTCACCCCTAAAGAAGTATTAAGACTTTTCAAAACCAGTAAATTTCACAGCACCTTGGGTTGTAGCAGCAGCAACAGTAGGACCAGTGAAACTTCACTGATGACAGGCAAAACTACAGAGCAGGACTATATGCTTGAGATGTACACATTCATGGCTGAGATCCTCTAAGTACACTCAGGTCTTTAGAAAAAAGGTGATGGGGAAATCTTATTTGGGTAAAAAATTTTAAAACTACTTTCTGGGTTTTTTTTTCTGCATAAGACCACACGTGATACAAACTGTAAATATTAGATATTCCTTCATGTAATTGGACTTTCTGGAGTGTGACCAACAAGCCTATACTCAACTTACAAATAAAGTGAGAACAGGGAAACTGAAGTGCCTAAATTGGTACCATATTATCAATTTGATTTCCCTCTGCAAAAGAATAATGAAGGCTCCAGCCACACTGCCTCAAGAAATATCAGCTATAGCAGTGTACAGGACATGCTTTGTGTTGACCAGCAGGAGCTCTAGTAGCCATACAGTAGCAGAGAACAAAGAAAATTAATAGTTTCAGTTCTGATAAAAGGTTTCATATCCCCACAGCCATCTCCTCCTTGACGGGAGCCCAACTGCTATGAAGAGGCTGACATAGCCTTGACAATTGAAATCTCCTCAGTACTGAACAGCAAAGCAGCAAAGCAAACTTTTGCAGCTCTCCTAGCACTGGGCCTAAGACAGACAAGCAGGCAGTGCAGATGCCATAGCTGTTGGTTCCTGGGCTTTTCCAATAAACCTGCAAACCAGGACTGTAGAGCACCCATATATTCTCAGTAGGAGTCTGGAGAAAGACCAGAGCTTCTTGCATGTGGCAAAGAGTCCCAACTTTCAGAATATTTGTCTATGTACTAAAAAAACTACAAATTTCTTCACCCACAGTAAGAAGAAAAATTTTGATATTTTATCTGAAAAAGAGCAAATCAGACATTTCTTCCAGCCCTATACTCAACCACTGTTTCCAAATTCCTTAGGCTAAGAGGAATGGAGACAGAACTGCAGTTCAGTTGAGGAAAGAAAAACTGTACAATTCCACAAAGGCAAAAAGCATTGTTATTTGCAAATTAATAACCAGCCTGTAAACTGCTCAAGCAGAAACCATATTCCTCTTTTCTGACAGTGTTAATAGACAATTGCTTGAGAAAAGGGACAGTCCAGATGCAAGTATTATTACCAGAAGCAGAGGAAAGGACTACTTATCTTTGGTTTCACTTCTTAGTAACTGCCTTTGCAATCAACAGCTGCAGTGAGCAGCAGCTTTTGGAAGAGTGCAGTCAGGAGACTGGCAGACCTGTTTAAGCAGAGTTTAAATCTAGAGCTTTGGGATGGGCCTTCTTGGATGCCAGCTCTGACAACTTCTTCAGGCGTTTCTTCAGCTCCAGAGGGAATTTCTCATAGCACTTCTTGCACACAGGTTTCATGTCAAACTCCACAAATTTATTCCTTTAACACAAAGAACAATTATTAAAATGATATTTGCAATCTATATGCTTCACTAATTCAAATCTCCATGCATCTACATCTACAATAGGGTTGTTTGTGTTCTACTGCATTTATTAAACAACTCATTTCCTCATCAGGTGATGTAAGAACAGAAATTGAGTTCTTACCAGGGAACTTGGGTCTTTAGCATCACTAGTTAAACAAGGAGCAAGATTTTGCTATATATTTATATGTAACAATCTCAAATAATAATAATAATTTTGTTACTGTAGAATGCAAGGGTCACTTCAAAGGTCCTCTTTGTGATGAATCAGAGCTCTTTTATATACAAGATCAGTGGAGCCAACCCAGCATAGTAGGATAACAGTTTGAACCTGAGAAAGGAAGAATGTAGGATTGCTATTTTCCTGTCCCTCTTCTACATATTTGAGGTAAATAGCACAGTATTTTACTTCAAAATAATATGTGCAATAGCAAATGTTGTCATTGAAGGGAGCATGCAGACTTAAGGAGACCTGGAGGCTGCATGTTGTTCAGGACAGGCAGTTCCTCAAAGTTTAGAGCCTTCCATTTGTACTGCTGAATGAGTTCTCTTACCCAACCTTCTTACAGAACAGATTAATAAAGAAAAATAAATCAGAGAGGATGCTGTGCCAGCTCCCTTTTAGTGCTGAAATCAGGGGAATTGTAAGCACCTGCTCCCAGAGAGAAGAGGCATATTGCTCCTCAGAGAGCCTCTGGGGTTCATGGCTCCCCCAAGCTGATACCCTGTCTTAGGAGCAAATGCCTCTCATGGTCCAAAATATGAACACTGGCTTACTTCAGTGTGAGCTTGATGTTGCAGGTGGAACAGGAGAAGCAATTCACACACCAGGCCTTGTTAAGAGCTGATACCACTGCAAAAGCAAAAGCACAAAGTAAGAGGAAACTGCCAGATTATTTGAATTCAGATTTATATCCAAATTCAAACAAGGCCAGATGTGAAAACAAACACTGGTGCCTTGCAACTGTGGGACTGCAACAGCTGCACTAACAAAGGGAACAAGGACAGCAACCCAAAAAGAGGAGAAAACAAATCTCACCATCTCCTTCAATCACATGGCTGCAGTTGTAGCAGACATCTCCGAAAAGCTGCACAAAAAAAGAAATAAGAACAGGAACTCATGGTGCTGACTACTCATGCTCCCCAAAATACACAGCTGGCGTGAACATTAAATCCTAACAATCAAAGAATTCCCAGATACTGCAGCAGCCCCCAAATATACCAGTTTAAATCTTCTGAATAACTTCTCATACACTTGCCAAATAGTCTATGTTCCTTTGGATCTCATGTGACTAAATACTACAAAACCTTTTTTGTTGATGCCTCACATTCTACCACTGTTATGGGATCTTAAAAGTCCTGTACATGTGGCAATTGGAGAAGAAAGGTTCGGTAGAGTATGATGCTCACTGTAGACAAACATCTCCTGAGGCTCAACTGTGAACACCAAAGTAAAACCCAGAGCTTTTATCAAAGCAGTAACACCTCATTTATTGGACAGAAGAAAATACCAAACTCGTAGCTGTTCATTAGAATCATACAGAAGAAAATAGGGTTTGACTGGCCTTTGAAACCTACTTTTCTATGCTTTAGACAACGTAACAGTTGTCTCAGGCCCATGGAAGAAAGTATTATCAAAGCCACCCAGAAAAATAGCTTAGAGGTACAACCACAACCCATGGTCAGTGCTTTTCTGTCAATGGCACAAATTAAAATCAGTATGCCCAAGACATTTTTATTCTGTTCTTAGAATTTGTTTGCTCTTCCATCTACCAAGAAAAGCTTTTTTTCTGTTAAATCTCACAAATTTCTTAATATTGCATTGCCTGTACAAATTTCGATTATGCAAAATCTGCAGAGCTTTGCATATTTAAAATGCAAAAAAAGCATTTAGCAGTCAGAGCAAGTTCCTACAGCATAGTAGATGGCAGAATTTACCTGGTTATAGTGAGTTTCACAATAAGCCAGTCCTTTTTTCTCATAGTGTCGGTGTCCCAAGAAAGGCTTCTCACATTTGGCACAAACAAAATGCTGTAGAAAGAAAAAAGACATTCCATGGCGGGCAAAGTGACTTTCCCATCACCAGGGAAAAACTTACATGGCTACAAATCATGGCTTAATACATGACACTTAATCATAGAATGGTTTGGGTTATAAGAGACCTTAAAGACAATTCTCATTCCACTCCCCTACCATGGACAGGGACACTTTCCACTATACCAGGTTGCTCCAAGACCTGTCCTACATGACCTTGAACACTTTCAGGGATGGGGCAGCCAGAGCTTCTCTGGACAACCTGTTCCAGTGCCCCACCACCATTTCTTCCTAACATCTAATCTAAAGCTACCTCTTTCTGTTTAAAACTGTTACCTCTTAATGCTTTAATGAAGGACAGAGAGAAAAACCTTTATGAAAGCAAAAGAAAAGATGAGATGTGTAGTCTCTACAGTAGTTAAGAGTTGTATTAAAGACAAGTAGAAGACCTGCTGGAAGGGCAATCAGCTGGTGTCTATTTTGACAGACTTGTGGACTATTATCTTTCCTATTTCAGAGAAGCGAAACAGGAACATAAAACATAGTTGGTATGGATACACTTCAAATGAGCAGCAGCATCTCTCAGTTCAAGTCCTAGGAGGCTTAAATGACTGAAAACATAAATCACTAAAAAAATTCAGAGGAAGTTGTGATGACTCAACTGAAAGTCATAGAAACAACAAACTGAAAAGGCAGCAGGAATTGCGCTGGCTCTGTCTGCAGTACAAATTCCAACACTGTTATATACCTGTTAACTGCAACTGGAGAGGATATATCTTACACCACAGCAAATATGGAGATTCATTAGTTAGTAAATGCTGTCCAGTGAACCATATTCTGCAAGAATCTTTACAATGCAACTTGGGCATTTTAAAATAAAGATTGTAACAGTTATGAGCGCATAGGTTTCTTAGGAACCCTGATGGCCCTGCTGCACTCATTCATACACAAGAGGTGAAGACAGACTGAAACATAAGCAACTGGGTTTTGTCTGCATTTGTCTATTGCAGATCACCCACATATCTACAGCTTCCAAATAGCGCTAGTCCTTTTCCAAACTGGTTCTGGAGGGAAGTTTCAGATCCAGAGAGGCCTCACCTCAACATGCCATTGCTTTCCCAGAGCATTGACCACGCGCCCCTCGATGGGCCTGCGGCAGGCTCCGCAGATGGGGATCCCCATCTTGTCATGGCAGGGCAGGCAATACAGTTCTCCCTTCAGCTCTCGAGCCTCGGCAGTCAGCTCCTTCCTGAAAACATAAACATTCCCTGAAGAAGACCAAGTGAAGCCCTTTAATGCCCAGGATGAAGATTTGGAAGACTAACCTTGAAAGTTAACCTAGGCAACATTCATGCTACAAATGCAGAGTCATTAAGTTAAGCTAGTCAAATACAGTTATTGTCAACTCATCTTTCTAAAATTGCTTTCTCAGTTTGCCAGACAAGAATATACGTGCAACATCATGTCTTCGGCTACATACTCTTGCAGAAATACAAGGTGCACTTATACATGGAACAGTGCAGTGCCATGCTAAGGCTTGAGCTATCTTTGAACTGGAAAGCTCAGGTATAAGGTCCATCCCAGTAGTGCTCAACACTGAGCCACTTACTTGCACTGTTCCAGTCTAGGGCAGTGCTGTGTCCCAGTTACCTCGCCTCTGTGGCAAGTAATTCAGGTCAGATAGTACCAGCATGGTAATGGCCTGTGCCAGAACACTGACACAGCTCACCAAGTTATCTTTTTTTTTTTCCTATGAAGGAATTCAAAGTGAAACTATTTTGAATAGCCTGGTAACTGCTATCTTTGGACAAGACTACTATAGTAATCTGCACATGGCCTTTCAGATAGGTTCATACTGAGGAAATACTTTCATTTTCATTACAAAGTAGTGTCATTCAAGGTTAGAATAAGTGAATATTCAATGGCAAAATAAAACAAAAGTTCCTGTAGGCTTTTCAAATCTAATGCAATTTCTCCTCACCCAATTTCTGTGTGTTCAACAATATGAAGGCAGCAAAGTTCAGGCCTTGGGAAGGACTGCAGTGCTGACTGAGCTGTTTCTCTTTCCTTTTTTTGTCAGAGTTTACAGTATGAGAACATACCCACAGTGGGTGCAGTTGAAGTGATCTGGATGGTAGGAATCATTCCTAAACATCAGAGGCTGCTCATCAATTATCAAGTGGCACTTCTGACAAATGTACTTGCCCAGTCCCTTGGCTTTTTCACGGTTATGGCATGGCCTGCACAGATGCCTGGTTGAAAAAAGCAAAGAAAATAAAACGTTAAAAAACACTTTCTCTTAAAACAACATACAGTGCATACTTTATTTAACACAAGTGTCTTTCAAGCTCAGACTAAACACAATTCACTTTCGTGAATTCACACTGGATTTCACACCAGTTGCACAGAGAAGAATATGTGGATAGAGCAGTCACAGAGCTGTATTTCCTGGGAATACTCCTTCAACATTCATTTGTTTACATCCCATCAGAGCTATTACAGAGTTATCCTTCCAGGAATCCTTTCCAATCCTTTAGATCTTTTTTTGATAGCTGGGCAAGGAAAGGCAGCAACACCCTCTCTCTATTACTAACCATGGGATCCAACCATAACAGAGGCATTATAGCACTGGGAGGGAGTCAAGGACAGAGAATAAAAAGTATTAAACCAAAGTGCATTGCTTGCATGCCTTTACCAGGGCTGGATTCATTAGTCTTCAATAGCTAGGACAAACAAAAGACCATTGAATGCTGGCTCTCTGGCCTACAAATTCCTTTTAGTCCTAAGTCAAAGAAATAAAGAACTATGCAATTTGCAATTTTGTGTGGTAAATGCAACTGTGTTCTTATCACATGTTTTACAACACATTGCAAGTACATTCCTGAACAGGTAGATAAAGCAAGTTTCTGGTAGAAAAACTCAAGACAAACGCATAAAAAAATTTGTGTAAAGGCTGATGGAACCCACCAGTTTTATCCCAATATTTGGGAGCTCTGAAGAGAAGATGTTTAGTTTACTTGCCTACTGCCTAACCCTCTAGCTGCAACGCTGTGTGCTGGGAAGAATTTATGATAAAACAAAAATGACAGACGAATGACTTCTGTGGGTCGCTTTGTCCCAAAACTAACAAGTCTGCTTGATTGCTTTCACTGTATCACTACGTCAAACACTTGCTGAGATTTACAGGCCATTCTCAAAACCCACCAGACAAAAAGAAAAGTTCAAAAGGAAAGGGCAGATTTATGGATGAAGCAGTGGGTTCTTCGCAGGGTCCCTCCCAGAATTCTCCTGTGATGAATCACTTACCCTTAGGTCTGTAAAATGAGGATAAGAATACAACACAGATGTTGTTGTGAGACCTCAAACACTTACGGCCCTCAGCTGGCAGGCGCCTGTCTAAGTGTCGTTATTATTCTCTCCAAATCTGAGTCCTCCTGTCAGCAAGTGTCTCTGTCCAGGGTGGGAACTACTGTCTGCCCAGACAGAGTCCAGAAAAAGCAAACAGCACTCCATTATAGGGAAACATGCAGCTGTGCTCATCTCAGCATAAAGGCATCAATTTTATTCAGCAGTGTCAAATGCAGGGTAGTTATACAGGGCAGGACATGGGGACCCCTAAGCAAGTGTCCTGAAAGAGATCCCTCTCATTCAGCTGAATAAGATGCCTTCAGCCATTTGCACTGATAAACCACTATCAACCCTCTCCCCACTCACAAACCCTCTGCCCTCCCACAGACCCTCCTCTATTGCAAGCACAGAGAAGTGTTGGACAGGCTAAACTGTTACCATAGCAGCCTCCTCTCTTCCCCCTCCCCACTCCCACCATTATGGAATTATCCTATTCTGAAATGCCCTGTTGTGTCTATTAATACTAGATTTCCCCCAAACAATGCTTCTCTCCACTCTCCTAAAATAATCAAGGGACTCCAAGGAGTCTGTGTTCACGGCTGGGAGTTCAGTAGCAGCCTTCAGCAAGCACCATGAACACTGGAATATTCATGCAGGACGTTCATATTTATACCAGCAGCAGCACTCCCAGTGCCAACAGCTCAGCTGGGATGAAGACTGCTCTTCAGTGCCAGGGTGTCCTCTCCCCTGCTCTGTTGTGTGACTGAGCTGATAATGTGCTATCACAGCAAGGAGGACACTATATAGAGGAGCTCTCCTCTCCACCCTCAGCAACTCTGCAACTGCACGCTCTTTTGGGATCATCTTGTTTGCTCCATTCTGCTTCTGTTTGGTTTGCTGTCATCAGAAGGAGTTCCTTGAGATTTTCCCCAAAAGGACCCTATATTCCATCCACAGGACTGCACTGTAAAGAGGTAAGAGACAAAATTTTGTTAGAAGGGCCTTTAAGAGCTTTCTTCTTTTAGGAGCATTTTTAGGAGCTTTCCTAATGGCATTAGTTTTAGCTGGTGCCAATGAGGAGCAAAGGCACACATACTGAGATGGATGAATATAAAGGAAATGTCTGAATCTAAGAATAGACAGCATTTTTTGAATTTCAAAGAAAAATGTCCATGCTTTTCTTTACATTGCTCCTCCAGAACAAAAACTTTTTCAAACTTTTGTACATAACCTATATTCATTTGTGCCAGTGGTATGGTATGTCCAGTGCTGATACTGCTTTGATGCTCACAAAACCCAATTATTTTAGCTGAAGGGTGGTGGGCTCAGCATTGAGTGATTTGCAGGAGAATAACTTCAGTCAGAAGCAGACTACTTCTAATGAAATGTACTTGGAGTGAAAGATAGGAGACACTGCCATTTGACAAGACACTAAACCCATAATTCTAACAACGTACAATGTAGTGTAATCACAAACCAGAAACTGCTCTAGCTGAAGGCAAGAACAGGAATTTCTGATATCCACCACAAACCCTAACATAGAGCTCAAATTTATTTACAGCAGGCGTTATAACAGAGCTCCAAACTAGTCAGGTAACTAATTTACAATGAGCTAAAGATTTCTTCCCCTAGTTAATTGTTTCATTAATGACAGATGGAGCATCTGCTGAGAGAGTGATTGCATTATGTCCACACTGACAGGCTTGTGGATTGTTATCTTGCTTGTTTCTGAGCAGAAGAGAAACAGGGCATAAAATATGGTCAGTGTGCACACACTTGGAATGAGCGGTGACATCCCCATTCCAGCTCAGCCCTCAGAGGCCTGGGATAATAGCTACTTCTAAATACTGCTCTGTTTAGCAACATGTAAATCACTAAGCATTCACACTACACCAAGAGTGCAATCCAAGCAGAAATTATTGGATAATGAGCCAGACTCCTAAAGGAGTTTTCTGTCTGTGGAGTCACAGCCTCTTGCATCATATAGCTTAACACAAATTACACATTCTAGGTAATTTGGGAAAGTTTCTAGTTTGCTCTTAGCATTTATGCAGACTAGTACAACAGGCTTTCTAGGACTTCCAGTGCTTTTTTTGTGAGCATAAAAACACAAAAAGGAAGAAAAAACCTAAAAATATTTATTTCAATTTGATAGGATAAACCCAAGGAAAATAGAAGTGGAACTGTAAATAAGAGCAAAGGGCTTTCAACACTGTCTATAGAACACACTTGTCAGAGAATTATTGCTTTTATAAAGTTGTAGCATTTTGTTGAAAACATATGTGTTCTAAAAATAAGCCAACAACTAATTCTAGTGACACTGCTTTTTTCCTAATCTACACCACAGTTTTCACCCAATAAGCAGAATTGTAAAATAAATAAATGCTTTAATTATAATTTCCTTCTAATTTAAAACATAAGCAAAACTAGGAAGACCACTTCCCTTTTCTGCGATTTCTAATCAGACACTAAAAAATACCTTCCTTCACCTTCCTTTCAAAAGCAAATTGGGTAACAGAAGTTTGCCTATGAGAAGGCACTCATTTGCAAAGACTGAATTTATTTCAATTTTATCAGTAGTTTTAAATCTCTCTCTTCCTGATGCAGATATACTGGGTTTCTTAGATAGCTCTGACATTCTCCTTTTTAGTCCACCCCACAGCATTTTGCACTGAAAGCAGGTCTGAATAGAAATTCATGGCAGACTCAATGCTGCAATCAGCAAGGATAGAACTCTCAACTTTCAAGTCTTGCCTATTCAAAGTCTGGCACTGACACTCAGATGAATCTGAATCCCCAAGATCCTCCTTAGGAAATCAGCTCAAACAGAATCGGTTCAATGTATCATGTTATAAACCCCTACTAATTAGTTTGCAACAGGGAAAATTTTGCTTACTGCTTCTTGTCCTGAATTGATTCAAATCATTTCAGAAGACAAGAGCCAGCCCAGTCTCTTCCATTAGACAACTCTTGCTTTTTGCCTTTTCAGCTGCCCCAAGCCAGCACTTACTGCTTGCTCAGGTGTCACAACCATGGACAGAGTAATGTTTAGCCACAGACCACCCCACCACAGACAGGTGTGTGCATAAACATCACCTGATTACATTTTTTGGAGATTAAAAGCATAATTAAACAATGGGCCTGACAGAAAAAAAGGTTTAACAGCCAGAACATGAAGTGACAGGCACTGTTGTAAATTAACAGTAAAAAGGCATGGTCTTGTGTGTTTCTCCTTTGGTATGCAACAGAAAAACACATATTTAAACTAATGCCATCCAGGGAGGACAAGTATTTGAGTTAACATTACCATCACATACAAACTTCAAAGTCTTATGTTCCAGAATACCTGCAAGTTTTACTTTGTAAGGGACAAATTAATACTGAAAGCTGCAGGCTCCTCCGCAAACCTGTGAGCTTCATACAAAAAAACTGCAACTGGGCATTTTTGTTTTGGACATGAAACCAGGACTTCACATGTATTTATATAGATAAAGTGTCCCTTGGACAAAAGGGCTGTACAGTCTTCCCTGTCCATGCAGCTGCAAGTAATGGCAAGGCAATAACTTCTTATTAAGACTCAAATCCAGAAAGATATCCAGGCAATGCATGGACTAAGAAGGGCCCTCTGTGGCCACAGGAAGAAATTTCATCTGAATTTCATTCAGTCTCCCTTCTGCTGATTTTGTCTCTCCAACTGTGAACCAAACAGAAGCAGTCCAGCACACTAATCTCTAGCTATTGCAGTTTTCTGTTCATCTGAAAGTAACAGCAGCCGAACAAAAGATATTAATTACTAAGTCCCATTTCAGTTTCTCCATTGTCCCAGTATTTTTATAGACATCTGAATAATGAGTTATGTTGAGAAGCTGGATGCACTGTATATTGGATATCATTAAAGATGTATTGAATAATACGGAGAAATGGTCAGTCAGTACAAAATGCACTGGTTAGCACAATGGAGGTACTGCCACACATACTGTAACACTTCTGAGGAATCCAAGAAACAGAGACAATGCTGGAATTTCAGATGGCCTGCATTTCCCCACCACCTACACCCACTGATGATCCATGTATAAAAAGCCATGGGGAGGTGCACAGAAAATCTTACCACTTTTTGTTGATGCTGTTCAGGACACTGCAAACACAGACTGGCAAAGCTAAGCTCAGTTTTACTAAGCTGTACTTGGAAAAGGTCCTGAATAAGCTACAATGGAGTCCAGACTTTTCAGGGAGGAAGAGATTGCTGTGCTGGGAAAAAAAAGCTGCAGGGAAGGATAACACCTTGACAAGTGACTGACAGCATGGGCATTATTAATAATCTTTGAGTCAATTCTGTGTCAAATGGGAAAACTTTCCTCCCATACTGGAATAGGTGCATTTGTCTTAAATACAGGACTTTAGACTAAAATAATCCTCAAAGATTTCCAGGAACCCTGTGGGGATTTTTTTAATAACAGCAATACCTGACCTGTCTTCCACGTCTTCTAGGAACAAGACAGATATTCTAAGCTAGGTCACCTCACAGGATATACCTGAGCTCAGAAAAGCTGACTCATCAGGAGTGCCTCAGTCCTGAATCAGGATTTCAGATTACAACACAGCAAATACTTTCTAGCTAGACATACAAAACCCACTTCCACTCCTCTTAACTAGACACAAGCATCTCACTCCTTGGTTACGCAACTCATCACCAGCTAGCCAGCTCTTTACTAAGGTTCTCTCCACCAGAATTATTGGTCTGAAAAACCCAGCTGAGCAGAGGGTATTCAGAATTTTTATATAAAGCTTTATACTCAGACTGACCTGTCACACTGAATACCGATACTAGCAAAAGGAGACATCACTGATTTCCATCCGTAGGTTTTTTGGGTATTTTGTTGGGATTTTGTTTCATTGGTTGGTTGGGTTGTTGCACAAACACAGGCTTTTTCGTAATACACTGTCTTAACTCTTTCAGGTTTAGGTTTGGGGTTTTTTCCTTCAAAACTGTGGGGAAAAATGAATGGCCCAGCAGATTCAAGCCTACTCTTCAATTACTCAAATAAAACAAATTTTGCTCTGGAAACATCAGAGCAATGTGGCAAAGAGACACACGTCGAGAACATCCTTTTTGCCACTTTCTACTTCCTGGACTTCATTCTGGCTCTTGCTGGCAACGCACTGGCTCTTTGGCTCTTCATCCGGGACCAAAAGTCAGGTACGCCTGCCAATATTTTCCTGATGCATCTTGCTGTGGCTGACCTGTCCTTTGTCCTGGTACTTCCCACCCGGCTGGTGTACCATTTTTCTGGAAACCATTGGCCATTTGGTGAGATCCCTTGCAGACTCACTGGCTTCCTTTTTTACCTCAACATGTATGCCAGTATCTACTTCCTCATGTGTATCAGTGTTGACCGTTTCCTGGCCATTGTGCACCCCGTGAAGTCCATCAAGCTCCGCAGGTCCTGTTATGCCCATGTGGCATGTGCCTTTCTGTGGGTCATTGTTGGGGTGGCAATGGCACCTTTGCTGCTCAGTGTGCAGACGGTCCAGATGAAAAACACAACAGTCTGCCTGCAGCTCTACAGAGAAAAGGCTTCACGTCATGCCCTCGTGTCCTTAGCAGTGGCATTCACCTTCCCATTTGTTACCACAGTGACTTGCTATTTACTCATTATCCGAAGCTTGAAGAGTGGGAACAGAGTTGAAAAACACCTGAAGGAAAAAGCTGTCAAAATGATCATCATGGTCCTGATGATCTTTCTGATTTGCTTTGTACCTTACCATGTCAATCGCTACATTTACATTCTCCATTACAACGGGACCAAAACGTCTTGTGAAACACAGCGCATCCTGGCCCTCAGCAACCGCATCACCTCCTGCCTCACCAGTCTCAACGGGGCCTTTGACCCAGTCATGTATTTTTTTGTAGCTGAGAAATTCCATGAAGCTTTGTGCAATCTGTTTTGTATTAAAAAGACAGTAATGTTGCCTCAAACATACGAGGGTAAGACAAATGAAAGCTCACTAAGTGCTAAATCTGAACTGTGAACATGACTCTTGTCACCACTTTGACTTAAGGATGCTCTCTTCCACCAAAAGCAGCTGAGAGCACAAACAGGCAGCGAGACAGTCCACCAAGAGTCAAACTCAACCCGAGAAGGGAAGTTCTGTTGGTTTTGTGGGACTGCAATTAGCAAGAACCCCTCTGACAAAAGAGATCACATGTCCTTGTCTTACTGAAGCTGCAGACAGAAGGACAGTTCTACTGACTTCCAAGATGTCAAACTGAGGCTTGAGCACTTAGCAATAGGCAAGGGGTCAAAGAGGGAAACAGACCTTTTTTTACTTTTTTTAAAAGAACTGAATTCCCAAAGCACTCAGTAACGACTCTTCTTCCGCAAAATGCATACAGCCCTCTTTAAAATGTCGTATTGTGCCAGCAGCAGAGATCCACTCCTGAAACAGACCTGCCTGACGAAAAAGCAACACACTAGCACATCTTGCCCAAGTCTCTGAATGCAAAGCATTTTTTACGTAGTAGAGAGGAAACTGGTACTAAACGATGACAAGAAAAAAAAAAAGACCAAACTGCTGCACTGTGGACTAGAATTAAGACAGGACTTACAGTGTGGGTTTGGGGTTTTTTTTAATTCTTTCCAGCATTCAGAACTGGAGATGAGCATGAAACTCTATCTGCCTTCTGCCATTGTCTAAAAGCTGCAGACAGTGGTTGGACAACATTTATACACTGCCCCTTTTATGCAGCTCCCTGAAAACCCCAAATATCCAGATAACCTTGAAACTGAGGAGCGGAAAAGGGCTGTTTAGGAATATAGCATTCATCTTTGCTACATATTGAATTGTAAAAAGACGAACCTAAACAGCAGAAGTGAAAAAAAGTAAGTGTTTGAAGAAGTGAGGTATACTTCACCCAGAAGAGACTCCTATCTTTAAGATGGTTTACAATTCTTTTTTTGTGACTTATCTAGCAAGACTATTCCTTCCCTGTGGATAAAGCAGGGATTCTCTTTATTCTCACATCTCTGCTTCCAGCAGAGTGCTTGGAAACAGCAGGCAGACTACAGAAGACCACGTACAATAAGAAGGGTGAAAGAGAATGCAAGAGTTTCTAATAATATTTACTAGAAGACTGCTTCAGTGCTATGGAGATAAATGTTATAGGAAATCATGTGACAGATGAAATATATTTTTATGAGCTCCTTACCATTGTAGATGTGGCCCACAAATTATGAAATCAAACACACTTTACTTTGCTTGAACTGCTTCAATCTTGACCGCTTTCCCAAAACACCCTAAGTGCTACCCTGCAGCCCATTCTAACAAGCTTAGGTGTCAAAAGAACATCAGTTATGCCCAGCTCCAGCTGGCACAAAGGCACCGAAGTTGCATACAGGATGGAAGAGAGGAGGGAGTGGAGAGGACTACCTGCTGGACAGGGTACAAGTATACAACCTTTCCTTCCTTTCTTCACCATAATAATAAACTCTACAACAGACTACTAGGCTTTGCTCATGACATATGAAAGCCTAAAATTAGCTCTGATTTGTGTACTACCTGCTAACTGCTGGATTGTTTTATTTTCTTATCATGGTGTGCTTTTGTATAAGCTCTCTTTTGTGTTTTTATTTCTTACTTTTTAATTAAATGTATTAATCGACCTCTAGGACTCATTTTTACATTTCTGTACATAAAATGCATGATTCTGAAGACCAGTGGAATCACATGCTGAATGGACTTTGCTGTAGTCATTGTGTTATTCTCTTGGCCTTTTCCTATATTCTGATTTCCTGCTCAGCAGCTTACTTGATAAATAGCCTGCCTGTGATCACATAATCCCTTTTTCTCACATACTGCCTGAAATCCCTTTCTTTTCCAGAACCCATCCACTAGCTACTAAAATTTGAGTATCTGCATATTTCACTGGATGAAGAACACTGTTCTTCATTCCGTTTCCCATCTAACAGGTTACTCCTTAAAGCTTCCTTTGTACCTTTTCAAACTTTTCCTCTGCATACAACTAACTGACCACTCTCAGGATCCCACTGCTGGATCAATACCCCACTGACAAAACATTCCAAGCTCCTTCTCTATCTTACCTGCCAGCATTCTTCACAAAGCCCAGGTCAGCAAGAGTTATGTCGCAGAGTTCACAGCGGAAACATTCTGGGTGCCAGTTGTTGTTCATTGCCTTGATAACACGCCCGATAATGAACTCACCTGCAAAAGGAAAGCATCAGCTTGAGATGCATCAGAAAACACTCATCAAAATCTACTGCCTTCATAATCCTTTCACTTTAATTCCACAAGTACTATTACAGTGTAACACTGAAAAAAACACAATTATTCCCACAACCAGAATACCCCAAATCACTGCTGGTATCATGCTTGGTTTCCACCCAGAGCTCTTGCGCCTTACAATGACCCCAACAATCCCAGCCCAGGGCTGGATATCACAGCAAGGCTGACAGGTTTGCACAGCCCTGCAGCTGTTACCCCACGGCGTTGACATGTGCCACATCTTACCACATTCCCCACAGCAAGGAGCAAACAGTATCTGAAAGTCATGCTCACAGTACTTTCGACCTTCAAACTGTGAACAAAAGAAGAGAGAAGGAGCACTTATTAATAACTGAACTACTTATACATCTCAACAGTTCAGCACGATTTTCCATTGAAATGACCAGAGTCAAGGTCACTCAAATTTCCTCATTCTAGCCCACATACACACCTGTTTTTCAACTCCTAAAGGCTTTTCTTAAAGAAATATCCAGATATGGCTTCAGCCTTGTAGTGAATTTGCACAGTAAGCAGTTAAATTAATAGCAATGCTGCTACAAGACAGTAAAAATCCTGAAGAATCCTAAAGTACTTTTCCTATAGTTACCTTTAATGTCATTTTTGCTTCAGTTTAGTTCAGAACTACTCCTCCTACACAAGGTTAAAACTCATGTCAAAATAAAATGCAGCATGTTTAAAATAAAGTGTTATTCATAGTATGTGATCACACATTCTGTAAAAAAATTTCAACCTAATTTTTAAATGGGTTCACCTATTTCAATTGCCCAACTGGCAAAGTTTGATAAAAAATGTCTAGAATAAAGACAAAAAAATCACTTATGTATAATGAAATATTAAGGCCATGTTGGAGGGGACCTTGAGCAGCCTGGTCTAGTGGAAGGTGTCCCTGCCCGTGACAGGGGGCTGGAATGAGATGGTCTGTAAGGTCCCTTCCAATCCAAACCATTCCGTGATTCTGTGATGATTAAGAAGCACTTATAGTTTTCTTTTTGAAATACCTCTCACCTAAAGAGCAGCTTTGCTGTTACTGAAGGAATAAATGAGAAGAAATAAAGGGAAATTAAGTTGGAAGTGCTTCCAAAAAAATGGCAATAGAGGTTCAGGGTTGAGAAATTAAACATAATTAAAAAAAAAGAAAATTCTCGTTTCTACCAGAATTTTCACCTAATTCCTTGCAATTTAATGGAGCTATTTCTCTTGCCTTCCACACAGTCTGAGAGCTCACCTCATAAAAGAGTCCCTCTGGGAACTGCCGAAAGCACTGAGCGCAGACAAAGCAGTTCTCGTGGTAGAGCTCCCCATTGCTGTTCACAATCCTCTCCGCAGGATCGAACCGCGCCTGGCAGCGCTCACACACTGCGTTGGCAAGAGCATCGGACATATTACTGCAATAAAGACGAGTCAGAAGGTCAGCATTTGTCACAGCCAATCACATGAGTATAACCATATCATCCAAGTTTCTCCAACACCTATGAACACAACATTTCTGCTGCTATAAACTCCTTTTTACATGAAAAGGAAAAAAAAAAAATCAGTGAGTCAATTCATCACAGACATCAGTTAGAAATAATGTTCTGGCAACTCATACGTGGCAGACGAGGTCACGTAGCAGACTTACCTATTGCACACTTCTAGCTACTTCACCAGTCTTTCACTGCACTATGTTTTCCTGCTAAGAGCTTGCAGCAAATATTCACATTTTTAAATAAACCAGAAGTTTGGAGAGCAGCAAACCCAATGATTCTGACTTCTTGGGATTTCTGGTCTCAGGATGTACACCTCGAAGGATTTTCTGATGTGTAATAAGCATGGACATCTCCCCTTCTCTGTAGGAATTAACAGGGCATTCCCCCTCTACTGCCTCTGTCTTCCTGACAACTTAGTTGAAACTGTCCAAGTGTTACAAAGATATGGGAAGAGAGAAGTCCCTCTGGCTGGCCTGGCCAATTCATCAGCTTAATTTGCTCAGAAAGTGAGGCTAAAAATCCCTCAAAGCTGCACTCACAAATAATATAATGAATACTTCCTCTATCTCCCCTAAAATATGGAATGACCCCAATCTTTTTCACAAAATCTTCACACTTGCCATCATGCTAATCTAAGGCAATGCAATTTTAAAATCATATATCACATGTCCAAATGGGGACGGAAAAGTCATAAGACAAGTCCCAGTTTCTTGTTGCAATGCAATCTTTTTTTTAACCACCAGACTATTCAATATAATAATATAAAAACTCAATACTGTTCACTTTTAGATATAGAAAAACTATTTTGTGCTTTCTGGGCACCTTTTGAGTTCTATGATTGGAAAGATTGCAGTTTTATAGGTGGGAGTATAAAAAAATTCCAGCATGTTAAAAATCTCCAAACTCTTTGTATAGTACTTTCCTGAGGTATGTAATGTAAGCATAAAATGAAAGACGGCTTGGTTTAAAAGTTTTTTTTCCTTCTTTTATATTCAAAGCTGCTCTGAGCTGAATGTCCATTGTTAGTGTTATTCCACAACCCAACACGCTACTTTCCACATCTCTTCATAGAGAACAATAAATCAATAAGCATGTTCCAGTAGCAGAAGATTCTCTTTCCTCTGGTCCTTCCACAAAACACACCACTCTCTGTATACCAGGGCTTTGTACTCTGAGCACAACTGGATTGAGCAGGCAGCTGCCTCATAGTGCTGAGGCAACAAAGCCAGCCCTGCACTCCAGCTGGCTCAGATAAGCCAATTGTCTCCCATTTGCAGCCTGCTGTAATCCTACACTGTGACCTGGAGCGACCACTCAGTAATAAGAGACTTTCCTTCTACTGCTTCAATTCCAAGGGAGGCAAAAACCAAGGGAGACTTTCAAGAATAGAGTACCAATTTAGCAGAAAGTTGTTACAGTTTGTTTCCTTATTGCAGTACGAAGGAGCTTTAAAACCAGACATGGAGCAGAATTATGGACAAGCAGGAAATCCTGTAATTTCACAAACTAGAGACCACAGGTTAAAGAAACACTTTTATCCTGACACAGTATCAAAGGAATAGGTCAGCACAAACCCAGCAGCGTTTGCAGCAAAGCTGAGAGACCTAATAGGCTTGGTTTTCAGTAACCATTCTCGCAGTTACAGCATGCAACTGTGTGCCAGGACTTGAAAATTTAATCTTCCCATCAAGGATTTTTTTCCCTCTTGAAAAATTTGATTCCAGAACTTGAGCTAGCCAACAGTCACGATTAAGACTCATGTCAACATAGTGGAAAAGCTCCTCTAGGAATAAAACCAGGCAAGAGAGAAAACATTACGCTCTACATACTAACAACAAAGCACCATCTAATATTGTGTTTGGTGGGTTTTTCCTTTCCTAAATATGAAATCAACGTTTTTAAAAATCCTGATTTTCTTTCTTTTTCCTTTCCCCAAAAGGACCCATCACTGCCACTACCAACTTGCTGGGTGAACTCTGCAAGACCAGAGCTGCTACCTCCACAATGGCAGTTCACAACAATTACAGTTTCCACCCTGCATAGCCATGTTTCTATGTGAAACACATTACAGCAGAGCCACTTCACAGCACACACAAGGGAATATACTTGTCCCAGGAGAGATCCCCACACAAATCCCACAGCTGTGTTGGCAAGTACAGGGACTCACTCAGGATGCTGCTGGTGACGCTGACAAGATTTCTTCAAGGGCATAAGGAAGATGTTTGTGACGGAGCCTGAGTTGCCCATGCAAACCAGCTAATGAGTGTGACTTGTTACTCATACGAGAGAAACTATCAGCTCAGGAAAATTTAAAATAAAAGAACCAGTACACAAAATAACACAGTTCTCTGCTGCAGCTAAAACCCAACTGAAATTTTTTGGGGAGAACCAACTAAATCACACATCAACTCCTGACCAACATGTCTCCCGCAATACAAACCAGCAGCTGCAGCTCTTTGACAATTTTACCTCCCTGCTCTTTTTCTATTTCTAAGTTTGCATCCTTTTTCACTTAAGACGATTTATTGTTTTATACCCAAGCTAAAATGTGACAGTTCAGCATTGTCCTAAAGATATGACTTTGCATTTATGCAAAAGTTTTACTTTAACACTTGCCAGTTTCTTAAATTCCCTCAAGTACGCATCCCTGTGTGCCTCTTTCTTGTGCAAAACCAAGCAGTTAATTCAACTAGCTCAAGGTTAAAATTAACCAAGGCTGGAAGGAAAAGGGAGCACAGTGCTAATTCAGAGCAGTTTTATGATTCAGTTTACTACACTGCTGCAAAACCACTTCTGCAGGCAGCATGGGGAGAGGAAGGGCAACACCAAAACCATCCTTTGGATGGTGGTGGTACCAGGAGTGACCACAAAAGTTTGACTTGCTGTGTCAATCATGAGATACTTAGATCTAAATCTTTCCCACAAAGGAGAGTCCCCAGTACAGAGTGCTGCTTCTATTTTGTTTGCTCACTGATTTTTTGCTATTCAGTAAAATAATCTTCCTATGTTTTAACAATAAGCTGGTGACACAAAGACAGGAAAGGCTATTAAAACATGACGAGATCAACATCCTGAAGTTATCCTGTCCTGCACAAACTCAAAAAATACCACTGCTCAAACAGTGCTTTTTTCAAATCTTTCACCATTATGTGCCACATATTTAATAAATATATTTGTCAAGGTACCTAATTTACAGAAATTAGCTTTTTACCATTATAACTAGGTTTTTCATGCTTTGACTTTTCAGAAATATTGACTATAAATTGTTCTCAAATGGAAAGAAAAATAAAGAATAACAATTCCTTCTTTATAAGATGTGGACATTAATTAGGAGACCCCTTCTGTGCCACAGGTATAGGTGCTATAGAAATATTTGAAAGCATTTTACTTTCTGCCACTGAAATCAAACTTACCTCCTTTTTTAAACATTTGTTCACAGGGATCTAGCACTGGTGACTGAAGAAAAAGAAGCAAATCTAATAACTGCACTGCTAACAGAGTAGAAGAGAACCTCCAGCCTTCACATTAACAGAATACATTATCTTAAATGTGGCAGCAAGACAAAATTCACCAAAACTGGACAAGCAGAAGAGATGAACAGTCTCAGACTTAGCCAGGTTCAAGAAAGGAACTGCAGGAGCAAGGAGTGCTTCTGTCAGAATAGCCCAGACAAAAAAAAAATACAAACAATAAAAACAAAAATACTTTAATTGGTTTCAACACCTTTTTGTTTTTAGCATCAAATAGAGATCTCCTTCATCACAATGCTGACAAAGAATTACTTTAATAGAGACGACCCAAAACCTAACAGATACTACAAAAAGAAAGGAAAACAATACTTCAAGATACAAGAACCCAGGGCATTATCCAAACCTTAGCAGATAGGTGCCGTACCTGTGCTGGGGGAGCCCTAGAGAGGTACCCTCTGCTCATTCTGGTCTACAGTAGAAACAAGTGTATATATAGGAAATATCCCAATATGATCACATTGACACGGTCATTTTCAATGCTGAAAAACAGCCCTCAACTACCCTTACCATTACAAATTCTGTTTGCTGCAATTGACATCTAGACAACTTTCCCAAACTGAATGAACTTCTTTAAAGTTATTATTAAACTTGCCATAAAATGTTGGAATAAAAAAATCCCATTTGTTCAAGGTACGATTTGTTGTGTATTTGTTAAACTATGTGCACAATTTAACATTTTCAGCACTTCTCCTTCTGTTTGCATTGAACTATCAGTTCATTCTAAGCATTTTTGCATTGGCTAAATAAGAAATGAATAGTGTTTCTCTCAGTATATCTTCCTTGACCATGCAGTCCTCAATTTCTCAATGAAATGAACACTTTCCATTCTTATTTAGAACACAGGGATAACCAAAATTAAGAAAAACACACAATGCAACTTATGACTGCAATATGGAAAAACCCCAATCTCTCCTTAGCCTACTAGCAATGGCAATCTGCAATTAGTAGAAGCCAGGAGGTTAAAAAAAATTCCACATATTTCAGCTCAGACCAGAACACAATGTTCATGGTTGGCCTGCTTGGGAAGCTGCTATCAGGGAGACCTTTGAGACCAGCAGCAGCAGTGAAAGTCTGTTGATATTCACACAGAAAAAGATCCCGTGCCATGGGTACTTGTTAGTCCCTCTCAACACAAAGCAATACTTAATGCCAGTAAATCACGATCAATCACTTATAAAGATACACATTTAGCAGTGTTCACTCAGCCCAGGCAAACATCACCAACAAAAAGAGGTGCACAGGTTTTAAATAAATTATACCTCTTACATGGGAAACCCACACTTTTATTATCAAGCATGCACCACTTCACCCAGAATGTCTATTTGATAAGTAACTCCTTACACACATTTTATCTTTCTCTTCTTCACTTCCATTATCTCAAAGGAGCTTCAATATTATGATTGTTTATCAGCCCTGACAACAAAGATCATTCCCATTGTATTCAACAATTATCACCAGCTGGCAGCAGTACTACTTTTGGATTACTCTCATTTGCCTGAAGGAAGTACATAAACTATCGGGACCTATCAGGAAAAATAAGCAAAAACTTTAAGTAGCTCAAAAACCATGGATAAAATTTCTCAAATGGATTATAATCTTCAGCACTGTCACCTGCAGAGTAAAACCAAAACATGTTGACTTCATGCTCACTTTGCTTTAAGAATGATAATGTGAACAATGTATTCAGTTTACCTGCACATATGCTTTTTCAATGCTTGTTTTCTTTTCTCTCACAGGTCCCTTCCATGCTTCTCACTCTTCCTGAACAGCATCCTCTCCACTCGACGGCACCACCGTTCCCCTCATTACCTTCTTACTCTCCCCTCCTTGCTAAATTCTCATACATTCATGCCCGCAACTTTGTGTAGGAAAAACTGAAAATTTACTAACTAGTATCTACTGGCTAAAAGGAAAACAGCAGGAAAAGTAGGGTTCTAGTGAGGGATCCTCAGTTCAAACTGAAAGGCAAACCAATTCCTCGATTCCAGGCAAGCATCAAATCTATTTCATGCTAAGAAAAGGCTGAAATTCAGAACTCCTGACTGCTAGAAAATCTCTCCTTCGTGCTCAATGCTCTCCCCAGTGACGTGGGCTTCAGATCCCGTGTTACTGCTGCAGCTCACAGTTCTCCCAAAATGCAAGAAACTACGTTTTATTTAACTCCTGTTAATTTATCTCCTGCACAAAATTCACTAATGAAAATTCAGAAGTGAAGTAAAATTTTAATGTGAAGCATGGGAAAAGTAATGATCAAACTAAGCAAATGGAATTATCTGGACAGATTTATGAAGCTGTGGTTGACGTGTTCTAAATAATCTCATTAAGCAGCTACACTTGAAACTTCAGTTTCCTCTGGATTAGAGTTATTTACAAAAACTAACATCAATGAGCTTGCTCTTAACAGTATAGGTGAAGAAATGGACTACTGAACCCTATAAAACAAGGAACAATAGAATTTTATTGATATTTTGAAAAACTACTGCATTTCACCACTTTTGTATTCCTACAGTGCCCAAATACTTCATTGTTAACAACACTAGCATTAATGCTGTTTCTGAACATTCTAGCACAGAGCTCAAAACGGGAAAGGTTCTCCATTGCTGTTTTCCTGTTATTGTTAAAAACTGAAAGCTTTCTCATCAGGAAAGTCCCTTCCTTCATAATCTACTTGGAAATGAAAATAAACCTCATCCCCTCTGTCTGTGTGCAGACAACTCCCCCTTTAACTAAAAAAGCCCCATCACCAGAACCAAACTCCTATGAAATCCCAGGAAATGCTTCGGCAACACCATTCCCCTCATCTCCAAGACATACCCACGAGTGGCAGCTGCTGTGTGTGTCCCGTGGCTCAGCAGTGACACGGTGCCGCTCAGCCGATCTTGGCGGCGCTGGTAGAGTTTGGAGGATGCCAGCCCCCAGAGTCCCAGGCCAGCCATGGCACCCAAGGCCACTGGGAAGGGGAATGCAGAGAGACAACCGGAGCCAACACCAGCGACACCTACTCAATGAGTCACCTTCCTTTGGGGAGTTGCCTTTACATTTTAGAAGAGCTAAGGCAGGATTCACAGACCCCTGTTCAGGCATTGTTTCTTACAACCCGTTTCCCATTCTGACACAGTCTTAAGGATCTGACAACTTCTTTCCTGTATTACCTACTCAATGCAGCACAACAGGGCCTACATCAGCACCTCACTCTGTATTAGTTTTGCAGAATGGATCCGTATAAATGTCATACATGAGGTTAAAAAATAAAAAATCCTGACTCTTCACATAAAACACTTAATTCAAGTAAACTTTCTGATCAAAACACAGAGAAATACAGAAAAGCAAAGCAGTTTACTAGAGATCTTGACAGGGAAGACTTCAGTTTACTGCAGATCACTATCTGACCCCGGCATGTCCACATACTCCCCTGCAGGCTGCTACACCACACAATGTCCTATGGACAGTGTAAACAACAGAATTGTGCCTTCCATTTGGATAAAGCATATTCCAAAAACAAAGTCATAAATACTACTGCTCTCTGGACATGCTGTAGCCAGCAGAAGTGCCACGCAGCAGAGGGCCAGGAAGCAGGGAGAAGGAACATACTTGGCATTCCAGCCTCCAGAGCTCTCTGCTGGGAACTGAACAGGGCCTCCAAACAGGAGTTCACCCTTTGTACCACTCCCTCTGTCCATCCACCACTACAAGAGAGAAGGAGGATCACACTGCACAAATACTTCGGGCCCTGAGATTACAGAAGTCAGTTTTTGAGAGAATAAAGGGAAAGGAGTGGAGGACATGAAAAACAGAATCAGTGTCATTTGTTCAGCATGATGAAAACATTTTAAGAGTCATTACCAACAAACTCCTTTTTAATAAATTAAAAAAAAAAAAAAGAGGATTTTTGTAGTATGAGTATGAAATATATCGCATGACTACAGCCTGGCAAGCTACAGAGGAGAAAAGAAAGGAGTGATGACTTCATGAGTTCTAAATGAGTATTAATCAGCACATAACCCTTCTGACAATAAAGAAAAACAGAAGGGTTTGCTGGGGCCCAGCAGAACAGGCATACATAAAAACAACATACTTTCAAAACCACAAATTAGCAACCTCAGAATCTACAGTTCACCCCACGTTTCACTGGGAGTGTCAGCTTCTAACCTGACAGCAATGTGCCATGTAGTTTCTTTCAGACTGTGTGGTTTATCCATTTTTATTTCATGATATAAATGGAACAGAAGAAAAATGTCCTCCATACTGGGTGTTTTTGCTGACCTTTTAAATGTTAGAGCAACTAACCACTTTTAAAATATAAGAGTAAATCAGCTTTTTACTTTTAGCACAAAGCAAAATATTAAATCACCACAATATTAATCTCCCTTATCCTTTAGCAAGCTGGCTAAAAACCTCCTTCTCTCTCAAACACCTAAACTTTTACTGTTCTGACTTATATGATTTTAGCGGTTTTCAAATAACCACTCTTCCACAGAAAGTATGACTATCTTCTTCAAAAGGGAAGATGAGGGGATTAAAGAAACAAAAAATCACAACAATAAATATCCTATCTTCCCATCCCTCAACACAAACTCACTCACTCTTGCCTCCTCATACATAAAGAGTGAAAATGCACAGGCTTGTTTTTCTTCCCCTCTTGACAGACTGCTTTTAAGAGACAGGGTTGATGCCAAAATCTTACAGGTGGTTACTTTCTGGGCCAAATCACAGAAGAAAGCAGCTAGACTTTTTTCAGGCATTAACAAGTGGGTTTTCCTCCGAGAAGCACCTCTACGGCCCCAGAACACACTAAGGACTTCCACCAAGTTACAATCTATCCAGAGAGCTGCAGAAAGCACTCAGATGGAAAGACAAAATGAAAACCACATTTTCAACCCAGAAGAGCAGAAGTGGCTGCTTCTAACTCAGAGAGATGAGACATCTCTTATTTGATGCAGGTACTTTCTACTCAATGCCAAGACCCTTTCTTAATATTATCACCCTTTATAGTCCCTCCTCCTCTTCTAAACCACTTTACTTGCAACTGCTTCATGAAATGGAGCATATGCACAGCAGCAGTAGCTCTCTACTGCATTAAAAAGCATCATTAAAAACCTAGCCTAGTTGAAAATAAAACACTCTTATTTCTTACCTCCACTAGATTAGGAGCAATCAATAAGCGTATCTGTAAATGCAGCTGCTCTTCTTTTGTTGACTACAGGAAGTACATAGGCGTATCCAGATCCAAATTTGACCAAGGATAGTGATAACAAAAATTTCTTACAAAAATAATTATGCTCTGAAATATGCATTTAGGACATATTCTTTCCTGGACTTCGTATTACATTAATTTCTAAAGGCAATACAAAACAGCCCAGGCATTTTTTACCTTCGTGTTTTCTAATCAACACCACAGCAAAAGAATCTTAAAAGAAACTCTCTTCCATTTGTGCATTTGACAATGTTTTACTCACTGGTCATTCACAGATCCTCTTTCTTAGAAATAAATCCATCACAAAGACAAAGAAAAAAAAACCCAAATAAATGAAAACCCCAAACAAACAACAATAAACAAAGAAAAAGAATCAATGCCACCCCAACAGTCAAAAACGCAAAAGTCCAAATTAACAGATGAACCAAATACATCAAATACAAATTGCAGAAGCAGTCTTCCCTTCCTTTATGAGTAAGGAAGGACCACAGTAAACTTCCCAAGGCACCAAAAGTCACATCAACTGTATTTCTCAACACTGCAAAACACAGAAACGCTGCATAGAAACATACTGTTTTTACATCTAACACACTATATCCTATACAGAGTTCACTTCCAAATGTAGTTAAACAACATGTAGCATCATAAAACTATAATGTGTGACCAGCAGGTCAAGGGAAGTGGCTCTCCTTCTCTACTCCACTAATAGTCTAGCCCAGACCTGGCAGTCACAAATATTATTTGCAAATTCCAATTATCTAGTTATCAGTTTTCTCTAACAAAACACAATCCTCACACTAACAGCATAACTCATAACGTGTAAGATTTTAATTTCATTTGCTAGTCACATAATTATAATAATTTTCTACTATGAATACATAAAAGTGCATGTCTTTGTTTTTCTGTTCTTCCCCAGTTATAATTTTCCCTCATGCTAAAAATCACTAAGTCAAATCACTGCATCTATTTAAATTTGGGAGGTGCCCTCTGCAGCTAAATGGGACATAATACAATGAAAATGGAATTATTTTTCATTTATTTGAATTACCAATAATGCATCGGTAAACAGAGTATCTACAAAGGAGTCCTTTTGTATTTCTACTTGACAAGAATGGTGAAATGAGAAAGAATATTATTTGAGCATCCCACGTTTTCCAGTCTTCCCTGCTTTAACACACTGTAAAATACCACAATCATTCCCTTCCCTCTGTCAACAGTTTCAAGACCAGAGGCACGTTTATGTCCTGCTCCTGGCTCGGGAAGGTTCCCACTGATGGATATTGCAGGGATGCTCCAGTCACAGACATCTCATTTTGCTGGGAAGCTTCTACTCTAAATGGATGATACTAAAAACTGGGAAACAGCTATGACAAACATCTTGGCTAGAACAGTTAATTGTTCTGTCTTGGGAACGACAGCAGACAGAACTTTAGAAATAGTTCACAGTCGACAAACTTCCCGGAACAAACATTTCTGAAAACATTAAGTAACACTCTCCTTCACTTTTCACAAGTTAAAGCCAATGCCTGCTCATTTTAACAACCCTCTAAGTACACCCGAGGGAAAGGAGACAGAAATCCTGCACTGCTTTGAACTGCACACTCTGCAGTGTCTTGGAACTCCCCACCCAGCCTCACGCTTCATGTCAGAGCTTCTCATGGAAGGGTGTTGCACTTTTACAGGCAGCTTTCAGAGGAAGCACGGAGAGAAGACAAGGGTTACTGTGCAGCATTTCCCACTGTTCTCCTCAGCTGAGTGATTTCACCTGAGGTAAACCTGTCATTCTAAACAGTACCACACTACAGTTCTGTGAAAATAAAATCATCTGGGTTCATATACAGCCACAATTCTTCCCAGGTCCTCTCTATCTTATCTCCGTTTAGAAGCTGGATGGGTACACACAACCTGTGAACATTTAAGCCTCTTCAGTCTTCTTCTGGTTGCAAAGTAATGAATGTAAACTTGTAAATACCTATTTCACATGTCAGAAAAATAAAAAAGGGACCATTAAAGACAAGAGGCAAAATCCAGAAGTGTTTTGAGCACGTACAATCACCCAACAGCACCAATTTCTCATCATAGCAAAAATAACACTCACCCAAATCACAGATGAGCATACAGAATTATTCTGCATGCTTTCATACCCAACAACCTACCAGTCAGGATCTACATCGAATTATCATACGAACCTGCATAATACAAACATCAAGACTTTACACAAAAGAAAAATGAATACCTATACACAAACTACCGTGGATCCGTGTCAGTATTCCTAGTCGTGAAGATCAATCCTTCAGGGTTACAACAGTGATAGTAAGATTTAGGAGGATGAGTATCCTGAAAAGGGCACTGTACTAATGTTAATATTACTTCTTCGCGCTTCCCATCTCCAAGACATTTCACAAAAGCAAGCTTATTTTCACAAACTGCTTTATAACATCTGGATTTTACTTTACTGATAGGAGAACAAAAGGACACTAAAGCACTTGTGCGAATCCTCGCAAAACACCAGTAAATGCTTTCCCCGCTGTTTTTCTCGACTAGGCGACCTTTCAGGTTTCTCCGCTATCAGACAGCACTGGTGGGGAATCAAGCCCCAGATTTAAACAGCTCTCGGAACGTGTTAACTCCAGGGCCCGCTCCAAGGCGAGGGGAGTGCCCGTGTGGGCAGAGGGGCTGCGTGAGTTTGGGTCAGGGGGCAGCGCTAACACAGGCCGGGCTGAGGGGCAAGCACTGCCCGCACCTTCGCCTGCCGCCTCCCAGCTCTGTCGTGGCCTTCCCACGGCCCCTCGCCGCGTTCCCGGGTGAGGCACAGCGGGACAGCCGTGCTGCTCCTTCCCCGGCTCCGCCTGACCCTCACGGCACCAAAGCGTCCTCCGCTCGGCCCTCCGCGCCGGGCACGCCATGGTGTTACCCAGGGCGAGACGGAGCTGCTTCCCACTCTTCCCCGTCCCCTCAGGGGCTCCCCGGGGCTCCCCCTTACCCGGCCTTACCTGCCCGTCATGGCGGCGACACCCGCGGGACCGACCGGCCCAGAGGCGAGGCGAGGCGAGGCTCGGCTCGGCCCCGCTCGGTTCCGCTCGGCTCGGCTCCCCTCGGCCCCGCTCGGCTCGGCCCCGCTCGGCCCGGCTCGGCTCCCCTCGGCTCGGCTCGGCCCGGCTCGGCTCGGCCCCGGCGGGCACGGAGCGCTAACCCCGCCCCGGCCCGGGCCTCCGGTGCGTGGGCGGGCGCCGCAGCCCGTGGTGAGTCAGGGCAGCACCCTCAGCGCCCGCGCATACTTTTCCTATAAAGGGAAAAAAGCACGGAATAAAGAGGCGGTGGAGCGGGTTGGAGGCGACCCGGGGCCCTTCTCCCGCCGCTTCTCCCCACCTGGCAGTAACCGCGTGGCAACTCAGACGGGAGCACTCCCTGCGCATCCCCGAGTGGGGAGTTTTACCCTCAGGGCAGCAGAGGAGACGTCTGGAAAACTCCTGGAAAGTGGTTATGGTAGCTGTTCCTGCCGAGGGATGAGGGATCACACTCCGCTACTGCGGGCACCTGCGAGCGCGATGTTTTTCGAAACATCTAATCCCTTCTTGCCCATCAGCAAATGCACTGTGGCATAATGTATCAGTGCTAAAGCGTTCCACCAAATGGGATGGGGAGCTTCTGCCCAAAAGCAATTTCAACCTTTGTTTCCATCTTGTGAGGGAGCCTGGTATGATGTGACACCATTGCTACGTATACTGTTGCAACCTGGGACTGATGATGGAAACTCTGTCTATGCTCTCTGTTTCCTGGTGTCCAAAGATCTAATTTCTCAGCCCTGCAGGAAACATTTAGAATTGTAAGAGTTAAATTAGCATTTGATGGGGTTTTTTTTACTTAAATCAGGGTGAAGAATCGAGTTAGATGGATTTATTTTGGTTTAACTTTTAGTCGAGGACAGGGTAATAATAAGTAACCAGCAACTCAACAGATTTGGCTGAGCACAGCAATAGGCAAGCTGTTAGTCATTCTTTGCATCCCTATTCTCTCCTGTTCTAATGGTTTCTGAGTGCCATCATGTCATGTCTTTACACCTGCAGTTGTCTTTTAGAGAGAAGCACAGATTCCTGGGATTGGATGTGCAAAGGAGACTCGAGGTGTTTCCAAGGGTGCTGGGAGGAGCACCCCACAGGGCAGCACTCAGGCTCGAGTGACCTGCCAGCCACTGGACCATCAGCACAGCCAATCCTTCCTCTTGCTTCCTGTGTCCAGTGATGCTACTGTGAACTGTCTTGATCTCAAATAACATCTTGCTCTTACCAACCTGGCAAAAGATGAACTTGTCTCCCAGGCAGGGCTTGTCTGCAAAACACACATCCCAGGGATGGGAACCCAGTGACAGGCATGGCGATGCCTGGGCAGCTCTTAGATGGGTGCAGATAAAGGTCTGCCTGCAGTCCCTCCGCCATGGGCTGCTCTGAAGAGGAACCATGAGATGCTTCACCCCAAACAGACTCCACCAACACCCCAATATTACCCAAAGAAACCAGCTGGCACTTGGGAATGTTGGCGTATTGTGTGTGCGGAGGAACACAGACAGCAATTCCTGGTGCTGACCTCCCAGAGCTCCCACACAACCTCAGGTGTATCCTGCCCACCCCAAATCCCTGCCCTTCCAGCCTGAGGACATCATACATCAGCAGCATTAAAAGCCAAGGGAATCTTTCCTCATAGAAATTAAATCTCAAGCAATTGCCCTTGGAAATGCCTTAAAATGAAACATTTTAGTTGGATAAAGTTTTGTTTGGATTAAGTTTGGAGTTTTTCCCAACCAGAACTGTAGAACCTATGGAAAGCTTCAACAGGTGGGTCAGACCTGAGGTTCCCTGAAGGCAGGTACGTGCAACCCTTTTCTCAGGGAAAAGAAATTCCAGAGGCCACCCTGAGGCTCGGAAATGAAACCTGCTTCCTGCATGGAGAAACATCCTCATCTGTGCTCAGGTGCTGCCTCACTCTGTGCCAGGAGCGTATCCAGCCTCCACCTTCTCCTGCTTGAAAATACCACCTGGAGCCCAACTTCAGGGGGGTGAAAATCAGCTGAATTCTAGGGAATCCAGTAAAGTCCCCCACAGGGACATCGGTGGGGCTCAGGCACAAGGGTTATAAATAGCAAATTCTATGGAATCTAAACCTGTCCTTGTCCTGATACTGCTGAGCTTTCTTGGAACCTTGGCTGATTCCTGACAAACCTGGTGTTAGATCAGTAGCTCTGCATAGAAATATCTGGGCTCCATAAGGCACTGTGAGGATATTGTGGCAGGAATTCAGCCTGGGATTCTGAGCTATAGGTAGAATTCATCTAAACCAGCAAAGCTGATTCTGAAACCCAAATCATGGCACCACTTAGAGAACAATCTTTGTGTTGCCGTGTCAGTGAAAGCCTCTGGGTTGGGAAATTTTGGCAGTCCACTGTATGAAATTGTATACATCACAGCAGCAAGCATCAACCAAAGGGACAATTCAAGGCCCAAACAATTACTTTTTCCTTTCCATAGTGACAGTGACCTTTATTTGGTCCTGATTTCTCATGGTTCATTTTGGGTTATTGGTTTGGGCTGGTTTAGATTCCATACCATACATACCATACCATACCATACCATACCATACCATACCATACCATACCATACCATACCACATCATACCATTACAAACCATACCATTCCAGACCATACCATTCCATAGAATACCCTTCCCTAATCTAACCTACTATATCATGTCA
>JAWWEW010000012.1:18861123-18960555 GCA_035583185.1 Anabacerthia variegaticeps | reverse complement strand
AGATTCATAGTGTTTGATTGTATATAGTTGTAATATATGTTAATATATATATATAAATCTTTCATATAATTGTCTTTTTGGTACTTTTTTCCCTTTTCTCTTTGGGGGGGGGGGGAAATCCGTGTGGCCGGCAGTTGGGTTTGGCACGGAGCCAACTCAACCCTCCACACTTTCCCTTGCCTGTACTATCCTGAGAACATTGAATTGAAAGAGGAAATACAGGATAAAAGAGTATTGTTGCTCTTCCACAGGGAAACATGATGGATTTTGTTACAGCACCGTCTGTTTTAAAGAGCTGACTGACCTTACAGTTACCCTTTTCTATTTTAATTGGCAATAAGTTCCATTCCATTTCCCTGAGGTCATAGAACAGTTTGGATTAGAAGGGACCCCTAAAAGTCATCTAGTCCAGCCTGGTTTGCCCATCATGGTGCCTGCCAATTCAATCAATCAAACAGTGGCTATGCCATGGAAGGAGGACTCCTTTCAACAGAGTTAAAAAACACTGTGGGTGATTAGAGACCCTCTTGTCAGTCACCTCATTAACATTAAAGTCAGTGGTGAATGTCATGAAAGTAATACTAAAACTATGATACACAAAAATCTCTATAGACAGCATATATTTTGTATTTTTTTGAATTTTTGTAATAAAAATTAAAAATTACCATTTGATATACAATCAAATGGTGATTACTGATTTTTGTCTAAAGTAAAATTCTTCATTAGTTTCTTATATATGATCTATTTCAAATTAACTTTGGAGCTGCTGATAAGCTCCTATAATATAGACAAGACTGATGTTCAGAAATATACCTGCTATTTAAAAAACATAAGACAGGCAAAAGCAGAAAATAACTTGAAAAGAAAAAAGAAAACTTATGTATATAGAAAGAAGCTGTAAAAGATTGCTTTTGTGTTGAGGGCTCTCACATCACTAAAGCAAACAAAAAAACTTAGGCACGTTCATGTGTATATTAATACTGCCGTGAAAGGACTGTACAATAACATGACTTTTCTGCCAAAACCTCTTTGAAGTTGCTGACATTTCACAATCCATTACAGAGGTCATCTAATGGCACAACATAAAAGCTATACCATTCCCTTTCCTGAAATCACCTTGTTTAAAGAGAGCTCAGGTAGCTCTTTGTTGTGTGTAGATACACCCTCAGGGACTCCCAGCAAGCAGAAAGATAGAGGCTTAAAAATATCCTAAAATTATCCCCGACCAGTTTCTTGATTCCACCAGCTGTTTCAACCTTGCCTTGACTACCCTCAAGCTATCAGGTAGGAGCTGATCATGCTTTTCTCCTTGTTCAGCTACAACAAACATGCTGCAGAAGGTGAAGGAAATATTTCACACTGCTGAAATGACAGGCACAAAGTAAGATTTTTACTGTATTTTGGTCCTAGTAGTTCTCCTTCACAATCCCTCTTCATGAGGAGCTCTGTCTCTTTCGTGAACTGGTGCTAATTTCAACTGCAAGTCTGCTGTGGTTTCTAGGTGAGATCAGTTTCATGTTTTAGTCCAAATACCAGAAGCAATCAAATTAAACTAGGCACTAATCATCGAAGAATTTAATATTTAATCAGGAAACTGTATAAGTGATGGTAATAGTTCTTAGTTCTCTTTCACATGCTAAAAGCCAAATGAACTATCAGTAGCTGGAAAAAGGTACTGAAAAAACTGCCTTTTATCATCACTGTTATCTATAGCAATTTTGGGAAATTGTGCTGAAACAATAATAAAATATTAGGAAATTGTAGACATCATGAAAGAGGGAAAGGGACATATGCCATTTTACTCCTTGAATGTATTTTTAACACAATAACAGAAATCCATGGGTCATTTGACACAGCCCAATTAACATGCATTCAAGATGTTCTAGCTATATAATTAAATTCAATTCACAAGAATAAACTTCTACCCAACAAGAACTTTGTAAACAAAACACCAGAGCATTTTCAAAGCAACGTCAATCTTGTAATTTATCTTTGTCAAACTTCTTCCATGATCAACAGTAAAACAGCATTTTTACTCCTTGCTCTGCAGATCTTCATATTGAAATAAAGCTCCAGGCATTTTGGTTGCAACCATCTACCTGTCACAGAGACACCTGTTTAAAACTTTTCCGTGCTAAGCTGTTGGGGCTAGAGCTGCAAACCTGGGGAAGCTCCTGAGGTCAGGAAATACGGCATTGCTTCTTTATCCAAATTTGCACACACAAGTTTCGGCAATGCAGTTCCAGAATAACTCCTGTTTCCCGGTGTTTTATCTCAGAAATGGGTTCAGCCCCTGCAGCAGTAAGAGTAGCACAGAAAATGTAAACGTGGTAGCAGTGCCCTGGGTAGATGAGATTGCATAACCTCAGGCAGCTGAGCTTTGTGCTTCCTGGGGAAAATGAGTCCCCACGGCACCCATCCCCGATGGAAACAGCTCAGGCTGTCACAAACAGGAGCGGTTTACTCTATAAATAAAATACTGATTTAAAAAATTGCACTGCCCATCAAACCATTTGCTCTAATCAGGATATATTTAACTGTGATTAACTTTGATTTGTTATTTTAAAGCCAAGATTTAACAAAAGATATATTTGATTCAGTGGAGAATTATCTGATAAGGAGCTAGAGCAGATCAAATGGACTTGGCAGTAACTCCGGAGAGGTTCACAGTGCATTGAGTCAAGAAGTAACTCCCTTACCAACCACACCACCAACTGCACCAATGCGTTATACACCCAGCTCCTTTCAATTTGCCACATCCTTTGGGCTAGATTTGTTTTGCTCATTCTTGTGAAAAGTGCCAGACTGGAGGTGTTGGAATCCAAGTTCCTCTTTTATCAGCAGAGTAGCAAACAACAACAGTTCCTGTGTACTGCTGAGCTTCAGGCCAGCTCTGGAGCAGCTGCTCCCAGGGCCAGGAATAGCTTTGCATCTGCCATACTGATGCCTTAAGATCCATAGTATATAGGTTTTTAAACCAGCTTTTAACTCTTTAGAATAGTGTTAGCCAATCACCCTTTGTAGCAAATTTTTGAAATATTGTTTAATGTTGCTCCTCAAGGATTTCAATGAATAGAGATTTTAGCAAGAACATCTAGTTTGTGCAGAAGGTACCTAGAAAAACATAACAGGAGATATATTCTAGTCAAAACCTTTCAGAAGGCCCAGAAGGACTGAAATGATTCCAAGCAGGACAGAAGATGTTGATGAAGAGGAGGATATAGAGGAAAAGGTGGTCTTTTATGACCCCCCACTCAATCCAGAGAGCCATGTCGAGGGTGGTACTAAGGGAGGGACAGTTTTGGAAGTGGATGTAACACTAGTAGGTAATGCTTTGAATTGTTAATTCGGTAAGCAAATAAAAGCAAGAGACTTTGGAAACCCTGTATGCACACTTTGGAAGGAATTAGATTCTCGTGCATCCAACACTGTAATAGAAGGAATGCTGCCTGCTAAAACTTACAGATTGAGTCACGGGGGTTTTCTCTTAAGAGCCAGTTTCAGGCATCAATACTAATTCATATCTAATTAAATATGACAGTTTAATTACCACCTCCTTATTAACTTGTTACAACAATCTTACTGCTACCACAGAGGCTACAACTACTGATCAAGAGTTTTGGATTTTCAATACTGGAAAACTTCTTATTCTTGCTGCAGAGATCAAGGGGTAGACATCAAACAACTTCAGCTATTTGTGAACTCAGCTGTGGAACATTATCCATGTCTCAAGATGTCCCATCTCCACATGTGTGTACTAATCATTGAATGTAGGTAATTTTGTGAATGCTTATTAAAACAGATTAAATTAAACCCTAAATATTTCAAATCCCATAATGTCAGCTTCTGAGCCAAAGCATGGTTTCAGGGCGGGCCAGAGTACAGAATTCCTGTGTTTGTACCCAAGTGGGTGGATATTGCAGAGCAGGACTTGCCCCTGCTCATTTGAATCTTCTGAGAAAGGAACAAAACTCTCTAAGTTTAGTTCACAAATTATTTTTATAAGGTCCAGCCTACATTTGACCCTGAGATTAGCTCAGTTGGTTTGAGCACAGTGCTAATAACACCAAGGTTGCAAGTTTGATCCCCATTTTGGCCATTCACTTAATAGTTTGACTCAATGATCCTTGTGGGTCCCTTCCAACTCAGAATATTCTGTGATCATATTAGTTTGTTCACAGGAGAAAGAAAAGCAGACTGCAAGTCAGCAAAGCAAACAAAACAGAGGTGACTGTTTTTTTACAATTTTTTCTCAAAAAATGCTTATTGCCTTGATTAACGTTTCAGTTACATCAGTGAATTTTTAGTGCTTGATTCCAGTTTCACTCCCAGTTTGTCATAACAGCTCCATGGAGTCAGTGGAGCAGCACAGGTGTAACCAAGGGAAGCATTTACTCATTAGCAGTTAAGGCCACAGCCAGAAGCAATTTTAAGTCCTACAGCATGTCACAAATGATAATCATATTGAGCTGCTCACAGCATCTTCTTCTCCATTTTAATTTCCAAGGATAAATGAAGCAGCACAGCCTCGCAATTCCCAGAGCACCTCCTTGAACATGTGTATCTTTCCCAGCATGCTTTTACGGGAATAGCTTCCAGCCTCATCTGCCTGTTGATCAGCTTCTCAATGCTCACCTTCCCTTCAGCCAAGCTGCCACTTACACAGAGAACGGCCTCCAAACTGACAGATTTTTCACAAGCTACTCTACAATCTACAGATTTATTTCTGTTGCAATGACTTAGGAGAAAAAAAAAATCACCAAAAATTTACTCTCTAAGGAGTTTAGAGACAAAGGTGGCACTTAGATGTAAAAATGAATCAGCATATAGACAAAAAAAATGCAGTAGATTATATTTTCTTGGGTTGCATAATGGGACATGAGGGCCACTAAGATGATTAGAGGGATGGAGCACTTCTGCTGCAAAGGAGGGCTGAGAGGACTGGGATTGCTCAGCCTGGAAAGGAGAAGGCTTTGGGGTTACCTAATTGCAGTACCTGAAAGGAGCCTACAAGAGAGATGAGAAAGACTATTTAAAAGAGCAGGTAGTGACGAGGGGCAATGACTTTAATCTGAAAAAGTAGGTTTAGATTAGATACTAAAAAGAATTTTTTTTTTTTACTGCGAGGGTGGGCAGGCCCTGACACAGGTTGCCCAGAGGGGCTGTGGCTGCACCATCCCTGGAAGTGTCCAAGACCAGGTTGGATGAGGCTCTGAGCAACCTGATCTAGTGGAAGGTGTTCCTGCCTATGGCAGGAGGTTGGAGTGAGATGATCTTTAAGGTCCCTTCCAACCCAAACCATTCTGGGATTCTATGACTTATCCTCAGGTGTGAGCATCTGAGGGGACACTCTCAACCAGATTCTCATGTGCAGTGAGGTTTTTTTAATCCCACTCTGCCAGTGTAAAGAGACTTGAAGAATATTTATTGCAACTTTAAAACACCAGAGAACACTAAGGAAGCTTTGATGTAGATATGAATAAAGCCCTTTACTTTTTATAGAACTATGACAATGACAGTGATTGTGTTTGCAGGTGAGTCAGCCCACACAGGACTGTGTTATCCAACAAAGGCAGTTATAAAGGAAAACAAGAACTTTGCCTACGAAAATATTGCATTCCAAAATCACAGCAGTTTTATCTTCTGTGCATGTTTCCCCAGCCATCAGATACTCCACAGGACACAGATAAGTAATCTAAAGGTTTATGTCTTACCAGCAGGGCATCATGTAAACAGAAAATACTCACCCTTTCTTTGTCCTGTCTACTCACATTTCATAAAATAGCAGACTAAGTGCCAAACGCTTTTCATAACTCTGCTGCCTTTGCTCATTTTCCTGCTCTTTTCCTCGGAAGGGCAGTGAGTACACTGCACTCAATACATCCTGACAAAGAGATGGGATTATGTGCTTTCCTTGACTTCATCTGTGCATGAGACACTCTAGCACAATTCACCAGACACTTCAGATAAGAGGAGCCTAAGAAGTGGGAGGAGATAAATGAAATGAAGAACAGAAGTGATAGTATTACTTTTCTGCCAGCATTAACTTACTTCTAATCTGACTGTGGATTTCACAGGGTAAAACCCTTGATCCACAGCAGTTCAGGATTTGACATTTCTGGAATATGCATCTATTTTCCTCTAACTCACTTTTTCTAACTAACTCTAACTAACTTTTTCTTTTCTTGAGTGCCTGGACTCATTTCACATATATGCTTCATGTTAATAACCAACCAGTACTTTCCTGCAATATCTTGTCAGATAAATTCTGGCCTCATTTCGAAATTAATATTTTGACAATACTTCTGCAGTTTCAGTCAACTTTGAAGATAAAATTAGAGAAAAATATATTATTTTATTAAATAATATAATTAAATAATATAAAAATAAATATAATAATATTGATAATAATAATATAATTAAATAATATAAAAATATATTATAAATAATAATAAAAATAAATAATAAAATAATTAATAATAATAATTAAATAATATAAAAATATATTATTTTATTTGTAAGAGAAAGGTCTGAAGTTCCCTTGACTCATTACGAAGGGAGAGTATTTGGAGCTGCAAAAATGAAATGAAGAGAAATAAAATGAAGTCTCAGTCATGCTGAACAAAGTTCACAGACACAAGAAGAGAGATGATGGTAATATGTATGTGGCATTCCCTATGGACTAGTTTTCCTGGCCTCCTGTCCATGTGTCTGTGACATGGAGAGAGACAAAATACACAAGGAGGAATTTCCATGGAATGATGCTGCAAAGCAGAAAGTGTACCGAGTGATGACAGAGATGGTAATCTTCAACCACCTGAAGGTTCTGTGCAGAAGTTTATATTGCAGCTTGTCTCTCCTCTAGACTTCTTATCCCTCTGTCACCCCAAAGCAGAAGGCTCCCAGCTGCTGGTACAGCTCTGATCCCTCTTGTACTCTGAGCATTCCTCTTCACTCACATACATTCAGTTTCCTTCTTTGGAAACTGGGTCTTTCCTACTGTATGCACAAAAAAACTTGTCAGCCCATAGCTTATAAATTCATTGGCCAGTTTCCCTGAAACTCAACCACAAGGTAGGAGACTTAAAAATATTCTGTGCCAGACGCCAGAGAAACCACACAAAATAAAGCACTTCATGTATCTCTTTGGCACAGACTTCACTCAGGGCTTCCTCAACGTGCCAGGCATCAGCTACAATGCCCAGACCCAGAAGAAACCAGGCTCCCTCAGACACAGCTCAAAAGAAGCACTGGAGCCCTCTGCAGCTCTTGACCGTTCAGGAGGATTCTGCTGTGACTTTGCAGTGGCCACTGAAACTGGAGCTGTGACTGTCACATGCAGGGATTGTTTCTCTGCCCTGCAGTGAGAGCACCCACAGAGCCAGTGGCACTGCTCATGCTCACAGCACCCAGGGCTGCAGGGCCAGCCTGTAACTAGCTGGGAAGATAGCGAGTACCTTTAATGGTTTTAAACTCAAGTAATATCTAATTATGAAATAATTCCGCTTAAAAGAGATTTTTGTTCTAGGAAAAAATTAGAAATATGAATTCACAGTTGATGTCATCTGCATAATTTCAGTGCATTCAGCAGAACTGCACCATTTTAGATCAACTAAAAAGCTAGATTCAAAATGCAGCCCTTTGATTAACTACCTGGCAAGGACTTCATTCATGCTCAATTTACACAAGGTACAAAATCTTTGCTGTTCTCCAGTATTAACAGAAGCTTTGCCCTCTTAATTATTTAAGATAATACAATGAGGTGGTCACTGACCTGGTAGAATAATGAAAGAGACAGTCACTGAGCTTTAGATTATCTTCAAGCAAGCTAAATTTTCACTTTTTCTGTGAAGCTCCGTAATTTATTCAACACTGCCATCTGTACTTCTCATAAAGGAAATACATTTTTTCCCAATAAAACATGAAATGTTAGTGAGGGATAAGTAAAGCTTAATCTTTTGCTTGAATTTGCATCAGGGAGTACTAAAGCACAATATTTTACCAACAGCATTAACCTTTAGATCAGAGATTCTTGCCTTCTTTGCAGTACTGCAACTTCTGCACATTTCTGTTTTTCTGGAAGGATTGCCATTAAAAGCAATGACTAAATTAAACTCTTTGCTTCAGAATCACTCCCAGAACATTAAAACACTCTTGGAGGTGCCTCTACAAGTAGTTGGATAGATGGAAGGAACTATAGTTGAGTTATGTAAGCCCTACATACGAATCCTTTTGTGAACTCTTTTCTATTTACAGAAATGATTCTTTCCTAAAATTCTTCAGAAATACAGAGAACAAATAAAGTTTCTAAAATGAAGTTACAATTTCCACTGGACCTGTAACTCGACCACAACTTGTTAATGCAAGAGTGACTTTTCACAGAGGAAGAGGCTGTGTGCAATAGATTTTCCATGTGTAAAAACCATTAATTTACAGTTTTAACAACTCAGTGCTAAAGGCAGCTGCTGCAAAGGGTATTTTCTGTTATGCTGTAGGAACCACCAACCAAAAACACCAAACCACCATCTTTTCAAATATCAAACTTTCAAATTATGTTAAAAGAAAGTTACAGCTAAATCTGCTTCCCATTTATAGGCAGAGGACTCTTTCCAGAAAAATAACAGTATAAGTGTGGCTTTCTCAAAGACAGCATCATACCAGAGACAAGTCTCAGGGCCCTTTCCCTGAGTCATAGCTCAAGACATGAGGTTTGTATCTCAATTTTATCTGGAACACAGTGTGTACTGTGAAAAGTGGTAGCATTTATCTCCCCATTCTAAGCAAGTTTTGGGCAAATGGCAAATGGAGAGTGACTCTACAGTTTGATTATTGCTTCAGCTGGAAGCACGCTCTAAGAAATGTTTAATTCTATCCATAAACTGGAATAAGGGGAAGGACCGAGAGCTGGGATTATTCCCAGAACATTGTCTGCATCAGACATTAAAAGGTGTCAGGAGTAGGGGAAGATCCACGCTCAAATCCCCATTCCAAATTAGGCAAAGGCAGGACAGTTCTCATGATTTCCAGAGGAATTAGTATTACAAAGAGCCTCTGGGTATGGACACAAAGCTGTTGGTGAATACTGCCACATCTCAGGTACGGGCTGTGACAGCGGCATTAACTAATTCCACAAATATATAGCAGAAGAAAATTTATAGGTGCTTCACCAGTGAAAACTGCACTGCTGAGAGACACCTGTCCCCATGGTCAGTCAAGAGCTGAGGAAAGATTTTTGTGAATGCTAGTGACATCTAAATACTGGCATCTAAAAGAAGATTTAGTGCCTATATGTTTCTGCAAATCAGCCCTAAGGAGACTTTTCCCATCCTAGGCTTTCAAAAAGAAAAGATTAATTGGTCATCAATAACATTCTTTATCTTCCTGGCAAACTCTTGCTGGATACAAAATGTAGCTAATCATGTCAATCCATTTTCTTCTATTGTTGACATGAAATATCATATACCTCCAGGCTAGAAAGGTTTCCTCATTTTTGATTTTGGAATAGTTTCAGACAACTGAACCTCCAGACAGTGGAGTGCAATTGCTGAGGGAAGGGTGCAGCAGCACCAGTGCCATTTTGCACACAATTCATCATTACTCTTTGCTTTCCAGAAATTTAGCCCTTCTACAGGCTACCCTTGAATTTTACCTTTTGTTCTTTCAGGGAGAAATGAGTCAGAAAGTTTAATAGGCAGAATATCTTTGAAAGACATGACCTTAGACACAAAACCAAAGGCACTCTTGGAGGAAAAAAAGGTGAATAGACAATATTCTGATTGTTGCAAAAGCGCTCTTGAAAAGATAATTTGGAATTGTGCCATTTCAAATACAGCCACTCTGTAATCATCCCCCTCAGTTTAAATGTCAAGAGATCAGTTCTCCTGAAGGTGCATTGCTAAGTCTGCATTAGTGCATCCTTACTGCTCTGAGGCTTTACATGCACATGGCAAAAAAGGCTGCAGAGACCTTTATTCTATAACATTGCTGTCAAAGTTAGCATGGTTTTGGTAATTGTACAAAGCCATAAGACAAGAAATCACCCACCACAGTTCACAAATCATTGAAAGAGCAGATTTTTGCTTCAGGACGAGCAGCAAATAGGTCAGCACTACCTTTCTCTGGAATGAGCCTGCCTGGCTTCCCACCAGTTGTTAGCAAAAGGGTAACAGGATTCTGTCAAAAATGCATCAAGGCAATTGTCACCTGAAGGTAAAAGATTTGTATATTCCACCAAACACTTGTCAAAAATGACCTATGAGGAAAGGCAGCCCTCAAATATTCTTACAGAGATTTAATCTTAGGTCCAGATGTTAAATAAAGTCTTTAATACTGCTTTTCACTGGTATGCCAAGTACCTCGATGGAGCTTTCTTGAGAAGAAATTAATTTCCTGCATGATACACATCACCATGTTGGATTCTCTTGTCTGCCTGCCTCTTCAGGTAGAGAAGGCTGACCTGTCTCAGGCTGAATATTTATTCATAGCATAGCAAGGACTTCACTAGTTTGTCAGATAGAACATGACGATTCTAAATTAAAAAATTAGTAGAGTGGAAGCAGAGATAATACCAACTTACACCCAGCACACTAACTTAAACCACCTTAAACAAAATTCTCCTCCCTTAAATTGCAAGATATTATAAAATAATTGGAACCTACATGACCAGTAGGAGTCAAATGAAATGTAGTATTACTGTGACTGAAACATTTAAGTCAGCTGAGTCCCAGAAAAACCCTCCTGAAATCTCTATGTAACACATTTGGACTACATTTTTTAGTGGGTATGTGAGAAAAGATAGATTGAATATCTTCCTCATTCTTGGTGATGTATGAGGCAAATAATTAAATCCAGGAGAATAAAATTCTCCTGAGCTATTTCCTGTACTACAGCTATAGACAAATTACATAAAAGCAGTTTTATTATTATTGCTTGACCAAAATAAATACATCTAACTTGGAGTTAGGTCTCCCACTTTGAAAAACTATGTCACCATTATCTAAGTGAATAATAGTGTCAAAATAGAACATTTATGAGATGGACAAAGAAACAGGAGGGCTGGTAATAGCTGCCAGAGAATCCTGGAATATGTAATGAGTTTCTAAACGCTAATTAAAAATTAAGAAGTTCATATAAAAAGAAGTGATTATTTGTCAGCAAGCTTTCAAATACAGCCTTTGTGAACAGCCACAAAGGGGAAACCTGGACATTACAGCAGAGCTGAAATACAGCACTCAACTGATATAGGGCAACTTCACAGGATTCAGGAATCAAACCTGCAGAGACATGGAGTAAAACCAGGTTGGTGTCTCTAAAAAGGGGGGCTGATTTTGAATCAAATGAAATACTGGTTTAGAAAGTGTCAGTTTTACCCTGAAAAATACAAGCACAAGAGAAACTGGATTATTGCAATTTCTTTTCATTTTAAAAACTAAGTGAAAAATTTTTTTCCATCGATGTGTCTACATAATGGTCTTCTCAACAAACTCATTATCATATCAGTATCTATTTTTCTACAGGATTGCCTAGTTCATGGAATTTACATCACCTTCTTCCATGCTCGACCTATGTGCTTTCCCAGTGCTGCTGGGCATGTGGTCTAGAGGTTACATGGTTTTCATGCATGAGGTACAGCAAAATGAACACAGGGAGCTGATTTCAGCAAGAGGAACCCATCTACTTGGATAAAGACATAAATAATACATGCCAGCACTATCATTTTACAGCATCTCTTCCCTTGCTTTTTTTGCCTCAGGTGACAACAGTCCTGGAAGGTGGGGTCCAGGCTCAGCCTTCACATCTCAACATATAACAGAGGTTCAAAAAAATTCATGAGATCACAAACAGGACTGTCAAACTGTGTAAGGGGATTTTCAGAGAACATCACAAGACCCCAACCTGGCTGGTTATTCTGAGCAAAATCAGTTCTTCTCCCTGATTCAGATAATTTGTTTCCAAAGATCAACTTCCCATGTCTTGTAACTTTTCTGATACTGAATTATGTAAAAGTTTTTGACACATTCAAAGAGCTCCATTCAAGTTCCTAAAAGGAATGACAGTCATTAGTGCCACTGGCAAACAGATGCACAACAGATGAATGAAATGTTTGAGACTAACATAAAAAGCACATCAAGATTCAAAATAAACATCACGTTTCTTTGACTAAACTTGCTTTAAAACAAATGTGTAGACCTCATATAATGAAGAAAATAGAATACCTGCAGAGAAATTCAAACATGCACAGAAAACCCTCCAAACACTTTTACCCAAGCAACAAGAAACCATGGTCCTAAAAATCACCTGGAGATCTTTTTCTGTTGGTTTCTTTTTTTTTTTTTTCTTTTAATAACAAATATAGGAAAATAAAAACCTTACTACATGCTTTGCTCTGTAAATGTTGCAACCACGGAACAGGTCAGTCCTTCCAACAATGCCCATCTCAGCCAGGGATGCAGCTGCAGAACAAAGTAACCAGGCTCTCCCTTCCCTCTCCCTGCTTGTGGCAGGCATTCAGCAGTGTGGCAGTTCCTCCCAAAGCCCTTGTTCAGTCTCTCCTTGGAAATTAAGCCCTTTACAGTTGCCTTCTGGCTGATTATTTTCCTGAATTTGCTTGTCTGATACTTCTTCCAGCCCTTGCATATGCTGCAACTTGAACTATTTTCCTCTATTTCTTAGCTGAGGTAATCCTGTTTAGTGCAAAATTCGTTTATCTAGTCATGTTATTAAAGAATGAATGATCAAAACCACACATGGAAACTTGATCTCCTCTCCTGTCAGATGCACCAGGCTGATGTTTTCAATTACATACCAACAGATACACTACTCTGCAAACTATGAACAGGGAGTTGTGTTTCTCCTTTTGCAGATTTCAAACTTTCAGAAATGTGTCATTTAAAAGATTTATCTCACAGCACATGTATAAGGTTATGTCCAAACGAATAACTAGACAGCATATGATCATAGGGGCAGTGTTTCGCTGCAATCTTGCACACTCCTTTTGCCCAAGGAGAACAGGAAACCCCTGGAGTTCTTTGAACCATTGCTTCCTCTCCCTAACCTGGGCACTGTCCAGTCTTTACTTTGCCCTTGAACACAGGATCAAGTAATACCCCATTTCATAAAAACTCAAATACCTGGTATAGAGTTAATTATGCCAAAATGAAACAGGTGATAATTCAGATAAAAGCCACTCCTCACTCTTATTTAGGACACTCTGGATCTTCAGCCAGAGAAATGGAAATCTGTGAAAGGGTACCTGTGATGGACTATATCCAAAAGAAGATTAAGCCACAAAATAGAAATATCTTGATGGATTTATTCCATTAGTCTGCAGAAAAGAGGGACATTTCATGTGAAGAAATTTCAGTTTAAATCACTGAGCCAATTTTATTTTGGCTGTAACTGAGTTAGATATCAATGGAGCTACAAGTAGAATAAATTTGTCCTCTGGGATTAATGTTTTGATTTTGTGGTTTAAATATTTTATTATTTACCCGGTGAGTTATTTTTATATTACACTACCTTTTCAGTCTGAAGTAAGAAGACTAATTTCCATTCCTGTGGTCAAAGCCATTATCTCCAAAGCACTTATTCAGATGGTACATTTCACTTTAAATTTTATTCCAGTTCCAACTGTACTGTTTTCTATTTACATTTCTGGTGCAGGTTTCAGCCTTCTGTCTGTGTGAGCTGAGTTATTCACAGTTAGAATTTTATTGCACCTAAATTACAAGTTTGGAATGTTGCTTCACATGTGATTAATTTGAGTAATTGTCATGGGTCTGCCAAACAGCCCGTGTTCACTGAGATGAGGCTTTATAAATTAGACAGGTAGTGGGTCTACCAGGAGACTTTATGCAGAAGATAAAGGCTGCAATAGCTAGTGGTGTTTTCATGTGTAATTAGAAAATGCATTGTTCTCCAATTAAGGAAATTAATTAAAATCAAGCAGATGGTAATCGGGGCATATTGCAATATCATTTTCTCTAGCACATGCATTACTCTCAGGTGCTATCAATGTACAGTATTGGTTTTACACTGTAAATTTATCTCCAGGGTACATATCCTGACTAGCTATTTCTTAATATATTCTTCTCACTTATTTTTCAATTATTTTTCATCTAACTGCAATTAATCCTGTGCTACACATAAAAGGCAGTGGCTTCAAAATATTTACTAAAGGATATTTTTCTTTTCCACAAGAGTTCTGGTCAAATGCAAAGTAGATGAACAAATATTTCATCGATGAAAACTGCAAATTCATTTCATTGATTGTGTAATAGAATGAGAATGATCACCATATTGACCCTTGAAAACTTAAAATATTGCTCAGTTTATCAGATGTTTAACATTCTCCATGAAAATGTTTTACACAGAAATTGCATCATTGTTATTTTCTTTCTAAACACCTCAGAGTTCTGAAGGGAAGGTAGATAACAGACCAGCAAGCCTCTGGAATGGCAAACACCTGACAAAAGCTAAAAATCAAGCCCTCAAAACAAGCTGTGATGTTTTCCTCATTTCTCAACAAACACTCAATAATACCAGAGACTCTTGGAAACCCCAGATCAGCTTCCCCAGGTGTAAAGGCTGAAATTTCAAAAATACAAGTGACAGTAGCTGGGGTAGCCCTTTCACCTTCAGTCATTCAAAATGCTTGATTATGCTCCCTTCGGCACAGTAAACATATACACGTATTCTGTGTATTTATTATGATGGAAGTGATGCATAACTGTATTCAGATTTTAGTGAAAACCAATGGAAAAACCTCCTTTCAAACAATTTTTTGATCCATGCCACTTGGTAACAACACATGGCTCCCTGTCCAATGGAGTTTTAACTGAATTTGGCTGAAATGTGTCAAGTAACTGACTTAGTATCTGGAAACCAACATGTTTATGATTAACAAACGTCCCCATCCTCACCTGAAAAAAAAATAAATAAATAACATAAAAGGGGAGAGCTGATTTTTGAAGCATTGCACAGTCGGAGCCCCTTGCCATGTTAAGGCCTGAAAGCAGGTTCAAAAGAGTAATGCACAGTTCCAGAAGGGACACCTGTAATGACTTGCCTGTCTAGCAGAAAATTCAAAGTGCATCTCGAAGGTGCAGAGATAACCTCGGGCTGCATTTCACAGTGCCACTTCAGGCATTGCTGAGGATCACAGAGTATGCCTCAGTGACTCTCTCCTTGCCTGTGCTTATTAGGAAGAACTCCCCTATGAAGGTCTGATCCAGGATTCGCCATACCCAGCAGGGCAGGCACTACGAAGACCTCAAGTCTCACTGAAAGATGTCCACCCCCCTTGCTCAGTTTTGTTGTGTACAGGAAAGCAGCATTGCTTAAATTTGGATGTTTCACCACAATTCACCTTCCTCATTAACAACATCATCTTTAATGTGGCCTGAGGCTCCTGTACCATCTCTCTGTTCCTCTAATACACCCCCGTGGGTCAATATTCCTGCCTTACATCATTGGCTTAAAGACTTTTAACAAGCTGGCCATTTGAAAGAGATTTTAATCCCTTTTTTTCCCAGCAAAGATACTTCTTTATCCTTGAATCCAAAAGGCTTCTGTAAACACAAATCAATATGATCTTTTGGGTACTTAAATAACTTCCTAATTATAACGTCAAGCTCCTGGTATTGAAAGTCCTTAAAATGAGAGATGCATACTGTGAAAAATGAAGAAGTATTACATACATAAAGAGCTATTTACTTTAGGTATGTAACATCTTGACCCAGCTTTGTAGTGAATAATGTGACCTTAGAAAAGCTGTTTAACCATGTTTCAATCATCTATCTGGAAAATAAAAGCAGTATCTGTTATTACAGATGATTGCAAACTGATCAACAAATGTTTACAGAATCTTTTCACATTGCATGTTGACAGAATAACACCAAGGTAATCTAAATGGACAAAGGACCCTGTAAATTCAGATTGCAAGGAGTACTTTGATTAGCTTGCTTTTATAAACATGTTAGCTTGGCTTCATCATCCTCTGCAGGTACAGCCTGGAGTTAAAAACTCAAAGTCAGACTAGAGAGAAGTACCACTGTCTGTAATCCTGTTACATGAAATGATCTTATGTACATGTCTGTTTCTTCTCTTCTCTCTGGGCTTTATATTGGATGATCTTATTTTCTATGACTCTTCTGTGTTAATATTCTGTTTTGTCATCAAGCAGGTCCATGAAATTGCCCAGAACTGTAGACATGTTAAAGTAGAACTCAGAATAGAGAATAAAATTATAGACAAGGCAGCAAAATAACCTTATTGTTCTAAATTATCTATATACAATAAAGATGAAGAAGGATGACAAGAGGCAATGATGAGAGCCATGAATCTGGGAAGCTGTTGAGTAGAACACTGAGGGAATAGCCCTTTTTTGGCAAAAGAGATTTGTTATTTTGCTTTTAAAGTCAACTGATATTTCCTAAACAGCAGCACAAGGTCTCTAACGGTTCAAGCAATAGCCCTGGCCATGGAAGGATTCCCTTTCAGCTCTTCTAATTGAAGTCAGTTTATCTCCTTTAGTAAAAATTGCAAAATTTCTATATCATACATTTTTCAGAATGCCACAAGGATGATAGATGTTTCTGGTAACAGTTGGGTCAGAAAATAATAAGCCTTTGATCATAATCATTCCATAGGTCCAGCTTTGCCTGTACAAGGAAGAGTGAATGTGATATGATAAATGGAAACAGAGAACTGAGCAGCAAATTCGACCCTCCTCCTACCTCCCATTCAGTTTATGTGTCTCAAGGCCAAATCCATTTTGACCAAACAGATTTTCTACAGATATTAAAATGGACAAGAGCTGATCACACACATACTTTTCAATTAGAAACACTGCTGATCCCCAGTCCGTTTTGTGGTACAATTTTCTTATGGCTTTAAGGACAGAAGATCCATTACTGTGCAAACTGAAAGTGCAGTTTATATGCTGATGTAGTTCACTTGCCAGAAGAATCCAGAAAATTATATGTCAGGAACAAAATTAAGAACAAATAATATAGATCAGTTTCCATTAAAAAATTTAAAAAAAAAAAAAAAAAAAAAAAAGGGGGTTCTCTTCCCATCTCCTCTTACTCCTTAAGCACTGACTGCTTAACAAGAAAACTAAATCAACCAACAGGAATGGCTCACTGCGGATCAGAGGTCAGGTGCTGGGTAAACAGGATATTTCAGAATAACGGAATGGAAGGAAAAGGTTTTCACTTTCTCACTATCTCAACACAGTTAAGGAGTAGTGCAGGTAGTAAAAGAGAAATTCAATTTCCTACAGTTTGAGGTTTGAGCAGAAAAAGTCCTTTGTGAAAAGTGGAGACTGTCACACATAAACTGCACACCAGTAGCTAAATTTAGAGTTTGCCTTCTTATTTGCTGCTTAATATTACTGTTGTGACATACTGAAAAATGTTTTCCCTATTGTACCTTAGAGAATATATCACCCAGTCTATTGCAATCAAATGAGCTTTCAGACCTCTACCAAGGTCTTCCAGATTATTAGAGGAAACAGAATGGGTTATAGGCATTTAATTCAGTCTTAGTCTTTTACAGCTTCCTATCTGCCATCTGTTAACTAAACCTGAAATCTTAAATGCTGCTATAGATTCAAGGTAACTTTCTACTGCACCCACATGTCTCCTTTGAAAAGATGTTACCAATTAAGCTGCTACCAGTTCTAAGACATTGCAGACTGCAGGTTTTTCCACATCAGTTACTCATATATCATTACTGCCCACACCAAGATGTGAAGGGGTGTGTTTCCATGCATACAAACACATACATCAGAGTATGACTATGTCTGTTGTAAAATACCCTACTGATTCATGGACAAAATTCAGCATGATTGAAACCTTCATTACATTCTTAGCTCACGGGCCTGGGAGCTGTCTGCTTACTTCTTCAATATTAACTGCAAGCACAGGTTAATCTTTACCCTGGCTGTGATTAAAACTTGCAGCTGCAACACATTTTGATAAACAGGAAAACTTCCCATTTCTTCACTCTCAGTCTGAGATCCTTAACACACCTCTGCGGGGGAAAAATCATTTTAGCTGAGGTGAAAATTGAACAAGGTTGTCAACCTCTTCTGCGCTTCTTTAAGTAACACAAGGAAGTACTCCTTGGAAGAAAAAAAAATGGAAAAAATATTACTGAATGTGAAAAGAGTTTTCAACTAGATGGTGAGAATAATTTAGCAAGTGTCACTTTGGCTTTTTCAGACTTTAAGAGGCAGAAAGCATCTTGTTGACTGAAGATGAATCTAATTCTTTCAGATGGCTGCTAGAGTCACCAGACTGCCCTAGCTAAAACACACACCAAAAATCTCATATAAAGCCAACACAGCAGAGTTAATCTCCTTTCTACTGGTTGAGGACAAAACAATTGCCATGTTATGGGATAAAATGGCTATAAATAGATGTTCTTGTGAAAACTATATCTGAGGCTATCCTGGGGAGAAGCTTCAACATGAAATAAAACCCGTTGTACTTGGAGCCCCACTTTCAGAACCCAATGCTCATTGCTGGAGCCACGGCCTCTCATCTTTGTGAGCTCTATGCCACTTTGGATATAAATTTAAATAAGGGTCCAGATGGCAAGTCACATTCACTCAGAACTGCAGATTAAAACAAAACCTATTACAAACATAGAGTCTTTCAGCAATATCCGTATTTTATATATATATATATATATATGATAATTTTTTTGGTGGTCACTAGTTGGCTAAAATGTAACACTTTTTCCAGACAACAAGCCTTTCTAGGTTTGGCTCACGACCTGATTGATGCTAGGGACAGGTGTGCCCACAGTTCCTGTACTGCAAGAACCTTTGCATGAGCAACTCTGCCCAACATAGAAAAGGCAACTCCATTTCCTCACCCTGGGCACACTGTGCAAGCAGAGCTGTACTGCTGAAATTAGTGATGCTCCCACTCTGCTACCTGCAGCTCCCACGACTGCTCTGGTGCCTTGCATGTTGATACAGCTACTAATGCAATTCAAAGTTTATTTTTGTAGCTTCAGAATTAAACAAACCAGTGAGGTAATTTCTCATTGATCTCAGAACCTTCTGTCCATGAAAGCCTGGGCCTTCCTCAATATAAAACCACGCTTCACTGGGCAGAATACCAATTCCTGCTAATCAACGTTTTCAAACACAGGGTTAAAGCAGTTTTGTTGTCTTTCATTTTCTTATTATCCTGAATTCAAAGCAGGGCACGGAACTGTTTCCGATGTCATTCTATTGCCACCTGGTGCTCGGATCATGTAACCGCACGGACACGGAAAACAGTCCAGCCTCCCAGGGGTCTGCTGGTCCATGGAATACATCCAGAACTGCAGAATCTCACTGCAAACTACGTCACTCTCAGCTGACTCCAAATTTCACCTCAGTGGTCCCTTCCTCTGGGAAAATTTTACAGGTCAAAACATTCAAGAACACTGATAATCTCTATATGCATATCCATATCTATATAGTGACATTTATAAACACAGTGTGTGTACCTGTGTAGTAAGTCGCCATATGTCTAAAACTCAGCTGCAGCCTCAAGATAAAAACCAAGCATGCAGCTTCCACACTAGCAGAAAACAAGATGTAACACAGACTATTTAATTTACTTTTCTTTGTAAACATTCCCCTCACAATATCCTGATAACACAAATCACATTACAAAAATCATCACATTGTCTTAAACACAATGAGATATTTTGGCATGTATTTCAGATACTTTCTGAATTGTCCATATATGAAGTCCATAATTTAAGGTCTTTCTACTACCTTGAAAACCTTTTGAATTTTACATTGAGATATCTATTATTCCGAGATAAACTGGGATTTGTGAAGCTGGAGCATTAAGAAAGTTGGTTTATATTGGGAGAGCTGGGATCACTTCACCACTTTTGTAAACAATCATGTTGTATTACTCAAGTTTAATCTTTAAGGAACGGCTCCAAAACTTGAGGTATTTAATGAATAAATATTTTAACTTAAACCCTCTGTGGATTAGTGCAGATTGTGTCTGGTGAATTGCATGATCTTATAACGAGGTTGCAGCCCAAATTTCAAGCATTTTTTTTCTCTGGCACTCAATCCCTATTTCACCTGTCCTTAGGAAGCATCCTAGAATAAGGAACAGAGAGGATTTTTTCCATTACAAATTGCTCTGAGATTCTTGCTTGTTGCAATATTAGCAGAAATGGAAGGGACAGCAGAGGCTGTGAATCTCATCTTGCTCAGCTACCACACAAGCTTGGTCTAAAAGAATACAAGTTGCTTTCACATGTTTTTGTCAACCTTTTTTTTATGTGCTTAATGCATCTGTAGCTTTCCCCCAGGCTTGATCTAAAGGAAAAACTACATTATTCTAAATAATAGCTACCACAGTAAAGGAAATAATAGCAAGTGGTCTACTATTAGTGTCTGTAGTAAATTTGATTTTTCCCATTCTGATTAAATACTAAACTTCAGTCACTTTGCAGACTTTTTGCCATTTTTCAATGATTTCTATAGCATCTTTCCTGCCCCCAATTCTGAAACCATTATATTTCATTTCTTTCTACTGCTCATTTATTTTGTTGGGATTCTTCTAAAGACTCACAGGACATCAGACTTTTTTTTTTCTTCTCCCTTTTTTTTCCAGAGACAAAATCTTGCCACATATGAAAACTGGTTCTCTAGAGCTTATTTCAGCTTTAAAGACATTAATTCAATGAGGAATTCTATTAAAGCTTCCCTAGCTTCCCATTTCTTTATTTATGAGACTTTAATTTATTCAGAAAATGCCTTATTTTATTGATCAAACAGATTATTTTGGGACAGTTCCAAAATTCTCAGCAGAGTTACTGAAAATATCTTCTAGGCTCCAGTGGGTTTTAGGTCAAATTCTTAATAATTACTTACATATGTGCTTGGTGTCCAGAGGCTGAAATTTAAAATTCTGCTATGTATTAAACATTATAGATCAGAGAGATCAGGCAAGTTAATACTGCTCTGTCCTTCTTCCAACTAAAGCTCAACTTTCCATCTGACATTTTCCCAAAGCAGGTAACTGTATGTCACATTCTCTGGGCCATGTCTGAGATATTTTCCTTCCAGCTGTCACCAGGACATAGTTTCTATGTTAGCAATTCATGGAGAGATTTTACATCTAGAGCTTTTACTGAGATAAGAAGACTCTTAGTACTCTGCGACTTCAAGAATCATTCACACAACCTGCTGGTCCTGTCAGCAGAGAGCTGTTTCCTTGCAGGGTAAAACATGATAACATGATAAACTGCTTTCGTTCACACCAGAGGGGCTGCTCCAGCCCCTGGGCTAGAAGGAATACAATGGCAAGTCTTTCTCTGCAGCCTCTGCTGAAACTCTCGTACTCTGTACGAAATACTTTGTATTAAAATGCTCACTGGGGAGTGCAAAGAGCCCAGGCATCTCTTTGTGCACTCCTAACCACAGGCACATGAGCTGCAAGCAAAGCAGCATCCTCTTTCCACAGTTAATCCTGCTCGTTTTCATCCCACCAAAACTTCTGCTTTCTCCTGAATCACACAAATCAGGACTAATCATCTGAGGTTTGCTATTGCCAAAGACACCGGGCTACCCTGGGGGCTTGGTGTAAACTCTGTGCGTGCTGCATGAGAGGTCAATGGATTTCCATTCAAGCCTAAACAATAAAACACACAAACTAGAAGAAAATAAAAAGGCTTTAACATTGTGACAAGAATAAGCATATTTAGGAGAAAAAAAAATATTGTATTTTCCTACAGCAGCATCCTGCCTGCTGAATGAAGTAATTTCTTTCTCAGGTTCTGTACAAAATATCCCCATTTTACAAGGATCTGGATCACAGGGAGGTATTTCTGCCCTGTATCTTGGGTTGGCAGGTAAGAGATCAAGAATACACGACAGTGAGAGATTATTCAAAATATTTTGGAAGGACCCTGGAGAGAACTTATTACTCCAAGTGCCAGAGAAATCCTTTCACTGTGTCCCATGAGCCAACACTTGTGCAGCCAGTGTCACTTCTCCTTTCCACACTTTTCATTTATTTGACAGTGAAGTTCTGAGATTCTTTGGGTTTTTTAATTTTATTTCCACTTTATATTTTTATATTCCTCTATTTTTATATTCCTCTTTATATCCTTTATATCTTTGGCCAAAGTTTTACAAACCAACACTAGATGGTGCTTTCTGATGAGAAAAACTTTGGCCCCTTTTCCTTTAGAACATCCTGGTGCACTTCTGGAGTGCTGGAGCACTGGACAAGGATATAATGAGCATCACAGTTGTGGAGGGCTTTGAAGAACCATGCTGTCAGGTTCCCAACACTTGCCTTCTTTCTGAAGAAAGCAAACTCATTACAGAATCATTAAAGCGTAAACCACAGCATAAAATAAAGTTTCCAAAGGCTTCTATTCTCATTGTGTAAAACTTGTGTTAAAAAGTTAATATATTTTGTACACATTAAACTCATCAAATTAATAATTGTAGTCATACATAGTATGTATAAGGTATTTTATTTCTATATATATATATTTAATGTTTTTATATGATTTAGATACTGTTTATATAGATAATGTATTCGATATTAATAAATAAAAATAATCTTCATGGCAAGTGATGGCAAATTCTGATATTACATGACAAATAACAAGGGAAAATTATGTTCTTATAAATTAAAAGAAGGAATAAATAGTCTACTGGAAATGCTGAGATAAAATAATTCAAATTGATGTTCTCTTCTGTGTTAAAACCAAGTTCGCTGTAGTGTGGCTGCCCCAGTGACTTCTGATGTGTGGATGTGCTCTTTTTTGGTACTTTCTTTTGGTCAAAAGGAGATCACACTGCATAAAACACACTGCGGTCAAGGTTAATAAAATGATGCTTTAAAAGATCTTATTCTTAACCTGTTATACATTCTTAATAAGTCCATCAGCCTCATATGTGTGTCACTTTTAATTAGATTAAGAAATTATCTCCCAATAGTGGCTAAGTGCATTCACTCATTATGTAAAATACTTAGCGGTTAAATAAATATGATCACCAATTATGACTTTAATGAATCAGTGCTGTAAGTTCCCAGACTGATGAGTTGGACATAGAATGAACATGAACTAATTACATCAAAGTGAAGAAGAAGATGAGCTCTATATAACAGCTAATCCTGCCATCGAGGCAATCATCAACAATTAGAGATGTGCTGTCTTCACCACCAGCTGCTGTACACACCTGGGGACACACAGTGGGTGACCTTCCCTCTGAGAACATCAGACTGCTCCTGCAGGAACTGAGGCACTGCTCAAGGTTCTGATTCCTACAGAATTCCTCATTCCCTCCATAGTTACACATTTGTTCAACAGCCATTAGTTGGTTGTGGCTGTGAAGTGACAGAAGGCCTGATTCTATCACCCTTGCTGAGGCATTCTCTGGTGGTTTAGTATTTTATCTGTTAGCATTGAAATTGAGTGTGGAAAAAGAGAACCTAATCTATCCATGAATGTCAGCTAATTGGGAACAGAATACCTGAGAACCTCTCAAAAAGTGAGGCTTTCCCAGCAGCACCTCCTGCTAAGGAAAAGGAAAAGATGTGGACAGACACCTGATTCTGATTTCATTTACATTGTCATAAGTCAGAAGTGGTAAAATACCAAATAAATAATGCAGAGATTTGAGAACAAAGTGTGAAATACATCATTTACAGCAGCTTCTGAATAAAAGGGTGCAGGTCTGTACTTGCCAAAACAAAGAAGAAAATAACATTGCATAGGAATAATTCGTCTTTTGCCTTTTCTTGAAGGTCCCATGAATCAAACAAGCCAGAGAAACATCATGGACATTGTGATTCAGAATTATAAATAAATATAAATCTTGATAAGTAACAATTCCTATAAGCATTAGTGAATGTAGAACCTCAGTTCCCTCTACCAAACAACCAGATGAACATGTGTAGTGAATCAGGGGAAACAATAAAGTGGCTTCTGAAATAAAAATTCAGCTGTGACTGAGTTTGGCAATGACACGTAACAGGAATTCAAGTACAACTACAGTCAACTCTGCTACTTATCTCACAAATCTGTCTCAACCCATCATCTTTCCACTGCCCTCACAGGGTGGTTAAGGACTGGAACAGGCTGCCCAGGGAAGTAGTGGAGTCACCATCCCTGGAAGTGTTCAAAAACATGGCACTTTGTGCTGTGCTTTAGTTGACATGGTGGCGTTGGGTCAAAGGTTGGACAGATGATCTTGGAGGGCTTTTCCAACCTTAACAATTCAATAATTTCTCCACATGTTTCAGCTTGTGCACAGCAGAACTAACAGACTGACAAAGAACAAAGCAAACTTATTTTTCTTCAAAGGGTTTTTGTTTGTTTGCACTGTTTTTCATGAGGACAGAATGACAGGCCACCAAGGACTTCACACAGGCCATTCCTGCTCTACTGGCTAGATAAGCTCTTCTTAATACAATTGTCAGCACTAAAATACTGTTGTTTCAACTTTTTTCATACTTCCAGATGGAATAAATAAAGACTCCAACCAGCCAAGAGAGACATGGTTTCATTCACCCTTCAGAGTGGCTGCAGCTTTAGACATCTGTTAAAAATCTGGGTGGAAGCAAAAACATTAAAGAAATAGTTTCTGAGTCTGAGCACTCCTCTAGGAGAGGTGGAATTACCACTGGGCAAAGAAAGGGAAATCAGTGGCTTCACAACATGATCACTTTGACCCTTCTATAAAGCTCAAAAGCTATTTTGGAAACATCCTAAATGGAGGCTCTGTTGGTTGGCAGGGGGGTAAAAACACTGATTGATTTGATAAGTCCCTTTTCAACAACCTGCAGGATTGATAGAGTTTGCACCATCCCCATGAGATTCCAGGATGTTCTCCCTTTATCCCTTCTGCTTCCCAGCTACATGCTTAGCCCAGCTGCCTGGCAATGTGGATTGTAGGGGAAATCCTTAGGAAATCTTTATATTACAATGCTAAAGGAGTTGTCAGTTTCTCTGTCCTCCTTATTTAATTGTTTTTATCTCCAAACATGATTAGTTTTTAAAAATGATCGTATAAATCTGCAGTTCTCACTTCCATCTCTTCCTTCTCAATGGATCACTGCAAACTTTTACTATGGAGCAGCTGAGTTCAGGATTGATGTAAGATTTATTCTTTTATTCTTTATAGTCTTTGTTCTACTAATTAGGGGAATTTTAAACCAGAGTCCCATTATTCTTAGTTTTAGTTCAGTCAAAGTAACACTCAACAGGAGTGTGCACATTTTACTCTCTACTTCTCACATTTCTGTTGTACAATTTGATTTAGCTTTTATCTCCTTGAAAGAATATTTTTATCTTTGAAGCAGGGTTTTCTGATTCTGACAGACATTGGAATCAGTGGCAATATACATAACTCCTTAACGGAGATAAATGAGCCACAGTGGCCCCTGTAATAACGGAATATTATTAAAACAAGCTAATTCAGAGCAATGTGTTTAAGTGCATAATGGCAAGAGAACTTCACAGAGGAGAATTTGGCTAAGATAGCAGAAAGCCCAAAGGAATAATGCTGGAGAACAGAGTGACCCCATAGGTTATTGTAGCAATAGAAGTCAAAGAGAATTTTATCAGCTTTCAGTAGAGATCTCCCTTATGCTACAATATTGATGAAAAATGAAAAGAAATTGCATTCAAGCACAGAAACAGATCAACCATCTGTTTGGAAACTGCTGTATCAGATAGTCCATGGTCTGCACCTGAGGTAAGAAGAGGACAGTGCTGTTCTCATCAAAGTTCAAAAAAGAAGAAGCTGTGACTCAAAATACAGCTAAGAGAGATCTAATGAATTCACATCATAGTTATGTATTGGGTATTAGGACAAGAGGGACTATCCCACTTGTTATAACAGATTTTACTCTTCTTGTGTGCTCTGAAGCATTCATTTCTGGTTCACTCTAAATGCTGAAGGTTAAAAGTGCTGAAGAGAAAACTAAATTTAATGGCAGAGGTAGAGGTCACTCAGGGCAAGGAGTCACCAGGGACAACTGTTTTCAGGGACACATTTTCAACGGTGTGAATTAAGTTTAACACTGTAAAAGGCAATGATGTGTACAGATGGGGCCCCTTGGAACAAAGGAAAGGACAGCTTCAGTAGGAAACCTTTACAGAGAATGTCGAACACCATTTCCTTCTAACAGCTGCTGTCTAGTTCCCAGGCTCACTCCTGTGTGCTCCTGCCTTCCCAACAGCCCGTTCCAGACCCCTGACACAGAGGCACAAGATATAAGACTGAGAGAGTCCATATTCTGAATCCAACCCCACAAGAATCATTCAGAAAAACTCCTCCTGCCCATTGCTGGGCTGCCTGTCCCGAATCTGCATCACACCAGCTCCTGTGGCCACAGAGACCAAATGCTGATTAAAATAATGTTTCATATGGTGTGCTAGAGGACAGATGGCAGCAGCAGCTGGAAACCTTTGCAAAATATACATTCTATAATTATTAAACCATCAACCAAACAACCTCCACCATACTGAGAAAGAACTGCAAAACACTGAGTTGAATGACAAGCCCACATAGCATAAATGTACAAGAAGGACCACTCAGAGGAAAGTTATTCCACTATGAGCCTTTGTCTTGTTTTCAACTCTTCACCAGGACTGTCATGTAACAGAGTATCATATAAAAAAAATTCCTAACCACAAGCTTGAAGTAATGGAAACAAAAAAATTTACAAACCAAAAGTAAACCAAATATTTCAGAAAAGCAAATTGCACTTATTTGTATAATGTCATCATAATGCTTACTGTTACTCTCCTTTCCTTTTGAAAAGCTGCACAAATTGAATGATTTTTGTTAAAAACTCTATTTCTTCTCCCCAATGCCACTGCAATGTGGTGAGATGAGGTTTGTACTGAGGCTTTTATAGGTTTTCCCAAGATGTCTCCATTGTACATTTGAACACATCCTTAGTGGTTCAAAATCTGTGTATTACTTTGAAATTAAAATATTAGTACCAAAGAGCAGCTGCTATTGGACCCATTTTCACCAAACTTCCTGCTCATTAGAATTTATTACAAAATGAAGTGCTGTGTCTGCTGTTTGGGAAATCACAGGCACAACACAAAATTGTGAACTCATCTGTATCACAGAAAGGTAAAATAACAAGTCAGACAGCCAGTTCAGTCATCACAGCAGCTGTAAGCATAAGTGGGAGTCTTTCCCAGAACGAAGCAATACTGGCCATAGAGCTGATTGTCCAATGCCACCAAACAGCAGCTCTTTGCAGCCAATGCAGCAGTCACTTGCTCACATTTGATAGATAAAATATAATGCAGCCAAGGCAAGGTACAGAAATCACCTTTTGGATACCCTTTCACTTTTCTAAACAAAGCTGTAGTGCAGCCAGTGCTTTTGACACTTCCTGCAAATACATGAGAGAACTCAGGCACTTGGATTAAAGTGCTCGACTTGATGTTCTCATGCAGCCATACTGACATGATTTATCTCCATGTGTGAAGGCAAGTCCCTACAGCACTGAAACCTGGAGCCCAGTCCCCAACTGCCTCACTCTCATGGCAGGACTGGAAAACCTGACTGGTGCAGAGCTCATTTATTTCCAACTTACACTCCTGGGTTCCTCCAGAGACCAACAGCAGCCCAATTCTGTAATACCGAAAGAAAAATGAAGCACATTACTATGGAAATGAACGCATTACCAAAACCTCACGAGCAGGGCTCTCAGGTACCCTCAAAGAATTGCTACCACATTAGATGAAAATAGTAATGAGAGGGATATGGAAGCAATGAAGTGAAGGAAAGATAATTTTTTTTAAAGTACCGGTATTATCTCCTTCAACACCTGTTGACATACTCTTTTCTTCCAATATTCTTTTCTTTTGGATTATAATTACCAGGTCTGTAGGCAATTGTTATTACCTTGTGTTTAGTGTTTCCATGCTCAGCCTTTTAAAGGATGGGGCTGGTAACTGTTTTGTTTTTACAGTTGTAAATGGACAAAATCAGAGCCCAATAACCAGGTTGTTACCTGTGACTCTCAGAGAGTTCTGCTTAATTCACTTCAGCAGCCACTTCAAAGCAAACATCCATTTTCTGCTACCAGAAAACATTTGTAGTAAAGAGTGCCTACTTATTGCTACTTTATTTGTACCAGTTGTATAGTGCTCTCAAGAGCTCTGGAATTTTTATACCAGGTTTGATTTACATTCTTTGACATAGAAAAGAGAGCTTGCTTGAGGTACCATTTGAACCATCACTCAAATTCAGTCATAAAATTTACTCAGGAATGTGGTACAAAAATAAGCATGTCCCTCTTTATTTAATAACAAATCCTCAGCCTCCACTTGCCAGCTTGGGCCAGGGATAGCATTTTGTTGGATGTCACCTCTCAGTGCTGTATCATCCTGTTGAAATGCAGTGAGAGTGCCCTGTGTAGGTTCTGCACTAAGCCCATTGGCAGGTGGGCAGATCGTTGCCAGGAGCCAATGTGCTTTTTTGGGGTTTGAGGAAAGTGGCATTTTGCTAATGTGTGTAACAGCTCTCATGGCTTGTGATGCTGTTACAGCTGGAGAGTGCCCATGAATTTTAAGTAATGAAGCTCATTTCTCTGCCTTACAGGAGCCTCATTAACTACACACTGACATTGGGAGGGAAATTCTTCAGGGCTCTGTCGAGGACTGTCTAGAAAGGAACTATAATTTCACTGTCTCGAGCACTCTTGTGATTCCCTTGACAGTAATACACCACATAGCCTTTATTTTGTTTATTTATCTTCAGAATCTCCTTAGAATAAATGGGGAAGATGGGGAAGTGAAGCAGAACATGCCTGATCTGAATTTGCTCATGTGCTCAGAAGCACTCTGGACACCTGAGATTTACTTTACTCCAGGTCACATTGAAAACCTTTCGTAAAATGAGAAGATGAAGCTGGATACCACAAATGCAGCTTTGCTGCCTACTATCAGCCACTCACCTCTGAAAATAAAAACTGTCATAAAGCAAGAAATAAAACAATAGTTCAAAAGGGGCAAAAAAAGAGAGAGAAAAGTGGCAACAATGGGTTCATGGAAACATGGGATCACATAGACTTTCTACCTCAACTTCTTCCACCAAACTGAGTTCATAAACAATCTAGATGGGGCAACTTGCACACATATAAAATGCCATACACCTGCTGGAATCTGTATTAGAAACTTGCTCTGTCACATCAGAGACTTTACCATGACAAGTAAAGTAAATATATACCTAGCTCTAAACACAAAAATGTTGACACAACTGCTTTTAAACCCATCAAATACAATTCCTCAGATTTAAATACAGCCCACACATGAGAAATGTGTGGCAGGCTGTTTGCAAAAGCACCACACTTCTACATGTAGGCCATGAAGGATCTGACCCAGGTGTCATCCAAAAATTCCTTAAGAACCCTTAAAATTGCAAAGGTTCAATCTTAGACTGCATTCAGGTATTTAAATAACTCTGAGGTGGGGACAGAGGGTACAACAAAGCACAGGGCCTAGACCTAAAAACTGCTCATTGGAACTATCCTACAACATATTTGTAATCTTATTACTTTTAATCTTACACAAATTGCTTAACTACAATAACCATTTTGCTCCATGGTACACTGATATCAGTCACACAATGTAAACCAACCTAAATTCATATTTTAATATCAAGGTCTAGGGTTTGTGAAAAAGGCCATCATTTAGGCTATCTTTCTTCTTCCATTAATTAAAGAGTGATCTAGAGGACTCAAACTGAGTAGATGACTAGATTTTGGAGAGCCAGAGTGAGGCTGCTGATCATCATGGTGGGAATGATCATATTTTCTGTTCTTCACAAACAAGCACCACTCTCAATCTCACAAGGCCAAGAGTTTCAGCACATTTTCATGAAAAAAAATAAAATAAAATAAGAAAAAGCAAAAACCCCAAGGGCTGGTTTGTGAAGGAATGGAACAACATATAAATAGATGAATAAGGGCTCCATTATACAGACATGTATATTCCACCTCTGAAAGATTAACAGAAAAATCTGCTATTTCATACTGCCCGTGCTATTTCTCTCCTTGTATTGAGTATTTAATCTACAGACATACTATGAACACCACAACCCATAAATTATCTGATTGTAAATAGTCTAAATAGTATAGTAAGACAAGAAGGTTACTATATCTGCATGAAATTTTGTGTATATTTATATTGTGGTTGCCACAGCCATTAGCAAACACTAGTCTAAATTATTTAAGGCAATCTTTCTCTGAGTCAAGAACATTTAAAACTTATTAGTATGTATTAGAACTTAAAACTAATTCAAAGTTTGCCTATCTGCCTTTAAAAATGTTTTATTCTGTGCTCTTTATATGAAATTCATTTCAATTTGCTTTTGAGTGCAGTGCTTCCAGCTCTCACTCATTTCAAATGCCAAAGATTTTATTTGAATAAACAATAAGTGAGGAATGGAAATTAACTTAAACCTGACTATCATCTACACTGTGAGAATTCTTGTTCTTGTCTGTTATGGCTATGAAATGGTTTTTAAAAAGAGCATGAATGTTCTCTGTTGTTCATGAAAGAGATCTGTGCCCTGTGCAGCTCCAAGTGCACCATGGAAACAGTCTTCTCTCACGAGATTTTTGTCCTTGTGCTGGCTCTGCTGCTGTGACCCTGGGGAAGCCAACGGGCCTGAATACCTCCAACCACACAGCAGAAATGTAACCACCTTCAAAAGTACTTTCATTTCCACAAACTGGAAATTACTACAGCAGAATGCCCATCAGTCCACCTGTGTGAAAGATCCTTCCTCTTTACTGGCACCATTCTGATGGTGGGCTGCAGAGGATATAATGATGGGATAATAATTCTCAAGATTCAGGCTACAAAGGGCACAATACTGGCAAATAGAACATTGTTCTTCATTAAATATTGGAGTAAGCACTTTTATTAAAAAAAACCAAATGATTGCAGTAGTATAATTTATTTTCATTGACTTAAACAACTTCTCATTGAGGTAAATTTCATGTAACAGCTCCCACAAAGCATTCCATCCCTCTTCCAGCCATATAGCCATAAGGAGGGAGCACAGCCTATAAGCAGCAGTACTAGGGTTAAAGGATTCGTGCCTAGTTCCTTGCAGGCAAGTTTTAATTCATCCTACTGGGCATCTGAGTAATAGCTGCAACACATTTTAATAATTTATGTGTTTGCATGTGGCTTCATGCAACCCTGTTTTATCTCAGTTCCTTACTCCTAAAAATAAGCAGTTGTCTCCTGTTTAATATTTGACTCATTCCCAAAATTATTATGTTTATTTTTGTCCTGAAAATACAGAGTGGTTATTTTCGACAAATTCCTTGAAACTTTGCTCTTCCAGAAACATAATCTGGCACAAGGGTTTTGTCCAACTGTACCATGCTCATCTTTTAGCTCTGCAGACTCCCTGTTTGACAGCTGGATCATTTTTATCCAGATCAACACTCTGAAAATGCAGACACTGTCTGGCGCCAGGTGCAGTGCGGTTACTGAATCCCAGAATCACGGGGCTGGCATGTGGGATGTTCAGTTACTCTAATGGGATCTCTTGCTGTTCTTGGATTCCACTGGAAGAGTCTAGCAGGCCTGTTTGAGTAAAGCTCACATGCTGCTTTCTTACTCGAACAGCTTTTTTTTTCCTGGTCCTTGAAATAAGCTGGATAAAATTCATCATATCCAATTCTTAACAATTAAGAATATAGCCAGGAACTTCAGGCTTATGGCCTGTACGAAATATATGAATATAACATATATATAATACATATGTTTCTAGTTTGAATATCTTTAAATTAATTACAGCACAGAATAGCAGACCACACCACTGCCAGGTGACCATGGCACTCTTTCCTTTTTATTCCTCCAGCTCCTCAGCTATTTATTTACAGAAAACACCAAAAAGTGTTTGTTAAGCTAAAAAGCCAATCAGTTCTTAACTGGAGCCACTGTGCTTCCAGGTTCATCAGGCACTTAGAATTCAGCTTTCCAAAGAAAATATGTCCCACTGAATGTTTGTTCATTCTGTCCATCACCAACCTACCACTTCACACCTGAAAATTCAATGTACAAAAGTGTACAAAAGAGAGCCTTTATGAATATAATCCAAAGAGAATATGTTTCCATGAAATAAACATTAGAATTCATGTGGGTAGAATGTTCAAATGTCAAAAGAGTTTGCTGTACCTCTGCCATCTCTCTACTTATGGATGCACCACACCCATCACCAGTTTCCTGGGCAAAAAATAAGCTGCTCGCTTTTAATGTGTAAAATTGAGCAAAGCTGGCTGCCAAGAGGTGACCCCTTGCGCGTTCAGAGACCAGCTCTTTGCAAAAGTATAAATTGCTCCAGACCAAGGGCTGTTTCATTAGAGAGACCTTTCTTTGCATGGCATACCTTGTTCCACAGACTTCAACATTGCTATTGACTATATTTTATATATATATATATATATATATATATATATATATATATACAGCTGACAGAATCTCATCCTAGGCCAGACTGGATGTCACAAAGCCAGAGGGTTTGTGGAACATGGAATTTTTGCGAAAATATTATTTCCTTCTATCATAAATAAACTCTTTATTTGCTTCCCTTTACTTAAAGAAAACAAAACCAGATGAAATAAAAATAAACTGCAATTTCCATTATTTTTGGCTTGTGCATGAACTTAGAAACACTCAGTTGGGACACCAGGAGACAGACAGCAGACACCTGCTAAATTCCTGCAGTTGTTATAAGGTGAGTAGTGACAGTGTGTGCTTTTTACAAAACCCTATGGAGCAACATTCCAGACCTCTTCAGGGAACTTTTCAGTCCCAAGACACTTCAGACATGGGGTTACCACTAAGTATGGCACAAAGAACCAGCCATGTAGGCTTGGAGATGCCAACAGCCTTCACAGGCCTAATACACATGAGGATGGAACAGCCACCAGAAGGTGCAGTGATGGGGCTGGAATTTAATGAAAGCCCACGCTCAGAGGGGTCATAATTTATTAGCCTGTTGCCAGAGATTTTTGTTAGCTGACTGTTTGGTCAAGAAGACCAATTTGTCAAAATTAATTGTTAATTTTGTCTCAGCTTTTCATTTGAGAAAGTGAGACTGTGAAGTGTATGCAAAACCAGGTTTTGCCCTGAGAATGATTAATCCTGTGCAGCTGCTCTCCTGGACTATTTTCAAATGTGCTCCACAAACCTTAGAGATTTGTTAGAGTGGTGACAGAATTATTTTACTTGACTAACTTCACATTTTAATGAACTGTGAAAGCCTAAAATTTGAGAAAAGATAGCTTGTACTGATTTGAATGAATAACAGGTAAGAAAGTTTTAAATGGAGAGCACCAACAAGCATTAGAAGACTCTAAACTCCCCCACTTTCTTCCTCACTCCTCTGTTAGTTATTCCTGCCCAAGACTGCTGCACAGTGCTCAGTGTCCTCAGAACCTGCACATTTTCTATCTCATAGGTGCAAAATTGGGCTTTTTCTTTACCGCTGTTCACAACACAAGAGAAGGTAAAGCAGAAAATGTTGAATTAAAGCATTTTCTTGATATCACAAGCCTTTTCAGCTTAGCTTAACACCATCTTCCTCATTTTCAGTCACATTCCTCCCAAAACAATTTCTAGATGTTTTCAATCAATTTATCTTACTTGCTTCAGCTGTTTCCTTCTGCTAAGCTAGACCCTAATTCAAGAGACCATTTAATTGTCTTTAAATTTAAACACATTTTTAAGCTTTAGGAAAATCAATATGTCATGGAAGAAACATTAACAGTACTAATTCATAAATGGACATGAACCTTTGTTTGAACTCTCTGCATACTAGGCATGTCTTCCTGAACCTGTGCTTCCATGCTATGCTGGGAAATTTTCAAGGAATTTAGCAGACTAAGTGTTGTTCTCTTGCAGGTTGGCATTTTTGAAAAATTATGCTCTTGTTGAATAAGGCTGGGTTTGGAGATGGTTTCGAAAAGCTCTTGCTGACTTGCAGCCCTATTCATTTATTTCGGAATAGAAATATGTAGCCTAAGCTTTCTATCTAATTCTGTCTCACGTTTCTTTTGGTAACTCCCATAAGCCATCTGCTTCCACCTGCTTTGTCCTCTCCTTCTAAAACACAAACTTTCAGTTTATCCCTGAAGGACATTGTCTAGTGGGGGATAAAAAAAGCAGCATTTCTTTTAAACATTCTTTTAATGTGATGTTTTGGGCCTGGGTTTCATCCTAACTGCTGAACATCCTGGCCTCTCACTGATAATATCCTTCCTGTTGTCAAACAGCCAGCACTGCATGGCAGCAGCCCAAGGCAGCTCCAAGCAGTGCACACCCCTGTGCTGCCTCCTCTGCCTTCTATCCCTCATTGTACCAGTCTTGCTTCTTCCTTTTATCCCTCTCTCTAATGGTGACCCTGTAAATAAGACTAATAACATCCAATTTTTCTACAATAAACTGTATTCTCTTCAAGGTCAGAGTCAGTGGTCACTGTTCTTCCTGTCCATCACTTGTCCTGTACTTTCCCAAACATGTCTCTACTTTTAGATAGGAGATAAATTTACTGTCATTTTGTGCTGCTTTCCTTGTCACAGATGCTTCTAAGCTGTCAAGACACAGGTAGAAAGTTACTTTCTGACTTGACCTCAAATATCTGCTATGGAGCCTTTCACACCCCTACCCTGCAAAGGCCATGGTGAAATGCAGCTGGTGAAGAACACTTTAGGTAGTGAAAAGGAAGCATTCAAACTGTCCCCTGAGCTCTGACATTCCTTCACCTTTCCTCACAAATTAAACTTTCCATCTCCAAGCATCTATAAACTTTCCCAATTGAAAAATACTGGCAAAATTTAGGTCCTGCCTGGCACAATTCACTGCTATATGCCCTACTCCCATGTCAGTCTGATGAGCCTCTGCACTTGCAAGTGCTAATTTTCACAAGCATCCTTAATTGCAGGAACATTTTATAGCTACTTAAGTTTGATATCCAGGTTATCTACCTAATAATCTATGTGCTGGAAGATGCCACTATTATGCAATCAGAGACTGAAAAATTATTTCATGAGATGTAGATAATCAAAGGACAGGAATTCAAATGACAGGATGCAGCTGTCTCACTAAACTTAGAGAAAAATGATCATGGAAAAGTATAACACACAGGTACATTCAGCTCAAAAACTGATCAGAGATGGGTCCCACTGATTTCCTTACTCATTCCTATAAAAGTGTCAAAGTGCCTAATTTGTGATTTTTTACTTAAAATTGAATTGCTGCATCTGCTTTGCAGCATCCTGGGAGAGTCCACTACATACTGTATGCACATGGAAGATAAAATGGTTCTGGAAAACAAAAAGGAGCAAAATTTTCCTGATGGCTGCTTGATCAAAAACATTCACCTTTTAAACAAAATATTAAAACATTAGGAAGTACTAGAGTTGAAATGATTACCTGCAAACCTATCCTTTACATTTAAAGGGTATTCAATTATCCAAATGTAACTACAACTATTCTAAATGACATGCCTGTATTTTTTGGATACGAAAAGTGTTTCATTTCTCCTCCTAAAAACCTTTTTTTTTCCATTTCACTCAAATTACTTCAGGCTAGGATGAGTTGCCCTCTAGATGTTCCCATCTCTTTACTGGCCTTTGGAGAGATGAGTCATCTAAGTAAGACAAAAATCTCAAGATGCAGCAATAGGAAAAGAATTTAAAAAAAATCAAATCAACCCTTTTTCATCTTACTTGATTCTCTTTTCTCTAAATGAAAGTGCAATCTTGATTCTCTCCAGCAGAGCAGCAAGTTCTTGGCACAGGATTCAATTGCATTGCTTGAAAACTTTGTGGTTAAACCAAGGTTTCATCTGGCCATGTAGAAAAGCTTACCCTGAACCCTGAGACTTATTTCCAGTGTGATCCAACCATGAAACAAGAACTCCCAAAACAAAGAGCTGAACATTTGGGATAGTAATTTTTCAGCTATCAGGAGCCAGAATCTCCTGATGACACATTACTGACCGCTGAGTGGCAGTGTAAGGAAAACAAAGCCAAAAAAGACACACAGTCAAAATCCACGTGGGCTTTCACTGAATCCAGAGCATCACAGAAACTGCCTCAACAGTGAAACAAAATACACCCAAGAGAAATATCCCCAGCAGGAGAGAGACAATTTATCAAACATCACTGCTGATGTCCTGGCCATGTCAGCTGTTCACAGTATTTCAGAGATACAGCATTTAGCAAGGATTCTGCATCTGTACATCAAATATAAACCATGTTTAAGGGAGGGTTAGAAAACCCTCATGTTTTTTTCAGAAAATTCAGAGAAAGATTGTGGTTTTGGCCCTTAGAGCAAAAGGACTATAAATCAATTTGTCAGTAAGAGGAATATCATTAAAACTAAACAAACAAAAAAACCCCACTGCATTCAATATCAGATGAATATTCAGAAAATATTGAAAAGGAAACCTTCCTGAGGAAGGGTCTGGAACTAAGGAAAACCTACAAAATATGCTGTGACTTACACACCTACACAGATCTCATAAGAATAATTGCTTAAAACAGTAACCTTGAGTTGCTTTCCAGTAACACTCTGGGGGCAAAAAAAAAAAACCAAACCAAAAAAAACAACCAGCTTTTAAAAACAAGGAATGCCAAAAGTATCTGAAACACAGAGAAAACCTCAAGGAAAAAAAAAAAGAGAAAAGTCCAAAGAAAACTTCTACCAGGGTAACAGGTAAGTATTTGCACTAAGATTGATTTGAAAGCCTAAAAATATGTATTGGGCCACCACTGATATTCCAGTAACAGCTGTCTACCTACCTTCTAGGCTCAACAACAGTCAGAGAGAAAATAAAACATGCAGGGATGAAATGCCAGTGTTAGCAAAAGGATTTCACATACAATCTCATGATTGCTCAGCTCATGCCCTTCCCTCTCCTCCTCTGTTTTGAGCAATAAGGGATGAGCAGCACAAGAGGGAGCTTTAAAAATTGCAGATGAAAACAGAGAAAATGTTTCTTATTTGTAAATAGTTAGTTTGGGGGGGAAAAAGAAATGTGTAAAATTGAGAAGTGAGGAAGAGCTGTTGCATTGCACTGCATTGCATGCAGAAAGGTGACAGCAGATGGCTCGGTGCAACAGTCCATAGGCTAGAGAGAGGAAAGCAACACAGAAATCTTTCAAGACACAGTATACCTGAAAAAAAGATGAATTTTTCTTCCCTTTGTGCTGCTTCTTCAGAAGTGGTTTCATCTCCACCTTATACCCACCAGAACCCCCACTCATCTCTGTATGCTCCTGCCCTTTCTCGTATCTCCACCAGCAATCACTGGTGCGTGGCAAGTCAGACCAACATGCTGATAAGCTAAAAGTTGATTTGTTTTCTTCCTCTTCTGCTGCTGCCTGCACGGTCACACAACTGCGGGCACAGGGAAGGGAGTGCACAGTCATTGCAGTGGGCCAGGGGAAAAGATTGGATTGCCCTTTTCATCAGCAGCTACAGGCTCTTAGGGTGTTTTATGACAGCAAACCTGGGAAAGTAAGATCATAGAATAGCCCCATTTTTCTAATCTTTTCTATTACTTCGAATTATGAGAAACTTGAAACAGCCAGCTAGAAGAGCTGCAATAAAGTATATCACAAGCCATTTGGCATCAGTCTTCCAAGACAGGCAGTTCAGTGCACTCAGAAATTTTCTGTGCAAAAAGTGCTGAATATCTGCTATACTTCACTCTTTGGAGTTAATTTAGCAACCAACATAACAGGACATGAATCATGATGCAAGAATTTATGAATAGGTTGCTGTAAAACAGGAAGGCAAACTCAGAATATTGATGCAATAAGGCAGTAAGTCACAATTATCATAGCACAGCTGCTTAAATGAAATGGGAAAAGGGCACCATCAGAAAAAAAACAAAAAAAAAAAATAAAAAAGAAAAATATTTGTCAGCCTGCCTGAGTGGGCACTGCTGGGTTATTAGAATTGCCAACACAGGGGTATCTCCCCTCTGTAGTAACCAATAAGCTCATGGCTTCTTGCTGTATCTCTTTGGGTCTTAGACAGTAAAAATAAATCAATTTGAATAAGGTTTGAATCATTTAACAGCAAATCATGATTTCTCTCAGGAAAAAAAGCCTGAAGGTGATGCCACTGACCACAACCCAAGCTGGATTTCTATATATGTATTTACAGAAACATACAACAAAACATGAAATAGACCAAAACAATTATCCCACTCCTCTACAATGCAGTTATGCCCAGAGGAAGAGAAGAAGTTAAACAAGCTGTGGAAGAGGACAGATAAAAACTGTGCATGGCTTGAGCTGAGGGGCAGAGAATTACTTTTGCATTTTCCCTTTGATTTTTACTTCCACTTGACAAAGGTAACCAGGCTGAAGGGACACGTTACACCCAAAACTTAAGACTGGTTTATGGTGCCTGAGCCATTGCTCAGCCAAAGCCATGCTGTGGCTCAGGGCAGACCCTCAAACCCACCCTGCCGTCACCCAGGAAGGTCTTCACAGTGACAGCTTTCCCCTCACACTGCCCCTCTGGTGCCCTTTGCCTCAGGGGCACCCCCAGCTGGGGGGCGGTTTTGCAGGATTCACACACAACTTCTTTCCCACCTCCATCTGGGCTCCCTCCCCCTGTTCCCAAACACAGACAGAAGGGAATCCAGTCCTGCCCTTCCACCTCCACCAGCTTTCCCTCCTCTGGAGGACAAACACCCTCAAGCAAGTTAAAATCACATTTGGGTCTGGCCCACACCCCATCGCCCCCTCAGGCTGGTGGCTCTCACACACATTCCCAGTGACAGCAGGGCCAGGGAATGGTGGTTTCCCACCATTGTTGAGCCAGCAGGAGCTGGGGGGAAGCACCAAAGCCCTGTCCCAGCCAGCAGGTGGGAGCTGCTGAGGGATGGGAGGGAATCCACTGAGCTCCCTTCCCTAAATTTGAGCATCTACACACCGAATCTACACCCCCTTTCCACAGGGTTACATCCGCCATGATTTGGGCACTGCCATCAATACCTCCCACAGACACCTGCAAGGATGAGGGCTTACTTTGTCAGGATGTTCCCAGTCATGGCTCTCCTCAGTCCTGGAGGCAACTCCTGAGGCAGCTCCAGGGCTGCTGTGGGCTGGACTGCCCTGGACACATCGCCCTTCGCCCCGTCACGGTGCCTGCAGCCTCCAGTGCCCTCACGGGCCTCCATTTCTGGGAGCCTTTGGTATCGTCAGGTGAAGGCAACAAGATAGAAAGAAATTAAGATGTACTTTCTTAGCTCACCCCTGAAGAGTTGAAGAGCAGTCTTCGAGGAAGCAAGGGCAACGATAGTTTTGGGTTTAGCCAGTTCTATCTGACTGGAAATAATTTAATCATAACACGTGAGGGCTAACACAGGAGGTCAGGGAGTGGCCAGTGCCTCGTGTGTAGCTGCTGTGAGGGGGTACGGTCACAATCCCACGGGAATGGCGCTCACCTGTGACCTCCCGGCCAGCTGCAGGGCGGTGATTGCCACAGCGCTGCCCCCTGAGCCCCCTCACCGCCTGTCACTGGAGTTTGGGACAAGAATATTTCCAATGTGTGCTGCTGACGAAGCATGGGCTAACCCTGCCAGGCGCTCAGTATCCCAAGCAGAGAGCTGGTGAGGCTGCCAAGCTGTGAGAGTGGGGCGCCTCCTGAGGAGCTGCGTGCACCGGTCAGTCACAGCACCCCGAGCTCCCGGAGCATCCTGACACCGCGGCGGTGCTGCCACCCCATCGGCGTGGTGGGATCAGCCTCGCTGGCCACCAGAGACTGGTGCTCGCAAACTACCCCTGCAGCGCTCCATAACCTTAACTACTTCATCACCATGTTCATCGCTTCTGGGGCAGCGCACTTTGATACCATTTAGAAAAACTGTTTTCCCCTATTAACTCCTCAGAAATAGCATATTTGAACACCTCTAAATGAAGGAGAAGCCAAGGCACGGGCTCGAGCCCAATACAAAAGGTCAGTGTCAAAACTAGGAGGGGTATTTGCATCACCGTGTGTTTAGCAAGCAATTTTGTTTTCTCAATGAAGGGCATTGCAGGAACCGATTACAGGTCAGCAACCACATTAACTCTTTACAGTCCTTCCAGACTGGGTAACACAAGTCATGAGAAAGGTGGGACAGAATTAGAACACTAATATTAGCTTTCTGATGTAGTGCTTGTAAATGTGTTCATGAAACACAGTCAAATGGAAGTGATCTGACAGTGCCTCAAGGTTTTAGTCAGAAATCACACACATGAATAGAAACAAAACAATGCACAGTAATAGCAAGAGCACAATTGAAACTAATAGAAAATGTTTTGAAAAGCCAAACTGCTAAAAAAAGACAATTTTGGATTTGCCATTTAGCCTTGAAGAACCTGCTCAATATTTTTCAGAGACTGTCATAATGACTGCATTAAGTCATTGGGTCAGCAGGAGATTTTACTACACTTCTACTTAGTAGTAAAGCTCCCTCTTAGTTCCCTTCCTCAATTATGCACTTTTATCCACCAGTCTTCTCCACCTCTCCCTCACACACTTCTTTTAAACTTCATTTTAAGCTGCAAAAGAGAAAGCACTGTTTTTACTTTCGTGAATCATCTGATCTAGTACCTGATGCCTTATTTTAGAAAATGACAACACCCTGAGCAAAGTGCACATTGAGTGGATAAAGACCAATTGCTGGCAACCCCTGAAGAGCTTATCCACAGGTGATCATTACTGAAAAGTATTTCCAGTTGAGTGTGTTGCTGTTTGAAGTTTCATTGGTGATTTAGTTGCAACTATCAGATCATAGGTTATCAAATTTACCGACTAAAAAAGGACTGATGGGGTCACAGATAATGAGGGAGAACAGGGCAGTTGTACAGAAAAAAAATTGGGGCCTCTTGAAGAATTGGACCCATTCAAACACAATGCTGATGAAAAAGCCAACATTAGGTATCAAAGAACAAGACATCAGGTTTTAATCATGAGAGGAGAGGTTATTTCATAAAGTAGAAGCTACAAAAACATGTGGGTCACAATAGACGCAGCTAAAAATATGAGTTTTCAAAGAAATTTCATGGCAAATGAAACAAAGAAGGAAGGAAAGGATAATCTGTTCCTTACATCAAAAATGAAGTGGGGGACAGGGCCAAAGACTGATTTTTTTCACCTGGCTGTAGACCATTGGCTCATAAAACCATTTTTAAGAGATGGCAGAATCTGGCACAGACAGGTTTGTCCTTTATCAAAAGTTAGAGATGTTTCCCTACAATTTAATATTTCACTGTATGGTTAGATCATCAAAAGATGATCGAGGTGGGACTCATTTACAATGTGTGTGTATCAGCCTGGTAAGACAATACTGAGTGCTGCATCATTCTTGGATTTCACAAGAACCACCCCAGTGGCTGGCAGCTCCAGCAGCTCCAGGCAGGTAATTTTAGGGGAAAGAACTTAATTCTTAGCTTTAATTGTGGTGGTTATCCACAACTGCAACAAACTATAATAAGATGAATGAAAAACACAGTTATTTTCTTCTAGTTGAGCATCACAGTCCAATAGAAGGGCTTTGACTGCTAAAGTGAGATGTTATGACCTCCTTTCTAAAACTATTAAATGAACTAACAGTTTCTTCTAGACCTAAATATCTGTGAAAACATCTGATTTCTTTCCCCCTCCTATTCCCACAGGGGTGCTATGGAAAAAAACCTGTCTTGAGAAAATCTTCTTCATTCTCCCTGCCCCCCCCAACCCATTACTTCACCAGCAAGGGCAAGCAGCACAGCTTGCCAAAGAAACACAGATTTTTAATGCATATTGCAGATAACGATGTTTTGGGATGTCCTTCCTCTGCTTGTGCTGCGGAGAGAGCAAACATCTGGCACAGGGACCTTGGGAGAGTGACAGGTAGCCAAGAGCAGCTTCGCTTGCCTGTAATTTCTTGAGTTAGGAACCACTGACAGCTGAAAATCTGCTTTAAGTTTGACAGAGGAACCCAGAGACGTGTGCTGGAGCTGTGTTTCCCATGGATTGCCTAGCAATTTCTAATAAAAGTGAAATTAGACTTTTGATCCAACGTAGCCTGCCAAGACATGTAGTTTTTACGATTTGAAGAACCCTTTTCTGTAATTCCTAAATTCTGGCTTCTTTGCCTCCTCCTTACCATTTCACTCTACTGCAATTAGCTGCCTTTCCAGATAAGCCTGGAGGCAACAGCTTGGTGCTGCTTTCTTGCACAAAAGGATTAGAGCAAAGGAGTTTCTCTAGAACAAAAGAACACAAATCATTGTGAAATAAATTCCAAGAACTGACAGCATAAGAGAGGAACACAGAGGGCATACTTCTGTGCCAGGCTAAAAGCTAAGATGGAGAAAAGTGGGAAAAAATGAGCAGTTTTAAACAAAAACTTTGATAGGCACGTGTCAGAGGATCCTAAACTCCATCCTAAATTAATTTTAAAAACCCTATTCATAGGTGATGATGGGAAGGAAAGTAAAGCCTGGGAACAGACCTCACTTTTCAGTTGTTTTGTCTGCTTCCACACTGCTTTTGTGCTACCCAAAGCAAGGATTGCCTTTTTAGAAATGACCTCCAGTCACCAGGACCTGTAGGCAGAGGGCTCCCATTTCCATTACAGACCAACAGAGAGAGCTTTAGGCCAAGGAACGGGGCCACAGGTTGGTGGGGTTCACCTATAGAGGCCAAGGGAAGCCAAGGCTTCAAGAACAAGCAGGAACAAGACTCACTGCTGTGGAAAAAAGTGCCTTGAACCGAGTGTTTTTAAATCCACGGGCAAACCGGGGAGCTGTGACAAGTGAACTGGAAGGGTTTGGATGGGATGGCTTACAGAATGGAAAACAAAACTACTGTGTTCAAACTGTAAATTCATGATTAGCCTTCTAACTGGTAAAAACAGAGAAGGAGCAATTCTGCTTTGCCTGCTTTTTCTTCCTCTCCACTGTATTTAAAAGAGATCTTCAGAAGTCCTTTTCCTTCTTTCTACTCCATTACAGAAATTTGTAGTAAGTTCCTACCATGTTTCTGCATGAAAGCAGAGTATGTGTAGGCCTATAAAAACATTCAAAAGGAAGCTCTGTGCAAACAGCAGAGAATTTTAATTCTCAGAACTCATTCATCTTTGTTTTCTTTAAACAGGAAAATCATGAAAGGGAAAGATCTTGACTAAATATATGACATCTGCTCTTTTTAGTTACCTTCCACACAGAAATGATGGTGTGATCATTACTGCAGGATATAAATAGGATCAAATTTACAAAGATAATATCTTTAATGTGACTAATGCTATACTTTAAAAACCAGACCAGCCTTCAGGATATGCAGGCTGAAGCTTTGATCCTCAAGGCAAAATACTGCTTGAAACTAGTGGTACAAGTTTAACTTGCACAAGTTAATCAATTATATCATCAAAGAAGTTTTTACCTCCAACACGGAGAGGGAAGACTGAGTAAGTTCTTAGCTCCATTTAGAGAGGGGAAAGGCAAGTTCATCAGAACACAGAGGAATTGTTGGTGGTTCAGGAATGTGAAAAATTATAATAGGGCACAGACCCAGTATATTTATCAACTCTCAAATTTCTGTGTAGCAGAATAAAGTTTAAACAGCTCTTAATCTGAATTTAATTTTGAAAGCCGGCATTTGTATTTCAGTGGAGAAGAATTTCTGTGCCTGAAAGTGTCTCTTCTTTTGAATTTCAATCAGCTGGTCTTGCAAAAGACATCATTTGACCCTCTGGTTTCTTTAATTACACCAAGATCACAAAAACTTGTAGGTTCAGTCAGGAAACTCACAAAAGGGAAAGAGAAAGTATTCTTCTATTTCTACAAAAACAGAAATCAAACAAAACTTTAAAGCCTTAGTTAAAGATCAAAGAAATAAAAAGAGGGTATGGTCTAAAGTGCCCTTCCTTTTTCCAAGTCACAAAGTTCCCTGATCCAAAAGACTAGTATTTCAAAAGTATTAGGAGCATCTCCTTATGCCCAATGGGATGTACATGTTTAGAAGATAAATGTTAAAATCTTTCTGGAAATATAAAGTTTTTGTGGAAAAAAATCACTTCACCTTTCAATGCAGAAGACACAACATCCTAGGAAAGGTTTCTATCCCAGCTGTCCATTTATCACCTGTTATTTGACAACATTTGTTCCCACTTCTGTGGTATTCTGTGGGAATACCAAGTAATGCAAGAAACCAGCCTCTCCTCTATTTTCCAGACTCAGCAGGAAGCTGGAGGTCACTGATCTCCGAGAGGAGGAAGTTTCAGAATTACTACTACAGATTTATTTATTTTAATTTTAGGCCAGTGTAATCACAGATAGCAAAGTTGTCTACAGCATTCCTTAGGTGGGAGAGAGTTAAAGATGTGAGAGGAACTGAAGCGTGGAGTATTAAATCTCAACATTAAACAGCTCTATTATCAAAATTAATATTCATTCCAATCTTCTGCAATGCTCTTGTGACAGCTCAAAGAACTTTGATCTAAAACAAATACTTAGTTTAAATACTGCTGCTCCTCCTGAGAAGGCAAATTAAACTGGGCTCACTGAAGGTTGAAGCACCCACTGTGGTTTTCCCAGAGTGAGGTCCCAGTAGAAGAGTCAAGAGGAATTGCATAGAAAAGGCAAACACACAAGACAAAAGGTGTATTAGCTGCAAACTGCACGTTAGAAGTGGTCTCTTGTGTCTTTGTGTAAATGTGCAGAATGAGGTCACTTGGGGGCACTGGACTTAATAACTGGACAGTTATTAGATGAAAAACAAATGAGGTCAGTTCAACAGAAAGCCACTAACATGACATGTCTCAACATCCTTTTGAGTAGGCCCTTGGAGTCATGAACAGCTAATTTCGACAATAAAGCTGCTCTCCTCAATGTGGATAGTGAGGAAAATAATGAAATTACAGTAAAAATAAACAAAAAGAAACATTTTCCTCCAGACATGGCTGGAACCCACTGCCACTGGAAAATACCAGCATTTTACAAGATACAGGATTTTCATGAAGTTTAGCTTGGGAAACACAGTCCAGCTCTCAAATACCAGTGAGGTAAAAGATGCAGCAAGATTAAAAGCAATGAATACACGAATTGGATGGGTTTATTTGTATCAGGAAAACACAATTAGATGGTAAGACTTGGGAAACGTTTTAATAGCAGCAGCACCTGATGCCAGCCAAGTTTACCCAGGTAGAATAATTTTGGGGTGGGAATTTGGTTTGTTTTGTCTCTAGACAAGCCCTTACAGAATGCTTAGCTCAGAAGGATCCATATCCTATTAATTCCAAGAATGACACGCAGTTAAAAGTTTTCCGCAAATAAGGTAAAACTCCAGTCCCCCCTAAAAATGCCACAAGCACTTTTACTGTGCTTGGGGAGTCACTTCCCAATGCCTATATTGAAATTCTGGCCCCATGCCTTAGAGCTGTTCACATTTTGCTACATGAGAAGCAATGCACTTGCCAAACTGATTTTCTCAGTAAAATGAGAAAAGGCTGAAACATTTTGCCATTAAAAACATATACTAGTTTCCCAGGTATGTGTGCAGCAGTTACTTGTGTCTCTGTTAATCAAGTCTTAAGTGTGACACAAACATTTTATTCATTAGAAGACTGCATTTTCAAGTTAAGCTTGCCATTTAATAACCTTATTTAATATATTTTTATTCTCGAAAAAATAGGTAAATACAGAGGAAAAGGATCTGGGCAACACTGAAAAGACTCTGATCTCACCTAAGTGCCTCTATGATCCTGGCTTATGACTGCTATTCAAAACTGTCAGTAGCAATTCTACATGAGGAATGGCAGAAATAGCAGCTCATTTGTGTGTTTTGTTTGCTTTTCCTTGGAAGTCTGAAGACACCTGCCTTGTGAGCCAGAGAAACCATACATTAAACTCCAAGAACATAGCTCTCCCAACCGTAAGCACCCCAAAATATTTTGAACTTACTAAAAACATGAGCTCTACTTTTACATCTAATGTCACCTGGATGGATCAGAGGCTACATAACTCACAAATTTTCACAGCTACACAAATGAAACCACAAGTGTCTCATCCTGACACCTATTTAAACAGGATTTACAAAGATGCCTCGCAGTCCATATTTAAGCTCAGCCACGTATGGATGGCTGCAGATGCTGGTGCTGCTGCTTGGCTCAGGGACTGCCCCACTCTGAGCCTGGCTCTGCCAAGCCCTGGGTTTCTCCTTGGCAAGTGGGGGAGCTCGTTTGGGTCCCACCATATGTTCCTGCTGCAACAGCAATAATCACCAGCAGCCGTGCTCTGTGCCTCGAAATTAACTCCTTAGGTTCTAACAGGACAGTATGTGGAACGGGGTGTTATTTCCCATGGCTGCAGAGCCCAGAGACCTTCAGAGGCTCTCAAAGTATGTGCAGTCAGTGGTAGAGCTTTGGGATGTTCAGGCTGGGCAACAAAGGTTTAGTGGCAAGGAAGATGCTATTGCTTAAACTTTAAATAGCAGCACTAAATACCTGGTGGTGGTGGAAGTGTAAAATTTTCTTTTTTTCCTTTGTCCTCTAATTTTACTTGTACTCTATAATGGCATTTAAAAAAGAAAAGAAGGCCAACCCTTAGGGAAATACTATTCTCCTGAGCTCTGCTTCTTTGTTCTCTGCCCCCACCATAGTACATTCAAATTTGCTTCAACACACATTCAGCAGGGAGTTCTGTTTTGCAGCAGATGCGTCAAACCATTTTCATTTTAGATGCTGTCTGCAGAACACACTAAGATCTTCTCTGAAGGAACAGTTGCTACCTCAAGGAAAAAAGAGGCCAGGGAGGTTGGGGAGGCATCCAGGCTGATGCATGTTGTGTATTTCCCATGGCTCCGTGTTTCCAGAGAACATTTCCCAAGGAGGAAGGAGTTTTTTTGGTGTCTTTTTGAATCAAGCAAACAAAGGATTTCCACTTCATGATCACCAGACATTCTTTAGTGAGATAAACAGGAACGGATAAAGGCCTTACATTCCTTTAAGTATACAGAATAAAAACCACTGTGAGACTCAAAAGGTTTATAAATGAAAAAGCTTTTGAAAATCACCATCAAGGAGCCAAGAAGTCTAGCTTCCCCTTTGAATATTGCTCTCAGCCTCAACGAGGCGCATTTTTTCGTTCAACTTTCTCACAACGTTCACCTAACTACACTTGCCAGCGTGTTTTGCCAAATTAGAAAAACTGCTGCAGAAACCATCTGCTTGACATTGCTTACATGTAATAAAGTACCGCTCGATACAATGTATTGGAAATGTTTGGAGATCTTTACATGGGAACCAGGAGCAGCAGTGCTGACTCAGGCACATCTCCCGCTGATGTCAGTGGGAATTGTACCTGAATGAGCCCTGCTGGATCTGATACAGGGCTGGTTGCAGAGCTGACGTGAGAACATATGATTATAGTTTAACAATACCAACTGCAATGGAGATGAGAAGGGAATTTTATAGCATTTCTGGCTTGCTGCTCTTTTATAGCTATCAAAAACACTCAAATGATTTGTACATGTCTGCTCCTGCAACAGCTTTTCCCAGCTTTAAGTGAACACTGAGAAACTGCTGCAAAGTTCGGTCCTACCTCAACAGCAACAGTTTGAGGTAATCTGTTGATTTAAAAACTTGAACTTAAGAAAGACTATATGTGAAGTCTAAAATAACACTTCACAATTTCTCTACTCTGGATAAGAATGCAGACATTTCAATACCTCACTGTTGGTTTAATCTGAAGCAGAAATAAAGCATAGACTTTGCCAGCCTAGCAGGAGTGATATGTGTGTGACAGCTGCTCCACCAAAGGACAGTGGCTTCTCCAATTTGGTTCCAAATTTATACAAAATTACAGCTTTAGTAAGTCTGAAAGCTAAAAGTGTCATTGAAGTTACAGTATGTATGGATGATGACCACCAAAGCAGCACCTCTAGGTGGGTAAATCAAGCCCTCTCTCTCACACGAGTTGCAGGAGGGTGAAGAATAGCAACACTGAGAATGTAACAAAGAGAAGCTATGATGCAGGTTCCACCAGTCTGGGCCACAGTTTTAAGAGAAGGGATTCTGAACCTTCAATACTTCCTAACAAGGGGTCACATTAGAGAACCAAATGCCAAAGAGTAGGTGAAACACTTCCTATTGCAACCCACTAATAAGCACACACCCAGGCATGTGCCCTTTTCCTTCACATACTGCAACAGGCTCATGTGTTTTGCTTTACAGATTTTCTATTACCCTTAGTTTATCAGCCATGGGAACACTTCCAGATCATGTCTAGAAAAGTCAGGCTCCTTTTGCTCAGGCACAGGGACACAAAACTGAAAACCATCACATCTATTGTCTATGTTTTTTCATGTGAAGAAAGGCAAAAGGGGCTGGAAATTAAAAATACAGCTGCAAGGGAGATCTCACTGCAAATCTCGAAGTAGTACAGCTTTGTGGTAAGTGACCATCCTCTCTATTAGACAGTCCTGAGAGGGGACCACCGGGTAGGTATCTTCCTGCATTCAGGTGGCCAGGACAGAGAGACTGAGAAATTACAACTGCTTTGGTTGAAGGAAGATAACAACTTAATACATGACCTCTGATTTGGGCAAAAGCCAATGCATCACCACTTTATAAATTATTGCTCAATTCACTCCTGAAGCAGACAGTAAACAATGTTTGCATTCCGGGAAAATCCACGTGAGGGACACACGGCCCAGGCTGGCGTTCAGCAGCAGAGGGGACACTCTCTTTGGTACATTTTGTAAGGAGGTACTCGGACTACGTGCTCAGCCTCAAGGCTCGACTCATCCTTAGCAATACAGATGGGCACTCTGTTTTCCCTATAGTCCCTCTTGGAAGAGAATCTATTTGCACAGGGATGGTTAGGAAGAACAAGTGGGAAAAGTAAGAAATGCGGATCACAGCTCTAGTTTTTTCCCCTTTGCAAGATTAAGGTAAGGAATGCAGAATGTACCTCTCACCCTAAGTGAAAACCAGTCCACAAGTAATTGGATGCTGAAGCAGGCATCAACTTACACATTAAGCCCAGACAAGCAAATACTAGTTATTTAATTTTTGACATCCCTGTGTTACCTTGTCCTTGTTGCTTCCACTCTTCTTTGTGTTGTTTTATCCTGTTTATCTCAGATTTCTCTTTTCCAGCTGGAACTGTAACTCTGTTCCCAGGAGTGACTGAGAGCAGGGCAACCTTCTGTGGGTCAGTGGTTTTGCCTGTTCCATCAGTGCATGGCACTCAAACTCCAGCCTACCTCAAAGGCACCGAGTCCCAAACACAAAACTGATGTTTTGTTAGAGGAATCTGACCAGAATGGTCTAGAAGCAAGAGTACAGTTCTATTCAGAGCGGGTGGGATGAATCAGGAACGGGACATGATGTCGCCTATGATGTCTCTCACACATGAACCCAAAGCAGCAATCCCAAAGAAGTGCTGAACAGAAACATTTGCAAAGCTGCAGCAGGAACTGAACTTCAACTCAGTACTATGGGCAGCACTATGTTATTTAACACTTCATCAAAGGAGATAGGAGTTTCACTTTGGACAGTAGACTTTATTAGAAATTTTCTCCTCATTCATCAGTAAATTCACATTAAAATATGCTGAAGGCAGCTCAGTCTAAACATTTGACATTCTGCCATAACAACAACTTCCAGTTTAAAAACTAGATAACTGATCAGGCAGATAACTTGAAACATGTGAGAAACGCAAATAGAAAGCAGCATCTTAAAAAATGGGATGAGCCTGAAAAATCGATAAATTTCAGATGGAGCTGGGGAAGAAACCAAAATCAGTCCCCCCAAGATGGGAAACAGTTAAATGAGAACTCCACAGACACTAAACAGATAAATAAACATTATAACCACACATACATTAAAAAGAAAACAAAGTACTTAGAGTTCATACCACATAAAAATTATAAATTTGTTCAAACAAAAAAAAAGTGACAAGCTTTCTAAAATATGAATATCCTAAATTCTTGGGATAGTGAACACTTTGTTATAAACTGCAGAAGTTTGGAGGGACTAGATTTGGTCTTGAAAACAACAAACTGCACCTTCCTGTCACCCAGTCCAAAAACTGCTCTGCCACTTATACCATTTCTTTTCCTCTCATGTTTTCAAACCACAGACTCTTCTTCTAGACAATAATCTGGTTTTTTTGAGTATTAAAGCTTTCAGATATTATAGGCCTAATTATGTGGAGCGCTGAACACTCAAAACTCCCAAAAACTCGGTATACCAAAGCCCAGCTTTAAATATTTTTCAGAAGTTACTGTCAAGAATTTTCCTTTGCTAATTTATTTTTATTTATTGGGGTAAGGTGTAGGAGACAGACATAAAGAAAAAAAATCACAATATTGAAGAATGCTCTGTCCTGCAGGACAGTGGATCTTGCAGGTCAGATTTTCTATTGGCATTTACCAGAGGCAACAAAGATAAAACCAACATATGAGAGATGAGAATAATGGCCTTCAGGACTGTAAACACAACAGGCAACAGAAAACACATGAATCTCAATCAAATCAATGTTTTCACATTCTTTAGTAGTCCCCCACAGTGATCTGCTTTCACTGGTTCAGAAAAAATATATATTAAAAATTAAATAACACTTAAGTGTCCATCACAAAGATTTATATTTTGCTGTAAACAATTTTCTGCCATTTGCATTGATGTAGTCCAATGTGAGGCCAGAGGGTTCTCGACATCTTATTGGTACTGTAAATAATTTTTCAGAGACAGAGGCAAAGGTAGAATTTCTATGTCATGCAGGCGGTCTCTGCCAAGAGCAAAACGAATTGATCTTCGGCACAAGTCCATTAAAGGCAGGGGTTCCGCTGAAAAAAAACAGAAGAACAAAAAGAGTTAATTTTTCAGCATCTCCATTTGCACACAATGTTTTATTTATTAACACAGACAGTCACAAAGATAGGAATGGTATTGGGAAAACTCCGATAATCTTGAGGCAATTAAGATGATCAATAGACACCAAGGAAGAATTCTATACATTTCATCCATAATAAGGGGCTGCAAAGTTTCAGACTGAGCTCCCTTATCTGTGAGCTTTAAAATAATAATCCCAAGCCCCTCCTCAGGCTTACCAAGCTGCAGCATGAGAAGTTACCACATTTCCAGATTTCAAACCAGACAAAGACTTTCCACTGTGTTTATAACACAACATTCATCACGTGGTGTTAACGTGAACTACCCTGGCAACTTGTGACCTTCACATACCAGCTCCTTCTGCCTCTTAGAACTGGAAATGCTACTTAAGGGTACCCAAACCTCTCAGCCAACAGGGCCCTTCCTGCAACACTCTCTTAGCCTTTCTTTCTAGGAAGTTCATTGGAAGCAAAAAACTAAACAAAACACCCTCAAAAATCTAGAGGAAATGTAATCTTTTCCTCCTTGAATAAATTAGGGGAGGAGGATTCCGCTGACTGGAAGGCAGGGTGCCTGTTCTCATATGTATATATACAAACACCCCCAAAATATATAAACAACATCTGCAGATGTTCTTAAGTTTAATTTAATCGAAGTGAGTTAAATATCTGTCAGGAATGCCTGGCTGATAGCACTTAAGACTGGAGACTCAAACACAGTGATCTGCAGCATCTCAAACCATCTCACCCCTACATCCCATCCTGGCCTGCAAAACTCACACAGAATTGCAGGAGCATCACCAAACTTCCATGGAATAGTAGCAAGAGTGACCTCTGTGACTGCAGAGTTTGCAATGGAAATCCTTTTGCCTCAAGAACTGGAATAAAGCCGCAAAGTCTTTTACCAGTTACAGCTATCTTCAAGACCTTCAACCAGATGGATTTAGTTGCATATGCTGGTTTAAAAGGGTAAGAGCTTAAAAGACTACAAGAAACTCTGCCTCTTTACATAATAAAACAGCAGTAACCTTAAAAACCTTACTATTACTTCCAAATTGAGAAAAAAAAAGAGAGTCATGTGCCTCTACTGTAGTGATAACCTTTTACAAACTTTACAGATTTCTTACAAGTGCTCAGCACTGTACAACTCTCAGTGGTTTTATCAAGATTTCTTTTATGTGCCACATGCAGATTTACACAAACTATATTTGCCTAGGGGAAAGCGTCCCCCATGGCAGGGGGGTGGAACCAGATGACTCTTCCAACCCAAACCATTCTATGATTTTCTTCTATTATTCTATATTAATCTAGCAGTCCTTTAGCTGGTATTATTTTAAAACCTACTTGGAAAAGGAAGTCTTTATAAAGGCCAAAATACCCAATTAAGGGCTGATTTTATATGCTCTAACAGTCTGCTCTGGTGACACACCACTGACTTAGTGATTTTTCCATCATTTATCCCAGCATCACATTTGATTTGCATCATCCACGGTTCACTTTGGCATTTCCCAAAAGTGGGTAGCAAAAAAAAAGCTCAGAAAGCATTCTTAGAGACTAAAAAGGTTATTTAGCTTATAACCACTTCAGTGACTCGATATGGAGTCTACTTCTTAAAAATACACCTCATTGATAATTTTGCCTATTAAAAGACTACAAAATAAGAGCCCTCACATTCCAGTAATAAGGCAACATTTCCTACGCGTTAGTGATCTTAGTTTTCATTTTTTCCATACCAGAATTATGAATGTTAAATCTTAAGGGATGAAGCTGTAAAATTCATTAGCCAGGATTAATAAGCAGGAGCAAAAATAACTCATGAGTTCCAGGACACAGAACACAACACATCTTACAAGTCTTACACCATAAGCAACAATTTTCTGAGTATCTTCCCAGAACCTCTGAGGTCCCATTAAGAAGATGTAAAATGAGGACTAGAAGTGTTTAAAGCCATTAACTGACCATGTGGTCTCTTTTTTTCCTAGACAAAGGAGTATGTAAAATGTAGCCATCTGTGCAACCAGGCACAGAGTTAATCCCAAACTTCAAAACACAATTTAAGGAAAGGTTAAATTATTTTTCAAGCTTGAAATGCTAAATTAATGTCTCCTGTCTCACTTCTACAGGGAATTTTCAAATGCTGAAGAAAATGCCTCCAAGTGTTTGCAACAGCTGCTCAATTGCACATACTAAATGTGTTTTTGCAACTTGAAAATTGAACTGTATTCTTTTTATTCTATTCAACAGCAGTTCAAACCTATAATAAAATTTGAACAGGTCTGTCTGATGGTACGAAATAACAGTTATGTTTTCTGGGTTGCTAGCTGTAAGAACTTGAGGAAAAATTGTAATAATAGCATTATAAGATAAAAATGTGTGTAGCTGCGGGTAGTCGTAAATGAACAAAAATTTAATTCAGGAAAAGAAATAATCTTAGTTTCAAAATAATCTATAGGACAAAGGCAAAAGACTAAAATTAAAGACTGACAGTTTTCAGGCAGCATAACTCAACACCAGCCCGGGGCCAGACAGGGGTCCCAGCAGATCCCCCACCTCAGGGACTGGCAGAGCAAAGCCCCCACTGCCCTGCAGGCCAGTGGTAACTCCAGACATGCTTTAGCAGCCCTTGGGTGCCAATACCTGGGGTACACCTTGTGCCAATCAACACCTGGGGTACAGCCTGTGCCAATCAATACCTGGTGCACAGCCTGTGCCAATACCTGGCATTCACTCCAGGTTCCAAGCCCTGGCCCTGCCATGCCCTCCCCGCAGCTCCAGTGACTGACCAGTTGAGGCATCTGCTGCCCTGGAGCTCGGGCAGAGGGAATGGGGCGATGCCAGCAGAGCACAGCGTGCCTCCAGGAAATGGACCACTGCAAAGAGCCTGCTCGTCATCGCCTGGAACTGCTGAACCATCCATCAAACACCACAAGTGCTTCTGGTTTTCAGGAAAATTCAGTGAGAAATGAAAGGACCACAAGTAACTCAGTCCTTGCAGAGAGGAAAGGAATAGTTAGACCGAGTGTATGTTGCTATGCACCCTGCCTGAAACACACACACACAGACTCGACGTATTCAAAACACTCTACAGCACATTCAAACACTCAAAACAGTATTTCCCAAATGCTATTTTCAGTTAAGATCATACAAATAACATTGAGAAGACTCCAATAACGCAAGAGATGGGAGCATGATTATTCTGAAGACATCATTAGCTGTAAGCTTGACTACTGAAGAAGCCTTTGTTTCACAACACTAAATATTTACCTTTGAAAAGCTTTTAAATTCAGCGGTATTAACTGCTTGTCAGAACATCTCACTACTTAGAATGCATATTAGCTACTGTAAAAGTTGCATTTTTAGAATAACCCCCCAATGGAATGGAACTGGAGCATTCAAGCCCCCCAGAAGAACCTGAACTCGCTATTTTTGCGAAGTTACATGAACCCCAGTAATGTTCCTGCCATTAGAAAACGCAGGAACGAATTGCTGAGCTGGAATGCAAAATTGCAAAGAAAACATGATTCACAAGAATGGCTCTTTGTACTAAATTCCCAAGCAGGCTAAGAAATGCAAAGCGAGACACTCCAGGGCAAGGGAGCATGCTTTGCACAGGAAACCCAGAGCTTCCCCTCGGGTTCCAGCAGCACCAGGAGAGGAGAGTGCAGCTTTTGGGTAACACACCCCCAAGCCTGGGCCAGCTCCAGGTACCTTCCTGAACATACTTCAAAGAATCATCTTCTCCTCTAAAGTTTACTCTGAGACCTCTTCTCTTACACATTATTGAAAGTAATTTTTCAACAGGAAAAAGAAAATATAAAAAAAATTGCTGCTTAATTGACATGTCAGAGTTTAATTCCTGTGTCTCACAGTGTTGCACCAGTAGTTTACAAGAAGGCCCATGTACAAAACGAACAAAGAGACCTTTGCTTCCCCTCCTTCTCAGCCGTGTATCTGCACAGGCCCACCAAGGTCATGGGTCAGGGTAATTCCGTGACAAACCTTCCTCCCCCTACACTGCAGTCACACAGGGGACACCTTGGACCTGGGCAAGGCACAACCACAGCTGCTTTTCTCACCTAGAGCTGCATTTCACCAAGTAGGGTACAATAAAGCTTAAATAGCAATTTAACATAATAGCTAATAACTTGAAAATAGATGAAGTAGATAGTCGGTTAATTAGGTGAATTAAAATAGTTACTTAGTAACAATAACACAAAATATCTGTGTTTATCTATCTAGATATATCATTCTAATGGTGTCACCGCTGGGTTAAGGACAAAGGCAAAGAAAGTCTGTAAGGAGACACAACCCTGTGCCTGGGAGCATTTCTCCAATACATACATACATCTGCAAGAGCAATTTGCACATCATTACCAGCTGAAAAGTTCATTTAGTTTTGGCAACCTGTAGTTATTTAACAATCTGGACTCCAGCAAGACTGCCTCATCTCTGTAAACAAGCTTTTGTAGTTGAGATAAAGTCATTTAGCATCCGATAACACTAAATGTTATTAACTGCAATGTTACATACGGCTCGTACAAAAGAGCAGCTTTTAGCACACAACAGTTATTTGCCAAATGGCAATACTATTTTTTAAATAAATTTTTAAAGCTCTACCATCACATCATGTTCATGGGTTTCATTAATCTGTGAAGAGCATATTTTTATTTCATGTTATAACAGCAAAAATGTCTGGGGGAAAAAAACACTGAGCAAAATTAAAGCGGTGAAAGATGAAGTTTTTCTGAGAATCGATGTCACAAAAATTAAGCATAGAACATCCGTCCTGTCCCAGCTTTGCTGTGCTGAGAGCAGCAGTGCCAGCAGGGAAGGTTCGTGACTGGGGTGAAGGGGCACCACCTCAAAATGGGAAACAGAGCTCCTCTTGGAGAAGTACAACATGCCTGATGCCCGGAGAAGAGTCTGGAAAGGAGGGCAATGCACGATGCCTCTGTTCATATCCTAACGGGGCACTGGGCTTTCTGTATTTGATGTACTCTGTGGTTATTGCCCAGTTCTCCTTCCTGCCCTCTCCTCTTTCCCACCGATGTCAGCAGCACCCCAGTTTTTGACCTGCACTGCCTTTCACTGCTCCATTTCTATCTCATGCTTTGCCATGATCAATGATCACCATGATCTTTAGAAGGACGGAGTCCTCAAAAGACTGACTCTTTGTCATGGAAAGGGATCCATTATGGACACCACACAATAGTCCTACACTGTGCCTGTTCTGGTGGGCCTCCCATAACCAGGCGGGGGGAAAACTCTCCAAGTCTTGTCATCACTGAGCTACCTGACATCTACTTGATCCCACGGACAATCCTCTGTCCCCTACAAACACACTCCTTTTTCTTGAATTTTCACCCTTCCTCCACATATTAAGACACCTGCTAACATGGCCTAAGTGTTTCCATTAAGATGATTTAGAGTATATAGAAATTTGTAACTACTATTTAATTATGACATACTATAAACATACAAATATATGTAAGCCAGGAGTTCTCCTTCCAACCTTTCTGCCAAAGCTTAATTATTGTTTTAATTTTACACAGCACAGGCCAAATTCTTTCCCCCGCATAATACAGCACATAAATACACCCCCCGTGACATATTTATGGCTTCCCTGATGCAACTGATGGAAAATTTGAGTTGTGTTCCTTAAATGGCACAATCTAGAGAAAGGAAATTGCAAATAATATATTAGAGAACACAGGCTATGACCAGTCATAAAAAATGCTAATAAATCTCCTAACAGCCATGAAAATTCAGACAAAGGATAACAGGATATAAGGAATCACCTATCTATCTCTCCTACAGCTGTCTTTAAGCTCCGCAGCCTAACGCAGCAAACAGAACAAATGAAGCACCTTAGACTACCCAGAGCAATCACCTCTCCCAATAATTCTGCAGCTCAGAAAGGGAACGCTGTGGTTTCTCAGAACAGCGTTACCACCTTTCTCTCCCCCGCTGTTTGCCCATGGTACCCCCGCTGCCGGGCTGGCTTTGCGGAGCGCCCCGGGCAGCGCTCGCAGCCCGCACACAGCTGGCAGGCATCGCCCCCGCCCCGGCAAGAGCCAAACGGGTGGCAGATGGCGCGATGGTGTCTTATCAGGCAGCGCTCAGAAACAGCCGCTGTCTGCAGCAGTGTCTCCCGGCACAAACAACGCTTTGTGCTGCCCGCACCGGCACCTTGCTTTTTAGCGAGGCAGGGTGGGGAAGGAAAAATACAAACCCAGCATAAGCATCGCCCTGTATTTGAGCTAACCCGCACCACCACAAAAATTCGGCACTGGAAATTGAATATGTTAAAGGGAGAAAGGAAGACAAGAAAGCTGGACTAGAGGGAAGGACTCCGGGGTAACCCCCACCTCCCCTCCGCCGCCTCCTCTGCGCGTCTGGGCCGGGCCGGGAGGATCGGTTTACAGATACCTTTGGCTTTCAAGTGTTAAACGCAGTTAAGCACAGTTTAAAACTTCAATCAAGCATCATTTAGCAGAATTAAGCTGAAAAAGCAGCAATGAACAAGCAGATATTTTGCAGCATCATTTGTTTTCAGTTAATGCTCTCCAGCTGTGCTTTCTTGAGAAGAAAAGGTTTGAAAAGCAGAACAGAATGAAAACAAACGAAAACCAATCCCCAAAGCCAGTGGCCTCTTGTTAGGGGTTCCATAAAGAATCTGTCCTTTGAGCACAAATGCATAGCTCCACGGAATTTCTTTTCTGCATTTCAGTGTTTGCCACCTTTGCCATCTCCTACGAGGAAGGCACAAGACTCAGACAACTCGTCCTGACTCACAAGCACCAGAGCACATGCCCAAATTCAAGAAATTCAATGCAGGCTTAAAATTTATTCCTAAAGACTTCAATGTAGTAGGATTAAGCATAGGACTACACATTTTTTTCATCATGTTGTTTATAGGAGTGGTTTTCCTAGGAAAGTAATTTGTGTATGTTTGTAGGAAGGCTGTATGTATGGAGTCATATATATATATATAGCTGAAATCCTCCTCTGAGAGGTTCCACGTGGTCTACAGTTCTTACCCTCTAGGTGGGTTTATGATCCACCCAAAAAGGGCCCTAGACCCACATATTTAATATGAAGAACAGGCACAACACAAAGTCTGGCCCAGGTCAAATCTACAAGCAAACTTCACAGTGGAAATTCACCTGAAAACCTTCATTTTCTGAATTACAATTATCTAAATGTATATATGCATCATAATAATTCAATTTCCAGTAACAACAGTAAAAATAAAAAATCACAGGTATGACTCACATTTTAAAACATTTTAACACACTATTTCTACAACCTACAGATTACTAAATTGTACTGCTCTACCTAATTCAGAAATTGCAAAACAGCAGCAAACAAATGTTTTTTTTTTACATAGGAGCAAAGCTGTGTAATATGCTGATTTTGCTATGTCTTGATAAACTTGCATGCTGACAGAATACAAGCAAGAATGATGGCAACTTCCCTTCTCAAACAGGAAGGGCATGTGTGATTTCATTCCCTGTGTGCATCAGGAAGATGCAAATAAGGAGGACAGGCTGGAAAGATTTACTTTCTGGCCTTGATTTCTTTGTTTTCTCCCTCCCTTCAGATACTCCCACAAAACAACTCCACTTTGCTCTTGAACACTGCGGGAAGGTAAATTCAGACAAGTTACTTCAGTGATAATCAAAATGCTCCAGAGTAGCAAAGACACCCAACATTAACAAAGTGCTTGGCATTCGAGATGAGCCTAAGCTAGAACCACTGGCTCCTTAGCTCCTCCCTGCTCAAACTTCCCCAAGTGTACCACGTTGGGAATGAAGATTTGGCTTAGATTAATCTGTAACACATACTTTACAGCTTTTAATCTTAGAAACACATTTATCACCATTAAATTCAGCTTGTGTGCCAGGCCATAAAGAGGGAAGTTAAAATATATCAAGGTGATAGAAGATTAAAGCTTGGATGAGAATTTCACTGAGTAGATGCACTGGAGTTCAAAGACAACATTGTTCAGGGTTATGGACAGATTTATAGACAAAGTAATAAGGGAAAAAGTTGAAGGAAAGTTCAGGATTCAAGGACAAACCATTGCAGACAACTATTGCAACAGTCACCCGCACACTGCGAGCAATGTGATGACTGAAATATGCTGAAACAATTCCTTCCATTTTATCTCTTCATGAGACGTGCTTCATAAATGGGCATATAATACACCATGCATAGGTACACACCTATAAGAATCTTTATGGCTGTGAACAAGTCCTTATTGCTCAGGGAAGGGGGGCAGGAAGACAAAGATATTTTTTGTGAATCTCTCCATATCCTTCAGTTCATTGACATATTATTTCTGCCTTCATAGTGTGACAGCAGATAAGATATCCTGATGGGAAACCTAATCATACTGATTAAAATATTCTAAAATCCAAAACTGTAAGTTTTCACAGCTGTTCTTAAACACATTTTTTCTGTTGGGTTAGCTAATCAAGGATGAGAGAGGGAGAGGGAAACGGGGAGAGAATGAATGAGAGGCATGCAAAACACCAAGAGCTGGCACTATGTGCTGAACCGGGTGGGCACCTGGTTGCCTCCCTGGCCCATCTGCTCTTCTCCCACTGGGCTCTTTTATCTGCCTGTTGCATTTTGTATGACACATTCATTGTGTGGAGCAGTGAAGTACACGCCGTGTCCTCTTTTCCTGTGCTGTGTCCAGCATGCTGGAGCCTCACCAGAATTTCTGCACACTGTCATACTGAAATGACACATGCTCATTCAAGATTTCCATTGCTTACAACTCTCGTTCTCAGCTGGAACCTCTCACAAGAGTTTTCTGTATGGCTGTTTCATATTATACTGAAGTTATTTATCCTAGTTAGCAATTAAATTGATTCAAAGCATCTTCTGCATCTCACTGGAGCTTTCTTCAAAGTTTCCCCATATTGGTAGGGCAAGGAAACTGATGACTCTCCTACTTATATTAACACAGATTGTGCTGAGCTCTTTAAGACAATTGATATTTTACTACATCCCTCATATCATTGTTACAGGACATTTTCTCAACTGCTTCAATTTAAACTACCCAGAGGCCCCAACATATGCAGATTTTCTCAAACCAAGCAAAGAAATGACAGCAGCATGTCATTTAAATTTTAATGCAATTGTATACCAGCTAATGATCTCTAGCGGAGATTCACAAACAATAGACCTGACTCATCACTTTGTTACTCTAGTTTTGGTATTAATAGAATTACATTGGAATAAATCTGCAACCATGAAGTTGCAATTAGGCTCAATGCAATGAATTTGATCCCATTACTTTAGTAGCACTTATATTTTCGGCTTTTTGAAAGTGATTTTTTTCTTAAGTACCATAATCTTCATCAGCAGAAAATGGGTACTGGAGATGATCTGAATTATTTTTATACTAAATTTAGGATTCATCATCGTTCCTGGCATGCAAATACAACTGGTGCTCTCTGAACACATTTCTAAAGTATTCGTTTTGAACACAAACGTGCTCCCAGGTCACAGGTGGGGCACACAGAGCTGCCTCCACTCACCATCACTCAGCTCTCCTCAATCACAAGCTCCTGTTACCATCTTTCAACCCCAGCAAAGCTCCATCTGAAATTTCACACCACTGTGCCACCACCTACAATCGGCACGTCATCTAACAAATGGCCTGGTCATTTGGTGAGAAATAGGAGTGTGGAAAGATGATTTCCATGTTATGCATTCCACAGCCACTGTATAAGAGGTGCCAACTATATCATAGCCCAAGCCTCCGAAGCAGCAGCATAAACCCACGGATGGGAAGGGAGGGGTGAAGGGGCAGGTGGGCCAGGGAGCAGTTTGCCCACTGAAGTGACTTTTCCTGTTCCTGGGCATGTGAGGGTAGGGAGGATACACCATGATGACAAATATTAAGACTCACAAAAACACCCTTGGAATTTCACACAAGGTTACCAGAATCTGGTAGCTGACTCGAATTTTGGTCACACTGAATTTCTTCACCTCCAGGGCAGCTTCACTGAGCAAAACTTTCCCGCACTTGGTCCTCCTGGATATATGGACAGCAAGAGCCCTCTCTGGGCTGTCTCCTCTGACCAGAACGGCTGAAAAGGTGGGTGGCAGCTGTGGTGGAACCTGCTGCCATTCTCCATCCATCCATCAGCTGAACAGATTTTGAGAACTAGGCCTGCAGCAGCAGCATGCCACTCATGGCTTCTTCCTGGTCTTCCTCCAGCCCACCACATCCAGCTAACACATCTCCTCTGGCCTTCTCAAACTCCACACAATGACTCTTCCCCCAGTGGTGCTCCCTTGCTGTTCCAGTGAAGTGAGACACAAAGGGAGGGCAGTAAGAAGTGAGCAGGGAGGCTTTAACCCCAGTCCTCTCCCCTCACACATCTCCCAGCTCCAGGCTCCATCCTGTCCTCACTGGCAGTTTTACAACCCCCATGTGATCTGCAGAGGATGCCACTGATGTCAAACAAGATGAGGGCAGAGGCAGGAGCAGCTGAAGCACCAAGCTGCATGGCTGTGCTCTGCAAGGAGCTATAAAACACCACGAAGGGTCTGGGTTTATTGCTTCTTACTGATTCATTATCAAACACGCTTTGTCCATAAACAGCCTGTTCCAACTCGCTCTGCCCCAGCTGCCAGCTGGCTAATGCAGTTGCACAGGTGTAAATGAAAGCATTATTTGGCCTGCAGAAAAGCCATTATGAGCAGAGATTTATCTAGATTTTCAGATCCCAAAGTCAATCTGTGAGGCTGGCAATTAAGGAAAAAAAGGCATCTGGGAACAACAAAGCGAAGTCAACCAATTCACTCACCTCTTTAATGTGCTTGCATGCCTTATTTCTGTAGGAAAAGGAATCCCATCCACCCACTAATACAGCTGATAGCAAATGCAAAACTAGAGTGCAAGAAATGGAGTATGTACCAAAATCCATATCACAGTTTCTACATGTTTGTGTTTTCAGATTCCTGGAGAGATTCAGGTAGGAGCTCGAGGCACTCAGCTCACTATTACATGTGTGCGTGTATGAATAATAGTACAGAAAAAAACCACCTCTAGAATTCTACAACTTGGGCAGATGGACAAGATGTATAATTTCTTAATACAAAATATAAACTAATTTCAACATGGGTTTAGCTCCAATAAGATCTATTTTCTTATCTGGGCATTGGACAGTTTTGGACAGTAAGTGACTTTATTCAAGCCCATACTGGGCTACCACAGTAAATGACTTGATGCATTACAGTGCCAAGCAGGCAGAGGAGCTTACTGAAGAAAATAAGGCCATTCCCAGGTCCCCAAAAATGGATGGGTTTTTTGTCAACTCTTTCTTTGATATTTGACTTGGCATATCTCAAAGTTCCACTGTAAGTTCTTCATGGGAAAAACTGTGGGGGCTTTTGTTTTGGGCTTTTTTTAGTTAGTGGAGTATCAATTTGATGCCAAATTTCCATCATGTTTTAATAGATTCTGGGCAGACTCCTTTACTATCAGCCTCATATTTTGAACACTAATTTTTCGTGTTTTCTTAATGTGATTACAAAAACACAAAGTTGAGAGACAAATATCAATCTCACTTTATGCTTGTGTGGCACATATATATGTATACACATATATATGTATACACACACACATATATAGAACTCCACCCTGACTCTTTTCAATCAAATCTTGTCACCTATTAAACCATTTAAGCATGCCTTAGTTTCTCTCTTATCAGCCATCTCCTTCTCATTCTTTTGTGCTTCTACTCTCAAATAGTGTCACTCAGTGAACTGGGTTTTAAAAAACAAAAACCCTTCTACCTGTCTGGAAACATCAGGCATGGAATATTTTGCTTGTTTTAATCTAAAAATACAGGTGACATAGGTGCAACAGATGAAATGCTAAATTATAAGAACAAATTCTTTACCTTGGTACTTAATCCAAAGTACAACCCCCCAAAATATTAAAAGCACATTCAGAATTACACAGAGCACAAAAGAATGCTTCCCACTGAATTCCTTCCACTCCCTGGCGACTCAGCCTTTTTGACTCCACCAGCATTGTCAGCAAAGCCAAAAGGATTTTTGCCAGGGTAAATACTGCTAAATAGGGTCCCCCATCCATAGATATTTCTCTTTTTCCCTGTTGCCAAGTCCTTTCTGATGTCAGTCTGCCTCTAAGATGAACTGGATTTTATTTTTTGAAGTACTCAGTTTTGCGATAAACACCGACCCCTCGGGTGTAAGAACATGCCCATGCCAGTTTGATATCTTGGGTATTTCTTAACTAATTAAGTTAATCACCTAGACAGTGACTGAGCAAAAACCTACACAAAGCTTTCCAAAATCACCCTTCATAGGAGTGGGATCAACCACCCCGAGCAGACTTCCTGGGAAGCATTCCATTTAACCCATCCTTTAAACCCATCACATTAGTTAGCTGTTTACTTTGGACATGCTTTTACTCCCCTGTCCAGGAGGAGAGATCAAGACCTTGTGCTTGTTTTAAACCTTATTCAACCACACACAGAATCAAACCCATAACCCCAAAGCAGCCTGTGGCCAAGCACTAGGGGCAAGAAACAGGAATATCTGATGTACTCCATTTCCCAAAGTGCTGATACTTGTTGATGCAAAATCAAAATCCTGGGCTTTGCATATTTGGGACGCTGGTGCTACCGATTAAAATCTGCATTTCACTTTCTATAAGGTAACTTTCCAGATTAGTAAACAAGGGAAATGTTTACATTTCTTTTGCTTTATTGCTATGCCTTCCAAAGACAAAAGCAGGACTAAAAAGTGCCTACAAATCTAGAAAGCTCAAAAGGTTGAGTTGCCTGTTAATCACAAAACAAAAACACTGAACAGCCCAAAGTTGTCCCACCCTTTGGTGGCTCCTACGCCTGCTCAGAAATTTTGTCTCTGCAAATTCTGTACCTAAAAGCTATTCAACTAACTTGTAAAAATATTTATTTCCTTCACAATACCCAGGTATTTCCAGTTCTTCACACTACGACACTATTCTGAAGGGACTTTTGCCTCGTTCCAGGTGCTGCTGTGCTCTTGGCAGCAGTGATGCAGCTCTTCCCTGACTCACCACTGTTAAACCATGCCAAATCCTACCAGAATTCCAACCACAGCTGGGACTTATGGCTCCTTTAGGACAAATGTACAAGTGGAGGGACAGAGAGGGACAGGAGGGGATTATCAGTACTAACAAAACACTTAGAGAAAAAGGACTTCAGAGCAAGCCTACACGCATTTCTGTCTTCCCTAAGCCCCCAGTGCTCAGTGACCCTCAGGAGCTGATGGATCCCTACAGTCACTGGCATTTCAGTGCTGTTCTTCCAAATAGCCACTGCCTGTCTTGTGTCTTGTTCCTAAAAACTCATTTCAGAGTCAAAGTCCTGGGGTTTGGCATTTCTTTCTCATTGTCTATCCAGGCTCAAACTAACCATCACCACATAGAGAGGGGAATGCCAGAGTTATTTTTGGTTGACAGGTAGCCACAATGACACCTGCCGTGCTTTGGCTTTCCTGTTTTTCCAAAACACACCTCCTGGGCAACACAGTCCACTAGACACACAAGTCCTACAGCAGAAAGGGTCACAGAAACACTGCTGCTATACAGCTAAACCCATTGCCATATGGGTGAAACACATCCATAATAGATATCCAGTCCATCACTAAAACTTTAGTGTTGACATTCAAACTAATTATATTTGTATGCACAAAATAATCTAGAGCCCACGAAGCAGGGGAGTTGAAAGAACGGCACAGAATACAAAAAGTAAGCAAAGCAGCAGCTCTCTGCAGCCTCTGACTCTTTTCAGGATCCCCATGTGCAAGTTGTGCTCTGCAGATGGAACACAGGGCATGGTCTTAATCCTGCAGAGCCCCAGGAAAGCTCTACCTACCACGGCAGTAAGCCAGGCTTTGGAGAAGCTCTGCTCAGAAGAAGGGGAAACTAAGAACTGTTATCTGAAATTCTAATAACAATTATTCCCCCAAGTGTCATGAACTATTCATGATGCTGGAAATTCGTTTGTTTGGGATTTTTAAATGTAATAAATACTGTAATAAAAATATGACTCTGCATCTGCCATTTGTGAGCATTTAAAGTATCACCTCACAAGCCTGAAGTTCATCTGGTAAGAGCAAAATAGCACTGCTCATGCAATGACAGAACAGCTTAAATCTTGTGCAAGTCTTTACCCTGGGTTTTCAGAAACGAGAATTTACCTTTCTAGTTGCACCTATGTGACTCCATTCTCTCCAAGAAGAAAAAGGCTATTTATTACTGCTCAAGTCCGAGCTTTTGGCCATGCAGGGAGCCCCAGCCAGGCAGCAGTGCCTGTGTCAGACGGCTGTGGCTCCATTCCCAAAAGCACCAGCCAGCCTGGGCAGGTGAGGAGCCCAAGCTGCATTTTTCCCAGGGATGTGGTCCGCCATGTAAATCAGGCTGCTCTCTAAGCTTGCCTTCAGAAAGCACTCTCAGGAACCCAGATCTGCCATTTCCTCCTTGAAATCTCTCACTCCCAGAAGGAAAGAGAAAAAAAACTAAGCTTCCCTAGCAGTAAGCATCTGCCAAGAAATTTTAAGTGTTCCCATCCAAACCCTCCTCCCTTTTCTTAAGCTTTCCATTTCTTGCTGTATTATAAATCACTCTGGGGAAATACCCTGGACTCTGAACGTTTAAGTTATGTTCCTAAGTAGTAAACCATTGAGTTTTACTAGACTCTTTAAAATAAAATAGTGTGGTCTATCTACATAAACATACTATATATTGCTTTTTCTATATTAATTATATGTTGCATGGATTAATAGCCATGTTACGAGGAAGTTAAACTAGCTCTTATTACATAAAATTGCTACATCCGAAACAGAACAGATATTGCAAAGGTTGAAGAAAACTTTGGGGAATTCATCAAAACACTATGCAAAGATCAGTTCACTTGGCTCCAAAGTGGCTTGTCAAACAACCACAAAATATTTTTTCTAATTTGAGTAAGAGCATCTGACCTGTGGTCGGGCAACAGGCAGAACCTTCCAAAGTGCTGCAGCTCCGGAACACGACAGCAGGTACATTTTTTCCCTGCAAGAGCTTCTCCTATATATACATCGTCCAATTTTGTTAATAAAGGAATGTGCATTGATGGGCCAATCTCCTAATCACATCTTTTACTCCAGAAAGGTCATTGTAGGCTAAGAATAAGGCATTAAAATGTCTCCAAAGACCTTATAGAAAGATGTTGTAGAAAGGCAGGAATAACCGAGGTACAACAGAGACTGTGCATTACTAAGGGAGGTTTCTGCTGCAGCTGAGCACTTTGACAGGACACAATCTTGGGAGCAGAGCTCCTAAACCAGCAGACACTCCAACAGCCAGAAGGTAAATGCTTTCACCTGGCATCAATTGATGGGTCAGTTTTCTTTACCACTAAAGGATAATTTACATGTCTGAGGCACATTCTTCTTTCCTATATGTAGTGGCAGAAATTAGGAAAACAACATGAAAGGTACAGGAAAGAGTGAGCCACGTTCACTCAGGTCTAGGGATCACTTTATTTACATGTCAGCAAATTTTCAGGTATCTGATTTTGGGGCTTAGATGTACAATGAAACAGCACTGAAGTTATTACATCTGTAGGGAGAAAAAAAATACAGTGTCATCAATTTAAAACTATACATCTAGCTAATAAAAACCAACATCAGAGAAAGAAATTATCATCTTGCATCACTCTCAGATTTGGTGTAAATACACGTTGGGGTTGACTAGCCAGAATCTACAAAACACTACAAAACCCATCATTTCAACACTGGAAGAACCACCACAGCAGTTCGTGGGAATCTGGAGGCTTTGTGAGTACCAAACCACAGCACATGTGAAAGCATGGCAGTCACAGAGGACCCACTCCCAGCTCTGACACATTTCCTACATGAGGTTGGCCAGAACACTCAGGTTCCTGCCATTGAGTTGGCTGTGCGCTGCCTATGTCAGGCAGGAGCTGGGACTGTCTCCTGCCAGTATCTGTTACATTGCATTGGAGTTCCAGTGTGAATTTTAATTAAAAAAAAAAAAAAAAAAAAAAAAAAAGAAAAAAAGAACACCCTACAAAACACCACCACCACCACCACCACCACCCCCCCTCACAAACACCTAAGTACAAGTTTTCACCAAAAGTGACTTTGTGAAGTAAAAACTGTTCAAAACAGGGCTGTAAAGACTACTGCACCTCTTGTGCTGTAATGTGATTGTCTCTTCTCTGTTATAATTTATTTAGGAGGAGGCACGCGGGGTGGGCCTCTGTCCTGACAGCAACATTTGACAACACATCACCATGATCTGCCTTCCTCACCGGGAAAAACAACATTTCCTACCCAGAGCACAGAAGTTAATGACTAATTTCCAAAGACTTTTAGGTTCTCCTGTTGCTATCAGTGAGAAGGAAAAGGGAAAAGCAAGCCATTAGAAGGAGGTGACCTTTCTGCCAGGCTGGCTTCCATTACAGCAGTTTTCACACAGTGAAGAAAATCTCTAAAGGGATTAAGAGAATGAGCACCTGCAGTGCCTCCTCCATGTGAAGTCTGCTCCGTTAAAAACAATACCAAGGAAAGGAGTTCTGAAAACAAACGAGCTCCCCACTTGAGAGGAACAGAGAGGGAGGAATTTAGTGCATTAAATCACACACTTGTTTCTTTCTTGTTACCAATAAAAGTGAGTGATAGAGGCCTAAATATTTCCTTAGTTTAGAAGAGATGCTACAATATCTAAGCTGCATAAATGAACCGCAACATCTGATTGCCTCGGGAGGAGCTACAGCATTTATTGTGCTTAACGTGGGCCATTCCCTTGGGTCACACACAACACACCCTACTGGGACAGAAGGGGCATGCCCACAGTGAGCAAACTGGGAAACCACCTCGTCCTGCACAGAGGGAGGGAGCAAGGGATGGGAATGTCCTGGGATGTGAACCCCAGTAACACCCAGCTCCCCTCCTTTTCCACACCACATGTGTCCTGCTGCAGGGCATGGGGGGAAAGCTGGGAACAGCAACCACAAGCCACCACACCTTGACTCACTGTAAGGTTCTCTAATCAAAAATAAAGTTTCAGCTTTGCTTACACTCAGTCCCTGCTCATAAGGGGTAAAATATTGAGACAAGTATTCCACAACCCAGTGGCAACCACGGCCTAAATGATTTGCCAGAGTTCCACTGTCAGCATCCCTGCCTTTGAAGCACAACAACCAAACCAACAAGAACAGGACTGCCTTTGGAGCTTTCTTCTGAAGTAGATTCAGTGAAAAGGGCTCACCTAAATGCCAGCAGTGCCTGCAACTAAGCCCAGAGATGAGGTTACCCACTAAGCACCAAGAACTAGCCTGGGTACTGCTGACAAAACTCCTAGTGCTAACGTAGCAGCAAAAACGCCTGTCAGATTCATTTTCCATATGAGGAATACTGTCTTAGTTTGCTTTATCATGACAAGCTGGAAAGAATCACAGTGGCTGTTCATGCAGGCAGCAATGACATGGAAGTGCTGTGGGTTTGGATGTGCCCGGCAGCATTCCATTATTAAACCATTCAGTCCTGAGGAGCAAAGCTAGACATCACTCACTCCACTTAGTCAGACTTCAGTGTTTGAAAAGAAAAAAATCTCTTTCTTAAGCAGCTTTTGGCATATTTGAATAAAAGTGACTGTGAAATACACCAAGAGCAGAACAGATGGCTTGTTCTGAAACCGAGCAGCAAAACATGTCAAGGGGATGGACACACAAAGTGTCTCTCAGCAGTGAATTATGGAGCGTGAGTCCAAGGCAAAGCTCAGCCACATCCCCCAGCTCCTTGCACTTCATAACAAGAAAAAAAAAAAAAAAGAAAAAAAAATAAAATAATCACACAAAAACCCCAGCCTTCAGTTTCTCAAATTTGGTGTAAAATCAAATCCCTCATCCAGTTTCCTAATGCCAGAAGCATTAAATTGCTGTATATGGTATATGAATGTGCCACATTAGTACAGTTCTAATGTTCCAGCACTTGTATGCAATAATTCGACAATGCAAGCCTGATTTAAGATGGACTAAATTTAGCTCGGGAGGAGAGATTAAAAGAACTCACACCACAGAACTCGTTAAAATGAAAGCAGTAATGAGGAGATGATGGGACAGACAAAAATGAAATGTGGCAGCTCTCAGCATGAAGAACAACTGCTCAGGAAATCATACACCTCGGAAGCAAAAGTGGTCCAAGATGAACACCAGGAAGGAGCTGCGGAATTGCCTCCTGAGCCAGAGTACAGGAGTTTCATAATTTGGTACTCGCAGAACAGGAACAGGGGATGTGTGAGGGGGGGAAATTGTTCAGTCCAGAACAACGAAGTCTTCAGGCAGATGAATGAAAGCCTTAAAATGAAACAAAAGCATCACTGAGTTTACTATCTCGCTGCTGTAAATAATGTAATACGAACTGCTTAATTAACTGATTGAGCCTTATCTTGGAGCAGTCTAAGTTTCTTTCCCTTGTAACAAGTGTTAGAGTGGCAAACAGTCAGTCCCAACATCTAGAAACAGATTGGGCAAATCAGAAGAGGGATAAGTTTTTTCTTTTTTATTCTCTTATTACTCAAACAGGCACTAGAAAATGAAACACCAAATATATAGCTAAAGATAAGTATTGTCTGACCCACAGCAAAGTTACTCTGCATTTCTATGGTAAACCTCTGTTTGGCTGCTGTTCCAAGGCCATTTAAACCAAACTGTTTTTGAAAAAATGGCTGATGGACCTAACAAAACACACCTTTTTCATTAATTTTTGATTTTTTTATTTTTTAAATAGATTCCTGCTGTAAAATGTACCCACTACTACCATGCACCAGTGCAAAAGGTGCCTTTCAAACAGGTTCCCTGTGGTGTTTGTGTGGATCACAGCCCCAGGTATGATCTGGGGCAGCTCAGGAACTGCCACTGTGGCAAAGGCAGAGCTGGGCAGGTGACACAAGGCTGGACTGGACTGGCTCCTCTTCCTGGCCAGGTCCAACTCCTGCTCCTGGAAGTCAGCTCCATGACTCCTTCCACTGGCTCTTAAGCTTATGTTTGAGCAGCTATTTCCCAAATTAAAGCTTGTCACTACCCTGCTGCAGAGAGAGGGATAGTTCAAAGAAGGTGGGTCTCAAAGTATCAACTGTTTTTCTTGGGAAGTTCTAAATGCCTTTAGAAATCACCTTTGGCCTTTGGTTTAAATTTTGTAGGTATTACTTGTCTTCACATCAGAGCTCAAACTACCATTTCTGTCCTCCTGGAAGTCTTTTAGGCATTAAAAAAGCCAAAGAGGCAAAAGGCCCTGTGCTCTATGCACACAGTGGCACTTGTGCACAGAGTCATCTCACTGAGGTAAGTGGCAATTACAACACTTCAGAATGGCTTGATTTCGAGTTGATAATATGGTTACAACTATTAGCTTCTTCCATTACCAGATGGGCTGTATAATGTGAAAAATAAATTACAAAACACTTCCCAGGGTTGCTTAAATGACTGATTTGTAGCTGCAGGCACCTAGTAAGTTGTGAATGATTACTGATGTAAAAGAGCAACTCTGCTGAGGATGACAGTAATTAGTCTTTACAAAATTCAGTGAAACATAGTCAGGGAGAAAAACAAGACACGTAAGTAATTTATGCACCGCAATTAAACAATTGTTAGAACTTGCAAAAATTTAAACCAGATAAATACTCCATAAACCATGCAGCACCTGTGGTTTTAAATCTTATCTTCCAATACCACTTCCTTTTATAAGAAAATATCAATTAAATTAAGCATAGCAAATAACACAGAATTTTGCCAGCCTAAATTGCTGCTTTTACCACCACCTATTGTCTTTCTGTTTCTCCTGTGAAATACTGCAAGTGGCCTCCTTTTCTCATTTTACCCATGGCAATGCTTAACAAGTGAGCCAGATACCCTAGAAATAAACCAGCTATGAACTGTTGAATTTACTGGTGCTATAATTTCTTGCCATTTACAGGCTTTTAGCAGCATAGTGATGAATATAACAGAGGGACTGAATTATATACTGCATTATTTTGATAACTATAATTGAAATATATACATGCATGTGTGTATATATATATACACACATACATACAAATGCCTGGATGATTCTATGATTCTGAGAGAAAAACAGATAATAAATATTTTCGAAGCTTAACATGAAATAAACCTGGAAAAAGCATAACTATTTCCAACCTGAAAAGCAATGAACTAAGGAATGCAACAGAGCAGCCCCATTTCAGCTGGTTACTGCACCTGCTTTCTGCCTGCACAGGCCCCTGGCACCACAGGGGTACGGGCATTTTGGGCACCCTCAGTGCCAACTCAGCCCATCCAGTGCTCTCAATGAAAACCTGCATGTGCTCTTGATGCTCTGTGGCCCTTCAGCACGGAGCAGTGTCTGTAACCACTTCTCACCCTGGGAGTGAACAGTGGAAAGGAGTGATTGGAGCTTGGAGGCGATGGAAACATGGTGGTAATCTTGGAGGTAATGGCAGTGGGAGCGAAGGCAGCAGTGATGCAGGTGGGACAATTTCTTAGCAAGAGAACTAGTCAGACTGATTGGGTGCAATCCAGAGGGTCCAATTCCATGGCACAAACTCCTTAGCTTTACACCTAAGCTTTTGGTGTAACACTGGGAGCCAGCCAAAGCTGTGCTGCTGCACACCAGCAGGGACTCCAGCCCGCCACAGTAACAACCCCAAATTGATGTGACCCAGTGTATAATGAATAAAAACTAAAACACAGCATCGAGCTCTTAGTATGTTACACCAATAAATCTCACCTATTCTCAACTATTCCAGGACTGTATATAAATGTCACTAGATACTACAAAAGGCTTTTAATGTTCCTGATTCTCCACTCCAGCTACAGCTTCTCATGAATCAAAAATCATTTTGTTAGGGTTCAGTTATTCTTTACGGGGGTCAGCACATCAAGTTAACTGGATGAAAAATTGCGCCTTGAGAAAAAGCACAACGTGTCACGACCCGGTTCTACCTCCTGCTACCCAGATAGGCTTAGGCTTACTCAGCTATCATCACACACTTCATAGCCTGCCAACTAAAGTATTTCCTTTTAAAATAAACATTTGAATTACAGATTATAAAGAGCAGTCTGTTTTAGCAGGTGCTCTGTCAATCCCTGCCATTCTCAAGTTTTGCCCTACCTACTCAACGTCAAGGGAACATGTTGCTAAAATGAACAGACCACGCCAAAAACCTCACCGCAGCTGTGCTGGATAAACCAGAGAAAGAGATTTAAGCTTTAAGTAAGACTTTCAAAAGGATATTCCATCTGGATAAACAAAACAGAAAGGCAGGTTTTTACTGCTTAGCCAACCTAGGAAGGGTGCATCTGTGTTTCAACAGTCTTCTGACCTTCAGAAGTGGTATCAAACATGCAAAAAGGACTGCAAAGGGCACTCCGCTGGCACCTCTGTGCCACGCTCACTGGCAAGGCCAGGCCTGAGTGGGAGAACAGGTGGGACCACCTACGGATCCTGCCCAATGTGTCACCTGCCCCAAAGTTTGCCCTGCCCACACAGCAATGCCCAGGAGGTTTTGCTGGATCTAATAAAGCTCTACAGACAAAATTATCTGAATATTGGTAGACCAACTGTGCCCACAGCACAAGAGAGACATTCAGTAAGTCTAGAGAGACAGATCTCTGCTGAAAAATTTGAACTCTGGAGCTGATTTATCCATATAATGTTATTGTCTCCTAAATTTGCCAGCATTTGTAGTCTTGCAGTTAATTCATTCCTTTCAAACAGGATGGCAGCTAAGTAATAACAGGGGGAGAAAAAACCCTTATAGGCCAAGAGAATTAACTGTGTCTTACTAAAGCCAGTGAGGTCATGCATTATTCATGCATGGAAGACAGGAGTACACTGAGCTAAGAGGGCTACAGGGAACTCAGGATCTGAAGCTCCCATGATTTGTAGCCATTAGAAAGCAGAGCTGCATTATTTTATCTGAAAACACGAGATAGTTAACTGCTGCATCTCTTACAGAGCCACATGTAAAGGGATTGCTGCCAGTTCTCATGGACGCTGCAGAACTTCTGTTGCAGAGTTAACATGAGAACTTGACAGAATTCTCCCCCAGGCACAGCAAGGGAACATGGAGGAATATTTAAGCCAACTGATATTCCTAAATGCAAGAAGAAGTCTTGTGTTCCTAGGAGATGTCAGAGCATGTGCTATTACACAGCCGGTTTCATGGATCTTAATGAGACCATCAGCATTTAATACTGGCCAATACACAATCCTTTAAATTAATAAACCCACAGAAAATAGCTGTTTTGTACTAAAAGCAGCCCTTTGCACTTAAACTATTTACGTTCACTATGAAGCGCCAGTCCAAACTAATATTGCATGCTTGCAACTTTCTTTCTAAAAATACACCCTTATAGTACAGTAGCTATTATTTCTCTACAGTATAATCATGGAAATTGCATGACTGTGTTACTTCTAGTCCATATGTGTTAAATAAGTGAGCTCATTTTGTAGAAAATTTCACACCCATGTCTGAAATCTGTCTGTTACAATATAGTATTTACTTTTTACTTGGGCTGTAAACTATTAAAACCACAATGCCAAACCTTGCAGACAAAACTCACATTCACTGAAATCCTAATTGAAAACTGCAGAATTTTAAGCAATGCTGTTCATGCCACAGAGAGTGTTGGTGAAGGAAGGCTGAAGCACCTCAAAGAATTATTTCATATTTGTCAACAAGCTCTCTTTAAGGAGGTGCCCTCCTTTAAACCAGGCTTTACAAGTGGGCTACCCTTAATTTCTGCTTTTCCTTTATTCTTTTACATATGCTGAAATGACCTGTTACATGCTACGCACTAGTTACAACTAGTTACAACATGGAACAGAAGAAATGTTTAATTGTTTAATCCACTACAATCCCCTTGTGTTAACCAACCACATCTCCCAAGCAGACTCTCAGGAGCAGATGAACTATCGATCCCTTTTCTCCTTCTACCCTACAAATCTAATGGACTATTGATTCTTTCCTCCTTCTCCCATTTTCTGCTTTGGCTGTGCATGGCCCTCCTCCACTGTCTAAATCTCCCTTTCTGTGCAGCCTCAGGCTCACCCTTCTGCTCCACTCCACCATGCCTGTCTGTATGTGAATTGCTGCTGCTCTGTCCTGTGCTGGGTGTCTGACAGCAAAGCTCTCAAGCCAGAAATGCAGGACTGCATGTGGAGCTGTGCCCAGCAATGAAGAGCATTGCAAAGGAGCTGGTTCTCCACTCCACTGTCCCTTTCCTAACCCATGCTGGGGCTGCCACAGGGCACACCTGCCACCTTCTGTCCTCCACGGGGCCTGATCCCACAGCCCTGAGAACCACCGCACCACTCTGGGGATGGTGCTGCCAGCCAAGAGAGATAGGAGAGCTCTGCCCCCTCCATCCTCCCCATCCCTTCCACACAGTTCAACACAAGAGGACCGTCTGTTTTCTGAGGGCATTGGCACAACCCAGGTGCTCCAGAGAAGGCCCAACAGCTGTGAAACTTCATCCCGGTTATTGATTATTTTGTAAGTCAATGATAGTATTTACCATGCTCTGCAAATAAAGTCCAAGTGATTTTTTTATAAATTCCTTCAAAAGCAAAAACTGTGAGTCAAATCCCCTGCTGTGAAGAAAATATTTAATGCTCACTGAGACTGTCCAGACCTCTTCGCTTGTTCATCTTTCTGCCTGTAACAGGTCCCTTCTCCTGCCATGAAGGTGTCCAGGTGCTTACAAGTTGTCCCCACTCCAGCCCCACACACTGTCCTACGTGGCACAGCCACACCAAGGCATAACACACCCAGCCACCAGCCATAGCCCTGCAGAATCTCATGGCAGAGGTATTTGTAGTTTCACTGTTTACAAGAGATTTAGCTGTACTTTTGTCCACTGAATCCTTTTCTTTTTGCTGTTGACAGCTCCTCTGCAGGCAGGACAAATGAGAAGAGAGTACCCTGAGTCCCAGAGATGGGAACAGAGAAGAGCAATGTGCTTGGCTGTTCCAGACAGGTCTTCCACAATAAAAGTTTAACTAAGAATACAAAAGTGAGGACTTTTCAAAATCAAAAAACCCCCACCTTATTTCATTAGAACAAACTAGAACAAGGTAACTTTAAATAATGAAATTTGGCTCCCCTAGGTAAAAACAATATGAGTTCAAAGATTTTGCACCTGCGGCCTTGTCGTACCTTCTTAACTTTTGGTAGAATTTGCTCAGCCTTCACTGTAAAACCAATATTTGTCTCTTCTGACTTTGTTAAAAACATTTACATGTAGAAATCCTATTGACAGCAGTGTGACCAGCATAAAGGCCCTCTGTCAATCCAGAGCTAGGAATCCTCACTGTCAGTCATAGGGCATTTCTGCTGAAAGATCTGTGAAGAACCACCAACAAAAAAACCCACCCAAATTGCCCACCCAAACACCTTTCGGCCACCTTTGTAACTCAGGAACAGGATGAGAGCAAACATAAACACTGACTTTTAATGGTTTCCTTTGAATCCTGCTTTTTAATACAGATACTAAACCCTTCTGCTTAACTGGAAAAAAATAACTTGGTTGCATAGCAGAGTTATGGGATACATTATTATCAATAATACATTGCTTATTGTTGTTCATATTTATAAACTTGACATTTAGAGTTTGTTTTTCCAAACTGCGTTCCTTCCCTCAACTCTGAGAAAGACTTAAGAGCTCATGTTGTTATGAATCATCTACTCAACATGTTATTTCCCACCTGGAATAGCATTTGACTTCTTTAATATTCCTGTAAATTTATATGTGAGTGCTTCAGACCTATTACTACTAAATAATTTAATCAGGATGTGTCTCCAAAGCTGGCTGCAGTAGGAGACCAAATGAAATAACTAAATGCAAAAGCCCTAGTTGAATCATAAGCTATGAGAGATGAGAAGCAGGAAGAGTTCTACTTCATCAGGCTTATTTCTGTAGTTAGCCCAAATCCCAGCTCCCACTCATGAAGGAGGCCACAAACAGCTCCAGAGAATTATTTTCTCTACAAGGTTTAATTTCTGTTGTGAAAAAGTTGCCCAAGTTTGCTTACCAGTCAACACATCACTGCTTCAGCAGCACCAACCAGAGGGTGACGGGAAACTTGCCACAGGGATGAGCCACTACCTCCCAAACAAACTTTCACACAGCCTTCTCCTCTCCCAAAATAACATGCAACAAAAGTCTCATTGTTGTGGCTCCAGCCCAAAGCATACAGATGCTCACCAGATGCTGCCAGACTGGGAACGGAGGTGGAAAACGGAGCTTCAGCTGTGACAAACACTTGATCTGCTGCTACTGAAGTCAGCAGAAGGACAGCACTGCACTTCATGGCAGTACATGCTGGCTGACAAAGGATTCTTCTCTGCAGGCAAACAGCCAGACTGACCTAAAAAAAGCTCTTTGAAATGTGGCCTCATCTTTCTATCACTTCTCAGGCTCAGGAGATGCATCCACCAACTCACCTTACTCTGTCCAACAAGAGATGCCTGCCATGTCAAGGCCAGGTGTTCCCACACTGGGCAGCATAGGACACAGAGATGGCCCCTAAAAGGCTCCTTTCTGTGTAAGGAGCACTCCATTCCTTCAACTGTGAATCTAATTTTATTTTCTGCTGATATAATCTGAGCACTGCTTACAATTATCCATCTGTGCACATTCCAAAGTGCATTGTCACTGGGGCTAATGACACTGTGATAAATGCTTCATCTTGAAAAAATAACAAATGTTATATTTCAAGTTATGGAAACACTGAAGTTCATCAGAACTTCTGAAAGTAGCAATAACAGAAAACCTGCAATGAGGAGGAAAGGAAATTGATACAACTGGTTGCATGTACTGCACGCCTAAAAATACTGTAATCACATTTTCTGCCATAAGCATATTTAATACCTTGACAAAAACAGAAAGTTGACCCATTGTCCACTGGGTTATCAAGCTTCATCAACTTATCTGGGTTGGCCAGGGCTCAGTGTGCTGCTGGTGCTGCCCTGCAGGCCTGTATAAGCCTCGGCCAATGGATTTACCATGCTTACTTGCGCTTGACAAATGATACTTGGAACAACAACAAAAGCCAGAACAAAAAGAATTTTTAAAAAATTGTCCCTTGTATTTTAAACAGAAAGAAGTTGAAGCATGAATAAATGTCTGGCCACCTAAAGGGCCAGTTGTGTGTTACAGGCTGTAGCCACCTAACAAGAAACTCTTGTTCATCTTGTCTTTTCCTCCTCCCAGCTTCCAAGAAATGCTGCAATAAATGTAGATAAAAAATGCTGATTTCTAATGTATTAAAGGAGTTTTTAATCTTAATTAAAAAAACCCCAAACTTCCCTGCCCCTCAAAAAATTTAAATATGTCTTCATTTCACAGATACACACACCAAAACAGATGAGAAAGAGAAACAGAGATAGTGGGGAGGGAAGGAAAACAGGAAAGGAATTTTTAATCTCTTCTTTCACATGACTATGACATATTTTGTGATTTTAGATGACCGAGAAAGGCACAGAGCTCTTACTAATAAGCACGGCTTCCATGTGAGCTGCACCAGGGCTTGGAAGACTTTTCTGAGAACCAAGAGTCTCTCCTGGGGCACTGGGGGATATCTCTGCTTGTCCCATGCCTCAACAAAAGTTTTATGATATCAGTATTAAGAGGGTGTACATATGCATGCATACATACATATATATACACTCTGTATTTGTATACATACATGTGTATATGGAATTTTCTTCAAAAGGCAAATTAAAAGAAGCCATGGTCTATGATGAAGTAGCATTCCCTGATTTTGTGCTTATAAATACCTGTGTCTGCTTACATAAGCTACACAGTTTCAGAGCTCTGCACAGGTGGAATGGAAGAGAGACAGATATGTTGCTGTGGTTATAAGAACAGCATCCCCTAAGTACAGCTTCCCACAGGTGGCCAAGGATCAGCTCCTGGGAAAGCCAGGCCAACTGTGGCAGCAGAGAGAGCATGACCCACTGCCTCTTTCCTCGCTCACATTTTGCTGAGGAGCAGTAACCACAAGAAGCTGAGCAGGGTTGATCCTGGATGGTGGTTCTGACCTGGGACTTATCAGTCTAATTCTTCCAAATGAAATCACTGAAATGTATCAGCCATGTGAGTTTACATAAACAAGGTTGACGAGAAGTTGCACAGCCCTTCTAAGGTTAATTGGATCTTCACAATATCATCTTCAGGTGCTTTAAGGGGAGGAAAGAAAGATACAGGAAAAAACATGGCTTGTTTCAGAAGCAAGCTCCCTGTAACTACACAGAAATAACTGTGCTTGTATTAGATTTTGTAACAGCTTTAAATGTTTTGGGTTTGGTTTTTCCCCCTCATTTTACGCAAACATTCTACAAACAAAACAGCCATTCAGCTGGCATTACAGTGAAAGATGGGAAAAGACTGATCCCAAAAGACTACATTATCAGTCTTTCTTCAGTATTATGAGTCTAAAAATAGTTTTTAAAGAGCTCATCAGTGCCACCAGTCTTCCAAGCTCCTGCTAAATCAGAACCTCCTGATGTCCTGTTTCCCTCTCAGTGCCAGTTCGGTACATGAGAGATGCAGCACAACCACAATTTGGCAATTTCCTATGCTGTGACTTTCTAAAAATGAGATTCAAGAAACAGAAACATACCCATTTATTCACTTTAAAACACTGTGGGGCTTTCTGGGCTCCAGAGAGGCTGAAAGGGAAGGACAGAAGCAGACAGTGCCTAAGGCAGTGTGGGGACACAGGACAAGGAGCACAGCCCAGGGAACCCAACACTTGCTGTGACTAATGTTGCCTCTTCAAGTGGGCAGAGAAACTTATGTCGAGCTACAACAAGGAGCCTTCTGTGACTTCCCATTTGTCAGTCCCCTGGTCCAAGGACAGCCTGTATTTATCATAAAGCAGATCAGTGAGTCCACACACGGGTCTTGAGCACACTGTGCTAACAGAAGGTCGAGAGCTGATACCACTGGTCCGAGGCAGCAGCTGCTCCAGCATTATCACTTCCACCGAGAGCAACAGGTGCTCCCTCATAAAACACAGATTTATTCCCCAAGACTGTCTTCCTGAGCACCATCATCCACAGATACACGTGTGGCCTGGATTGGATTCCTTCTCCTCATACTGTTATTCCAAAGATTCTAAGAAAAAACTCTGACAGTCTGCAACCATATGCCCATGGGCCTGGAACACAAGTAGCCAGGGCTGGAGCCAGTCTTCCAAGGACACCACTGCCCCTGGAAGCCACCACATCCCTACACAGACTGCTCCGGCTTCTTCAGCTCTTGCATTTCCCTGACTTAATTTCTTTGCTCAAACTTGCTGCAAAAGTATCATTATCAGGCTACGGTGATACAATGTTAAGGGCTGTATTTTAACAGCAAAAAGCAGGAGACAGATTTTGCAATCCCTCTATGACCCTGTCCCCTGTATCTATACGAAACCATTTGGTAGGGTATAGCTCTACTGTTGAGGCAAACTCTACTTTGTAATACTAAAAATCCAAATCCAGTACAAATATATATCACTTTTATTGCATATACACAGCTGCACACTGATGTCAAATTAAACACCAGACATTTTAATGTAAGCTAACTATAAAATTTCAAAACCTGCAACACTTAGATGAAAAGCTATCAATAAAAATCTTATGGTGATACGTTGATTTTTAAAAAAGGAGAAATAAAGCAGAAAGAAATAGTAAGTTTCAAAAAACATCCTGTAAATTCTAAGCTGATAATTTCTCTTTTTTTTAAAAATTTCACGGTGATACAATTACATGTTACTTGTTTCCTTGGTTAAGAAAGGGATAAAAGTTGCCCTCAATTATAGCAACACACCTGGAGAGCCAGAATACAAACACTACTCCAAATACATGGGGCTGAAACCAAAAGGCTGAGTGGTTGGAAACACTAAGAAAAGGCAATATGCCCTCAAGGGGGAGGAAATGTCAGGCCCAGAGCTGGTGAAATAACTACTGGAAGTAACTTTAGATGAGTCCATAGCACTTACTGCAAACCCTCCTGGCACTGGGGAGTGCAGAATTGCCTCCTGCATTACACCACTAGCAAGGAAAGCCACACAGATTTTGCTGTGCTCTTGGCTGCACCTCATCCTCAGGTTTTTTAAGGCAGAAAGTAGACCACAATACAGTAAAACAATTATCTCAGCCCAGAATAAAAAGAATAGAAGAGAATTTGATATTCCAAATTGCATGCAACTGTTTACAATAACACTCTGCATATTCTGCATTATCTTCAATAAACTTAATAGTATTCAAGTCAAGGCTTTTTCCAAAATAAAATGAGACATTGATACAGGAATACAGAGTCCAACAGCTGTAAGAAACACATAACACCACACCACTCGTGCCAGCAGCTTGAGCTGATGTACGAATTCCTAGAAAACACACAGAAATATTAAGCTCCTGATCTCCACCCAGCTGTGACCTGTCTTAGCAGTACTGCTCACCACATACTCCACCAGAATTTCCTAATTACAAGTATATGAAATATATTTCTACATTGTTTGCTTGATTTTACATGAAAATAGAGGCCATTGCTCTCTACAACTGATTTTTCATGACTCTCCCCCATAAACATTGCATTAATTCACGCAGGCCAGCCACCAAAGACACGGCTATCTCTGCAGCAGAGCGAGAACACTATCAGCTTGTTTGGAATCAGCAGAGATGCTGGCAGCCTTTCAAGTCATCTGAAAAAAATTAGGTAGCTGCACAACGAATAAACTTCAAAGTGCTCATCCAGAATTCCCTCTGGGAAAGATCATGCATTTTTCACATGCTAATTCTAACAATTAACCTGAGCAGCTTATTTACAAACTTCTGAATAAATTTCTAAAACAAATAACAAATTTCATATTAAATGCTAAGCCCTTAGAGAAAGATACCCCATTTATGCTATACTGCTCAGAAACAGCATGCTCACTTCTTTCCAGCTACATTAAAGTTCAAAGGATCCCCAAGAGGATGATTCAGCAGTTAAGGCACATCTTTCAATATTAAACTGGTGAATCTCATTCCTCAGACCACACACAGTCACCACCCTCCTCTTCTTTGGAAATTTTTAATGCATGAAAAATGGTCATGGGTCAGAAGAGGAAACTTTTCATTACTTGCACTTTATGTATGAGAAAGGAGCTGCAGCTCTGGCTGGTGTGAGTCCTGCTCTGAATCAGCAGCACCGTGTTGGCTGCAGTCACCTGTCCCCTGTCCTCAACAACAGCAGGGACAGCAACGGTGCTTCACACTTGCTGCTGCTTCTTCCCAGAGGAATAGACACACTAAAATAATTAAAGTATCATTTAATAATATTAGGCCCTAAAAACTTGAACAAAACTAAGGAGAAGAAAAAAAAAACCCAACATAATAGCACTGATTAACTAATACATGTTCCCATAGAGACACTATTTCCAGGACATTAAGCATCTTAAACTCCAGTCTAGGACTTCTGTTTCCTGCTGGTCTGGAGCCATACACAGTGTGTGGGGCCCAGCACTGCCAGCACTTGTACACAGAACTCAAGGGCTCCTGAAGGCACGGGAGCCTTGGGAGCCACAAGCCAGGCAGGATTTTCAGGCTACCCACTTCCAGACCTATACATGTAGATCCTACTGTGCCTGTGATGTGAACATTTCAAACACTTGTTTAACAGAATTACAGACTTTATGTTAATTTGAGAAGATTCTAACAGAAGCAACAACTCTTTGAACGTGGACTGCACACAGCTAGGCTGAAAGGAAAAGAGAGGATTTGGTGGTTTAGTTATTTTAATATCTTTCATTTCATTCCTGCCTCCTGTAGCAGCACTAGCAGGACTATGAGAGACCCATATAAAAGCAACATTTTTGTTTTGCAACCAATTTCCACTTCAAAGCAGCAAATCTAGACATCACTGCTTGAATGATTTCTTACACCTCATTTCCATATGCCAGGCAGAGACCTGCTTCTTCTGGTCTGTACAGATCCCTCTGAGAAGGGCATGAAAACAAAGTACACACATGCTCCCTGGAGCTTTTTGATAAAGAGTTGATTTGCATGAGGCATTACAAATTAGCCTTTTTCAAATGAATGCAAAATCCCTAATTTACACTGTGCACATATTTAACAGATTATGAAATTCATAATATTAAGATAATATAAAATAAAATACATCAATGGCAACTGCTGTTTTGGCCAGGATTATTATGGAGTGATCCTAACCACATTAGTAACTTCAGAAAGGAAAAGGGGCTTTAGTAAACACTCTGCTAAGATGCTATTCCTGAAGGAAAGCTACAGCTGTAGGGATATTGACAGAGTGCAATCTCTTTCTCACTCAATCTATCCCAGATATTTCTTGTATAGATGGCTGTGGCTCAGCCAGAGAGAAAATAACTTCAAACTTCATGCTATTCCTCGCTCTTGGCCATGTTTCTAATTTTCCCTTGGAAGTTGTTATATTGCCTTAACGCCTTGGTAGATTTGAGCACTCCAGATAAACAAACCCAAGCTATGCAGGGGAAACCGGTTCATTTCACTCACTTTCACTTATTTCAGACTTCAAGTGGAGACTTGCAAGTCATAAGCCTTGAACCACAGGTATACAAAACTCATACTCGTACAAATTAAACACACATCCTATTTTGGTCACATGCTCCTCAAATATTTCTGCAAGTTAGATTCAAGATTTCAAACCAAGTTGTCTATAATTAAGAAATGTACCATGAGAAACCTGTTCCTCATGTTTAGCCCTAGGCAGAGAAACTGCTGTACCCTCATGTCTAGATTTTTACTATTGCGGTATATTTTAAGATAAAACCATATTAAAATACTAGCCCAGAGCAACAGTCTACAAGTTAATTGTATCCATGCAGTTTGTGAAAGCAACAAACACCACAGGGACACACATAATCTACATAAGAAGGAATATTACCCTTCACTATTTTGGCACCATTAATCCCTTTCCCCCATCCCTGGGTTTTTTTTACAGCGAGACGAGCTCCGAGTTACCCTGTGTGATGTCAATGGTTATTTTGTGCTGATTACCGGAATCCAATCTCCAGACAGGATATATTTACAGCTGTCTACACTGTCTTACAATAAGCTGATGGATGACTCATCCTTTTCCCCCTTTCAGCTGAAATCACACGAAGGAGGATGGAGGCGGAGTGACAGCCCACGCGAAGCAGGGATCCCTTTCTGCCTGCCCTGCTCCCCTCTCCTGCCACAGGGGACTCCTGCACAAGCAGAGGTGAGTTGCAAAGACCTTGCTCTGTGTCTAAAACATTAGAACATAAGTCTTTACTCATGTATGCAATGACAAAAGATAATCCTAGAAAGCATATAATTTTTAATATTTCAGTACACGTAAGCCCACCAATACACAGACATTTATTCCAAAGTTCCAATAGCTGTGTGCTTGCCAAGGCTGATATCCCAGTGCCACAAGTACATGTCTCCTTGTCATGTACCTCAAACAGAATACAAGAAATTAAAAATCAATTATCATAACGTTAAATACATCACAGGAAGATGAAGTCTCAGAAGAAACAAACACTGGACATTTCCCATCAGCTATGTAGATGGGCAGATTTGCCAGCAGGACAAATGTAAGACCAGATGATGGGCTGATAGCACAGGCTGAGTGACAGAGACTGTCAGCTCAGCAAGGCTGCAGGCAGAAAGCATGTCTGCTCCGTGTGTCAGTGGGGAAGGATGCAAGTTTGCATTATCACAGACAAATTTAAAAGAGGGTAAGCGTATTCATAGCCTGCCTGCTCTCATTTCTGTCAGCATCAGCAAAAGAATATTTGATGAAAGGCTGAAAAGAGCTTGTTGGTTTGTTTTTTTTTAAAACCGGATCAGTCAGGCTATAATCACAGCCTATTACCTTAATGCAGGGTGTTCTGACAGGGCAGGCAGGCTTCCCTAAGCTCCCTCACTAATGATGAACCAGCTGGCTCTGCAAGACCTGCACGTAACCAGCTCCTACCACAGGGAGGTTGGTGGATTTCTACACATTTGGGCCAGGCATAAGGAAGTCCTCAAGTACAGTTAAGCACGTGCCTACTGGCTTCAAATGAATTTAGGGACACATGGGAAGAATTTGGTAAGTAGAGATGATTCCATGAACTGGGATTGGTACTCAGGACACAGCAGTTTTGGCTTTTCTCATTATCCAGACATGCCCTTGCCAAACTAAACTGAGAACACTGAAGTTTGCCTTCTGTACTACACCAGTGCCCATAAGCGTTGGGTGGACAAACACATAAATAGTTTCTGTCTGAACTTCTTGAGAAATACACGGAAGCCCTGGAATGGTTTGTAGCACAGCATGGAGCTAAGAAGCTTTAATATTTAATAAAATACAACATTCTGGGCTATGCAACAGGCATCCAACACATTCATATTGATGGGTTCTTCAGTTATAAAGTTCGGGTTTTTTATGGTTGAAGCCCTTGTCTAAAATCAAAATGGACCATTTAAGCTACTCTACCAAGACACAAGACTTGGTACACCAAAAGAATTTCTCTTTAAATGAATTGTATATGTGGAGGAATTTTCAGCACCCAAATGTCTTTCCTCATTTGTCAATACAAAGAATTACTCAGAGGCCACTAGAAAACAGCATGGCAGAACACTCTCACTTATCTTTATCACCTTGCCCTATAAAACAAAGAAAGAAGCAAATTGCAGTATTGATCTGGAAATGCTACCTGAGGTGCACCTTTCATCAAAAAGTAAACAAATAATCTGCACTAGAACTATGAATTAACAGTAATGGCAGCAACACTTTTGAAGTATTTGCTATATCGGAGTGCTGCATCTCGAACAGAAAGCTTTCAGTACCATAGAGATAAACAAAAGCTTCACATGAAATCTTTTCTCTTTAAAAAACCAATCAATTCTTTGTTAAAGACATCAGTTCTTGCATATCACATCCCCAAATACATTTGCTACAAGTGTTTGAATGTATATTTACAGTGTGCAAAACAAACAAAAAATCAAACTGTAGAAATAAACACATCAATATTGTTTTTCAATACTTCATAGCCAGGGTAAACAAGACCAAGCAGGTGTATTCCAACTCATGCATACAAACTCCAGACTTCTGAAATGTTCAATACTGAATTAAAAGCTTCCTTTCAGCCTTCAGGGGAAGTTTTGTCAACCAAACCTGCAGCTTAGAAAAGTCCATTCCTTGCTTATCTACAAGTGGCAAACATTAGCAATGCTTTCTACCTCCCCATGGAATTGCCATCTCCTTTGGAATATGCTCCTGATTTGGATTATTTCTGCCAAGTCACAGCATTTCCTCGCCATCTGCAAAGGCACAGGCAAGCCAAAGTTATTCCTCCTTTCTGGAGGCAGCTTAGAGGACACCACTGATCCTCTCAAAGGACACAGCAAACTTGGCACAAGCAAACAAAAGTGCTGACTTTCTCTGACTGAAGGAAAACAGGCATGGAAATAGCACATGGGAAGATTAGCAGTTCTTGTCACAGGCCACAGAGAAAGGAAACCCAACAAAACCAAACTAAACCGACCAACCAGCTTGGCTTCCAGACACAGTAAAATACTGCAATTACAGCCTACGTAGCACAGCAATGCAATCAGTACAGTCCTACACACTAACCTGTCTTTGCAGTACAACTTGCTTTGCTCCAGGGGATATTGATTTTATTGCATGGCTATAATTTAGGGAGTCATCCAAGTAATTACAAAATTTTCCTAATTAGCCTCCTTGCTTCTAGATGTGACTTCAAGGTCACAACTAGAATCTACATCAAGCTGGAGTTACAGAAAGAGATTTCTCACTGCCAAGAGCTAAATTATCTTTCGGCTTCCTTCCCCAAACACACACACACACAAATCAATTCTTTATGTGGCCCATATTGCATTATTGATGTAGAGATGACATAAAATATTCCTAATTCCATTAACTGCTGTCTGAAAGAAATGTTAGTAAGTACATGATACTTAATGACACCATAGCCCCTCATCCTGCTCACGGCTCCGTCGATGCAGCTGCCGGCCGGGCGTTACTCAAGGGCCTCAGAGGCTCCACACCCCAAAAACCTGTCACAGCTTTTGTGCTTTATGCAGCCAGCCATGTAAATCACACAGTATTAAGGGTCACTTTGCAGAATATGTTCCTGAAAATCTTTAACTTCCAGATGTGATATGGAGGGAAAGGCGAGCGGCCACCTCACCACGCCCTGTTGCCGACGGATCACCAGCGTGTGCTGATTTTCCATTTCTAAGATGAAGAACACAATGGCCACATTATGTGCCTTGTCACAGTTAGAGACACGCTCTGGGCAGCAACAGGCGAGTAACCTTGGCTGCCACGGCTACAAACTCCACAAGTGACTACGGGTGGCGTTTTCAGACGTGCTTGGTTGTGCTCCCATGGAAAAATCAGGAGTGGAGCTATCCTGGCTATGGCACAACAAAGCCAAGCCAGAATTTGCCTCTGCCGTGACTAAATGAATCCCAGCAGCCACTCTTCACCCAGAAGAGCCAAAATCACCCAACTTTAACCCTGCACAACAACAGCCACAATATCTGCAACGCCCCCCTCAGATCCGGTAAACAGAATACAGTTGTATCACCGTAGCTGAACTGAAAGTGAAAAAAACCATACACAACTGGGGCAATTTACTGCATATGCCCCGATAAAGCATTCCAGGGGATAATAAATTACCCTCACTATTAAAAGGTACAACTTCTAGTTCATGTTTTCCCTCTAAGCAGCAGATCCTGCTGGGCTCTGTGCATGCTCACTGAAAGAGCTCTTTCTCGTCATTTTTTTCCTTGAATACAAACTGTGAGCCCATGATGTGGTTTCTGGCTGAAGGAGCATTCAGTGAGGAGCACTGAACCATGCAGGGAAGGCAGCAAGGCAGCTGACAGCTGCAGTACAGAGGGCGACCTCGTCTCTGACGGACTAAGACAGAAGAGGGTTATTCCAAGCTCAAGAACATTACATTTTTCATTTATATCTGTATAAATATGTAGGTGTATGGAGAGGGAGAGAACAATCTGATATAGGAGTTGATGTGGAGTATTCTGAATAACTTTTCTGAACTTTTCTAAACGGAACCAAAGAAACAAACAAGGTCTGAGTGCGATTTCAAGAAAAATACACATTTCAACAGTTTCAGTAAGTTTTAATGAGGATTTATGTTTTGTTGGTTGATTTAAACATACTTTTAAATCTAACACTGAAGCACACATTTAAACTGCCATGGAAAACGTGTGGATTCACCCACACGTTTTTCAACATTTCCCCTCATGGAAAACAGGAATCATTCATCCACAGGAACTGTTTGTCAAGGCAGATGCAGTAAAATTTCTCTTAAAGAGGTCAAAGAATAGAAATTTTATTTCTCCCCAGATGCGCTCCATATATTTGTTCTACACAATAATGGGATCCATAGAGCCTGCAGGCAGCCCCTAAGAAGGGATACGAATCCCAGGGAACCCAAACAGCTGAAGAGGGATGCAAATCATAAACCTGGAGGTGTTTAGTTTGGCCTCATCCCAACACAAGCTCTTTAGCTAAAGAAGTGCCAAGCTTTTTTCCTTGCCTTATGAACTCTAGAAGCCCATGGCCACGTTAACGCTACAGCAATCACAGCTACCTAAAGCAGGACAGACAGAATCATTTGCTCCACAAAAAGTCCCTTTGTAATAACGCGACGTCAAGCAGGATGTGAAATAATAGTTTGTTTTTCTAATACAGTGCTCTAGTCAAAAGATCTTTGTAATGGAATTTAGTAGCGAATAAAAATTCACACTGAGAGCTCATGTAACAAACAAATGCTTCAAAAATAAAAAGTAACAAAAGTATCTGACAAAACTGGGTCTTCTATAAAAGCCTCTTATGTTCAGTTTACATGTTTCTTATTTTTTAAATATGCTGGTGTCAAGGGGAGTCAATCCAATATGAAGCTCAAATAGTTTTTGTAATGAAAATATATTTTATAAGTCTCTGCTCAAAATCATCCTATACCCCAAAGTGACCACACTATCAAGCTACCCTTCTCTCTTTTCAGTCCAGGATTTATTAGAGTTTCATTAAAACATTATATGCTACCCTCCCAGATACTGAGAACAAGAGCTTTATAAATAACACATATAATTATGCTGTGTGGTTTTACATGCTTTTCTTCCCCCCGCCTGAAGCTTAACTCAGTATGTTCAGCACAGCACCAGGATCTAAACTTAGCTCCTATGCTCTGGAAGCAATCTGGTCAGGGATTAAATGTCATTGGACAACACTGACCCTGTAAGTCTCCTCTTATCTTGTGAATGCAGTCCAAGTTTGCTTACTTCCAATATTTTCATTTTCCCAAGGGAAAGTATATTCTATGCTTGTGAAGGATGAAAGACCAAACTATGGCCAGAACACCAAAACTGATCCAAAGTATACACAGCAGTGATGGGGTGAGGGAGGGAAAGAGGGTGGAGAAAAGAGGAAGATCAGCATTTTCTTTTCAAATGCACCCTTCTCAGGCTTATCAATCAAGACTATTAAAGATCACTACTAAGATAACTGACAAAAAACCCAAAACATCAACATTAAAAGGAAAGCAACATTTTTCACAGCCAACTCCCCCTCTGTGTGATGTGCTCAACATGTTACCAGTTCCCTTCCTTGGTACTTTTGTTGCTCGAATGGGACCTTAACACCAGGAAAGAACATGGAGTGTTTCAAAGCCCTGACATCCTCATAGCAATGTTACATTATCGTTTTTGAAGAGGTGGATTTCTCTCAATAGAACTGCAGCAGGGAGTGTATAGGATTGTGCAGACCACACTGTCAAGTTACACTGTATAATAAGTAACATTTAGAAGAAAAGAACATTTAAGAGAGGCAAAAATAATAAAATAGAAAAAGGTAGAGAGTTCAGGTAACTCCTTTAGAACACCACACGCTCAACTCCAAAATAGATCTGAATGCTGAAATCATGGGTTTAACCAAAAAGTGGAAAAGTCAGATACAAAGTCACATTTGCTTTGACACAGTGGCCTGTATAATGCTCTGCAAACCTCAGCAGAAAGGGAAACCGGTGAGGAGGACAGACAGCTGCTCAGACCCTCACCTAACAGCCAGGCTGGCCCAGTGCCCTGGCTGCACTGGCACAAGCAGCACAGCTCCAGCTGAGGGTGGCCCGCTGCATCTGTATCCCAGAAACACAAAACCTCCACAGGGAAAGTGAACACGGCACTGAATTTAAACAAATCAACCAACAAACAAAAAACTTGAATGAGTTTTTGATATTTTTTTAAACTGTCGTGTAGAAGCTACTACTAGTTTTCGTCCTCAATTCATTAAACCCCACAGTCTGATTTTTTTTTTTTTTATTTCAATAATTTATCACTAGGTGCTAACAACAAAACATCCCTGGTTCACTCAGTTTCTCACACAGAATTAAACATTAAAAATTCACACAGCTTTCAGACATTTAACTTTCCTCTGAAATCAACTACCTTTTTTTTCTTTTTTCAACAGGTCAACTGCTGACCTCCCTGACACTCTCCAGTGCAACAGCCTGACAATAAACAGGCCCAGGAGGTTTGCTGAAAACATAAGCTCGTTGGACATGTGGTGCTATTGAAGGATCAAATGTGGAAAAAACAAGGCAGGGGGTGGTGGTGTCATTCTGAGCTGGGAGAACACTTGGTTACCTAATACAAGACCTTGCCAAAGTTGGGCAGTTTGGGATCTTAAGCTCCAACTCAGGCAATAATGAGAAAGTGACCTTCTTTAATGGACCAGATCAATGCATGTCAAACAGATTAAGCCTGGTGGCAGATAAGTCAATCTGCAAATGAACTACTCCCAACTTGTTCAGTCATTCAAGGTATCTGTAACTAATTTTTCTAAAAACTCAGTATCTTTTCCAATAAACTTCTCCAGGTTAAAAGAAGAAGTTAAAAATGAATGGGTTTTTCTTACAATCCATCTTTTTTTTAGATAGCAAAGTGTTGTTACTAGACTTCCACCAACACTTAGAGCAGCAGTCTGCAACAGCACGAGGCAAAAGGCAGCTTTTATCACATGCTGCATGATGCCTTAAGGACATATATAAGGACTGTAATCAGAAACAAGGCAGAGCAGACTCGTGTCAGTCACCAAATGTTTAGGACCTTTAAAAAGAAATCAATCGACATATATAGAGTGGAACAAACCATAAAGGGCAGATTTGTCATAAGTGAGACAAAATTCAGTTAAGGTGAGCCATTTCAAGGATACATATCAGCAATTTTAGCAACATCAGTTTTTACCTATTTTTCTATTACAAGTCCTGTTTCAGTTACTTCATCAGTGCTTACATAATTATAAAGTTGCGTCTAATGAAGTCAACATCAAATTAGTTGGGAGGCAGCCTTTGCTTCCCTTGCTGTCCTGAAGTGCTAGTGATGGGTTTGAGTTAACAGCTGGATTTTTAGTTCAGACTTATTAATGTACTTCATTCTAAATAGAACATTTTCCTTCTTCACAGGTTGGGCTACATCTACTTTCTCCAGAGACGGAAGGCAAAGGATCTGCTGCCTTTCTTCAGCAGGGAAGGTTTTACATTTACAATGTGTTTGTGATGAGCAGTTCTGAATGGACAATTGGTGAGTGGCCATAAGGATACCTGCAAATAACATGCACAGCTTCCTTTTAGGTCTAAAGGTTACCTAAATATGAACAGATGCCCATATTCAGCGCAAGAAAAAAGGTGGAATTAACTCCACTATCAAGCTACAGCAGGAATTCTGCCACAGTCTAATCTTTATTGAGGGCAGTTTTTAGGCTTACCTATAATAATCCATTTTAAGCTGTTTCCATTTTAAGTGGTTGAAACTATTTTATAAACTGTGTCTGACAAAAACTTGTTTTCAGTCTCCTGGAACTATTTTAAGCATTTAGCTGGTAATGGAAAACACATGTGAGAAACAGAATATCAAATAATTTTAACAGTAGTATTTCCATATTTTTTTTTCATCTTATTCAGAGAGGTGAAGTGGAAATGAAATTCACCTTACATGACCAGACAAACCTGTAATCCCTGCTGCAACTGCTGTAGCAGCTTTAGTGTTCTTCAGAAATACTTGACATTTTACTAAATATCAAGTTACCCTGTCTCTATCATAGATCATATCCATATATTATGGATTCACTTCTGTTACCTTTCAGCATTTTAATAAACATATAGCTAAAACTTGGATTTATTTCAATATTCAAGGAAGCACCATATAAAAATTCAAATTTTTTACAAGCAGATGATTTTATGATACTTTACCTAATACTATTTTGTTTCCCATTTTATGATATTTCCTGTGCTGAAGGATGTAACTGGACAGCCACGTTCACCCTGTATCAGGAGATTCTTAATGAATATATTTAGTTTCTTTTCAAACTCATTTATACTTTTGATTTTAACAGTAATAATTTATAGGACTGATTTTTTCAATGAACGAATTTTTTTATTTAGTTTTTCCTTTAAATAAAGCACCTGATATTTCACAGGAACACCTCAGTCATGTGATTTTGACACAGGACCTTCCATAGTCACTTTTTCTGTGCCATTTATGAATGCAAAGATATTTTCTTTAATATTCTCTGCAGTCATTTCTTTTTCAGGCTGAAGAGTTAGGCCAAAACAAACCAAGAGAGGTATTTTGTCATATAACACATATCTAAGCTGCCACAAGGTGCTCTGCATGCAAAAAGCCTATGCAGCTCCACAAAAGGAGACCGAACAGTCCAGGAAACTAACTATTAAGGGTTACTAAACACATGCACATCTGGCTGAGTATGAAATCCAGATGATCAGAGGCTAAGGGATCACCCAGATGAAATAAGCTTCACAGGAATCAGGGAAAGAACAGGGATCTCTGTATAAGCTTACCCAGTTCCCATACTCTCCAGTCAGTGTTGCTACTGAAGACTGGATACCAAGCTAGATGGGCTATTGGTCAGATCCAGGTTTACTTATTCTGTCCTTGTGCAGAAGCCATGTTTTTCTTTCTATTCAGTCTATTAAGTTCTAGAGTTTATTTAGTTTAGTATTTATTTACATGTTTTTACATCTGGGGAGAAGGGGACAGCTATGGAGAACAGGAGCACGCAGTACTCAAGCTGGCCACAACAACATCACGAGGCTTCCTGCCCTGTTCCAACTGACAACATCACACTCACCCTTTGGATCACTCATTATTGATATCTTCACCATATTATGAATCACAGTGTCTCCAGGATCCCTTTCCAGGTGGAAGCAGTTCATTGTACACAGAACTCCTCACACGCTGCACACGGGCAGATTTGCTCCCCTCAGCCCATCCTCTGCTGCACATTACTGGGCACGTAACATCACGGAATTTCATCTACTGCTTTACTATTGAGCTGTTAAGCTCTGCAGAACTCTTCTAGGAGTGCAATTTAAATTTATTTACCTTGAAAGACTTTGTGTAAATTACTTCACCTTAACTTCCAGTTCATCCTTTCTGTACTGAACAGAGTAGATCCCAGCAGAGATCCTACCAATAATCTCACAACTTAGAACCTGAGCATTTGCTTCCATCTTTTGGTGCTTGTTTTTAAAAAAGTTCCCTAAAGAATTGCCCAACTCTAAAACACACAGGTTTCTCAGAAGGGATGTTTTCATCAGGTTCTTTAAATAGCTGAAATTTCAAAACCTATTGGATTTCCCTTACTCCCACGTTACCACATTCAGAGAACTGAAAAGCATTACATTCCCCTCCATGAAGTGATGATCATATATATTTGGTTGTCTAATAATTTTATTCTTCATCACAGTTTTTAAGAGCAAAAGCCCAAATTCTTGTTAAATTTTTCATTTAATCTTTATCTGAACACTAGGTCTCCAGCCTGGATCAATGAGAAGCAAAAACTAGATGAGTTGCCCTCTGCAATGGAATCTATTGTACATAAAGTTGACTAGATAATTGAAAATATACTTGTGTTTTCTCAACTGGAACATCTAGATAAATTGGAAAGCACTGCCAAAATAGGTCTGAGGCCTCAATAGGAGCAATGCAAGAATTTCTGTAGCCTGAACACAAAAATGCCCATTGAAGTGCTGCAGAGTCATCATTCCAGCAGTGAAAGTTCTAGTTCCATACACTTATTCTTAAAAAGGGACTGAACCTAAATTGCAGGTCTGAAATACATCCCTCTGTATGAAGAGTCTAAATAAGCAATCAATCATCAAGGCTACCCTTGCTGCCAGTGTAGCTTGTTCAAACTGTCCTTTGAGTACAAACTTCAGCTGCAAATAAGCAATTAAATGAATCCCTGGTCTCCCAACAGTCAAAAGGAGATGCGGATGGACCCTGAGAGCTGCTGAACAGCAAAGCCCAGGATACACACAGCTCTAAGGGACATGCAGGAAATGCCTGTAGGGACACTACACTTAATGGCTACACCTTCTAATGTACTCCAGGGCACACATCTCCATCAGCCTAATTAAAACCAGAAATCATTTACCATTTGCTGCTTTCCCTGTGAGGCAGGAAACAACTGGAGACTGATGGCAGGAGGAGTGCCCCAGAGGGCACTGAATTCCCTACTACAATTACCTAGCAAAGAGCAGGAACATCTTCAGAGACTGCTGTCTGCACCACACAATTATGTGTTTAATGAAGGAGTTGGTTTCACTTCTTCAGGAATAGCTGAATGTGTTCTATGAGATTTTCAAGAAAGGCCCCAAAATGAATAAAAATGAAACATATGTATTAAATCATTTTCGATGGCCCATATGGGACATGGATAGTTTGGCTCTGCCTGCAGAGGCTTATTTGTAAAATTACAATGCAATCAAATGTGAAAGTTATTACCTAAAAATCAGAAAAAGATCTGAAAAATTACAGGTCTAATCCTGCTTAATCCAGAGCACTTCATTCTTTGGAAGTGTCATGCAATAATGACCATCAGCCCTTAGGTGAAAAGGCTCCATTTGCTTTCCCATTTACTGCACTCCAGGTAGAAGAGAATAACAAGTTGCCAAACCAAGTCAAAGAGTCCTGAAGAAACCGTGACTAAAACCAACTTTGACAGAGAAACAGAAACCAAACAGGTCCTTCTAAGCAGTGGCATCAAGAAGATCCAGAAAGCCCTTTAGTCAGTGCCTTCCCCATCCACCACCTGAAAACCCTACTCTTTGGCAGCTTCTTATTCTGCAAGGTTAAAGGAGTGCTACAATTGGAACAGTTAATTATTGTGATTTTCCTCATTAAACAAAACTAATGACTTCTTGACATTCAAAGAAAATAGTTCTTTTTAAAAAACACAAGAATTTTAGAGTTTTTTCAGGGGATGAATTAAAATTTAGTTGTGTTCAAGACATATCTAGACAGTTTGCACAATTGCACTTTCATGACTCGCTTGGCTTACCCCAATTTCTTCAAAGGTAGTTTCTCACTTTTTGCCTCAAAAGGATTATTTTAAACTACTCTTTCTGCAAAACTGGCAGAATCAGCTAAAAAGATTTTTCGAATCTGTAGGAATAGAGACAGTATCATTTGCAGATTAAAGGAAGTAAAGAAGAATGAGGAAAAGATGGTTACAGCCATCCACTCAGAGAAAGACACCACAGCACTCTTCTTCCCCAGCTCCTGAAAAACCAGTGTTTTGTAACACTCACTGCAGAGAGAGTACAGAAACAGTACTGCCTATGCCTGTTTACTAAAAGGAGACCCTCCATCTCTAGCTGACTCAACAGAGAAGACTTTCTTGCACAAGGAGATATCATTTACCAGCAGGCTGTGGATTTCAGAGAAGCACAAAGCATTGCTGAGCTCCACGGAGGATCAGAGCACTCCTGTCAGATTAGCATTGGGAAATGGATTTACCATCTGCCTTTTTGGCTCAAAATCTTAATCCCAAATGCCTGAAAACCAAAGTTTTTATACACTTAACGTGTGTTCTTGTATTGGTTATATAAATGTGGTTTTCTTCTTTTACTACTGAGCAACTTCCAAAGTAGAGAGAACATGGTATTGCCATTTTCACCTTCACTAAGAGCAGTTCCTACCAACACCTACTTTCATGCATTATTTCAAAAACTGATTATGTAGAGTTAGCCAAAAGCTCTAAAAGTCTGATCCCTTTTTAAAAAATTAATACCGGAAAGGCAGTCGTGCACTGAGGAGAGAACATGCTCAGATGATGTTAAAATTGATGGGGTTTTGGATCTACAACTTATCCTGACTAAACATACAACAGGGAAAAATAGCAAACAATTACATTTGGTATTGCAAATCATTGTCAACAATGGGAAAACAAATAATTGTACAAAATGTTAACTCCCTCCTGTCTAATGATTATTAGTTCTTTTTTTTATTTTCAATTAGTAGTCTTCTTTCACCTGCAAATGACTCAATCTTCATGACATTGCCAAATATCCTTAAAATCAGAGTGCCATCTGTGCATCGGTTAGGATCTGTGAATACAAAATGCACATATGTAGCACTCAATGTAGAGCTCCTACTGAGTTCTGAATGTTTACATTTGCAAGGAAGTTGTTCCTTTCAGAATATATGAAGAAAAACTGACTTTGTTACCAGACGCAGAGTTTTGTTATTTTCTACCTAGGAAAGCAAATCTTTTCCTTATTTAACATAAGATGCTTACTGCAACAGTTTGTTAAGACATCTCATAAAATAAACAGGCAAATTAAAGTGAATTAAAGTTAAACCAACATGACAATAATGCGGAATAATGTGGAACAAGTGATTTAGCATACCATGGTAAAAGTGGCCCTTGGATTTTACGCTTACTCATATTTCATACACAAATGTTTCCTGACATTTGCATTTTAAGGAAGTTTCCATCAACACAGAATTCTGGGGAACAGAAAGCAGATGGTGGTTCCAGCTGAAGGGCCTGATGAGAAGTTACTGGGAGCTGTGGGAGTTGTTGACCGGCATGTTCAAGTGGGTTACTGAGAAACCACAGCAGCGCGATGGCTTCTCTCTGGCTCTGAGAGTGGCACAAAATGATGGGCTCAGAGCCCAAGAGAGACCCCCTAATGACAACAGCCAAACATTGCAGGGAAGGGCCTCTCAGTAGACAGACACCCTGCCCCCCAAAGTGTTGCTTTTCAGACAGTTCTGGAAATAATCAATTCCTAGCCAAGTTCTCCTTTCCCCCACTGACTCCTCACGTGGGCAGGATCTCACATGCACTCCTTGGCCAGGCCCCAGGCAATCAGAACAACTAGAGCAGCAGCACATGGGGCAGAAGCAGAAGCCCAGAACTGCTGCTGCTCCATGGCCAGGGAAGCTGCTGAAGGCATAACCTGCTTTGGGACAAAGTCCAAACTGTCCTGTTTTGTTCCATCCCTTTTCTGTATCAAGGACAACCTTGTTTTCATTAACATTTTAAGATTATAACTTACATATGCATTATTTATTAAAGATGTTTGGAAAAAACGGGCCAGAGGAAGCCTAGAAGTTCCTCTGCATAAGTGATTTAGGCAAAAAATTGCATTCTCAGGAAGTTGCCCTTTGCATGCAGATGGTACATTGTTCATGGCGCCCGTTTATCAGAGTTGCATTTTGGAAATGTTATCAGAGATTCATATCACAGATGTTGCTCAGGATGATGCTAAAGGGTTGTAGCTCCAGTATTTCAAGTACATGAAGCTACATGCAGGATTCTGAAACACATTTATGTCACAGATGATTTAGTTTCTGCTTTACTCTCGAAATGAAGTTTAAAAATGCCTTAAATGCCTCACTGGTGATCAGTTATACCTGGAAGTTAAGAAAATTATTTTAGAGGACACAAAATCTGTTATGTATAAGTAACAGATCTAAATTTATAGTAAGTCTTCGGAAAATTGAGAAAAAAGGAACTTTAGAAATATAAAAGCCCACCAGAAATGAAGAATATTTCAGTCAGAAAAATCTGCAGGGTTAATTCAGCCTCTCAGACCCAAAAATAATAACAGTTCACTCATTTCTACTCAAACTGAAAACTCCAATTGCAAAGCCACAAATGACAGAAAATTCTGGCAGATGCTAATAGCGTCACAGTGATTCCTCTCAAGTTCATACTGAAAACATAGAGCACATTTGCCAGGTTCTTTGACTTACACAGGCTCTTAGTTTGACTTACAAACACAAGGAGTTACAAGCTGTGGTGAGGACAGCCCAGGATAGCTGTGCTTAACACGAGGAGGAGCCAGGTGAATTTTCACTCCTCACCCTAGAGCTGGAGGTTGGAATCAGAGCTCCTGTGCTCCTGCCAGAAAAACTGGTGATGAAAGTAAAGTAGAGATCTTTGGTCATCCAGGAGCTTGGATAGTCCTGACCTTTCTTTTCCATGTGCTACTTGGCTAACAACATCAAGGCTTATTCCCTTCTGTCAAAATCTCAGCATTTTTTCATTTTTAACCCTCTCACCAGAATTTCTCTGCTCCTCTTTTTCTTTTAAGCACTAGTGCCTTCTTCACATTTGTTCTTTCAAATATATCTTCCTACATCTCGCTGGCACTTTTCACTTTACATCTGGCTTTTCCTCCTCCCTTGCCACACATCTCATTCCTTCTGTTGTCTGTGGGTCTCATGATACTGTTCATGCTTTGCATGCTGCAGCCCTTTTGCCAGTGACCCCACACCTTTCACTTTTAACTCTCAATCCAAAGGAAAAGTAAAGTATGTGTTAGCATTCCCTTCCCAAGCCAAGAAAATACCACTGAAGCTGGTTTTCTATCCCAGTGCACATTCCCTGAAGTCTCCCTGCACCAGGTGAAGCTATCCCTGCTTTCCCAAACGTGTCATGAACAAATTACTCAGAAGTACAAAAGGACTGGCTGTAACCAAATACTAACGTCCCCTTAATGGACTGCAGATTCTGCAGGATGTTTAAAGCTTCCCCTCTGATCTCTCTGATCTTTGCCCTTCATTTGTTTATACAGGCAGAGGCCAACAGGTCATACCACTAAAATCAGCAAATTGTTTACACATATGGCGAGCATGCATGGAGCAGGGATGGAGTCATGGCTGCAACACAGCACATTAAAGCAATTGCTTTAGTTAAAATAACAAAGATACAGTGAGTCCACAAACGTGAGGAGGAGACCTTCCAGTGCAATGAAACTCAGTATGAACTACGAAATTACCTGGCACTTCTTCAGAAGCCAAGGCACATGTTCCACTCCAACCTAACCCAATCCACTCACCACAAATTTCAGAAAAAGTGGCAGACTTTGACATCACCAGTGTCAAAATATTGCACATTTTTCAGTGCATGCGCTAGTTCAGCAGGGTGGCAGCTAATACAGCAAAGAATACAACAGCCTACAGCATGAGGCTGGAGGAGAAGCTGTTGCTCACGTTGGGTTGCACACATTGGAGCAGCAGGTTCCATTAGGGTACCCATGGCTGGATGACACATTTCACCAGGGGCAACTTACTGGGGAGGAGTTCTGTGTTCAGTGGAAATACATTATTTTCCTAACACTTACACAAGATTTGAAACTAAAATTCGCTGTTTAAAAAAATCATTAAGTGCTTAAACAAACCAAATTTCTAAGCCTTTAAAAATGGTTTTAACCTTTCTAAAGGTCTTTTTAAAAGTCTCTTCAAACAACATGTTTTACATAATATGTACACTTGGAAATGAGGCCTTTTCAGAAGCATAAAGCATTTCAATTTTGAATGTGTGAACGGGGTACTAATATAACCCCACACTCTTTTGTTTTGATGGACAGAGGAAAGCACTTTTTAGAGCAATTACAGGCTCTATGCTTAAGAGAATGCCAAAATATAAAAGGTAAACACCACAAGAAATGAGGAAAAGCAGCAGAATCTAAAAGAAATGAATCATTTTGTCTTGGTCAAATATACTGTAGCTGTCAAGCTCGCTGAAACCACAGAGAGGAGGAAGCAGATTTTTTTTAGCTTCAAGATGCTGTATCAAAGCTTTGAGGCCTAGTCAGTGGCATAGTGAATAGGCATGCAGATATGTGACATACACAGGAATATTATTAAACATTTATAGTTACTCTTTATTGAAAAGCAGAAGCACCACATCTCTAAATGTCATGTCCAAAGAATACATGCAGACATGAATTCCCATTTGCAATGGAGATGCAGCATCCTGGAGAAACAAAAATCTGTTGTGAGAAACATGGCTGTCAAATAAAAGTTATCCTTCTTTTCAAGTTACCTAATCCCTTGCTCAAAATGCATTATGGCTTCACACAAATCACTTTTCGGGAATAACACGATTTGTTTGGCCAACCAGTCACAAGAAATAGGCAGAAACAGAGTTAATACGAATTTTCTCTTAAAAAAAAAAAAAGGGGGGGGGAAGGTGGGGGGGGAAAAAAAAAAAAACAAAAAAAAAAAAACCAACCCAGCCCAAAGATGAGCCATGT
>JAWWEW010000012.1:18830153-18861023 GCA_035583185.1 Anabacerthia variegaticeps | reverse complement strand
CCCCCCCCCCCCCCCCCCCCCCCCCCCCCCCCCCCCCCCCCCCCCCCCCCCCCCCCCCCCCAAAAAAAAAAAAAAAACAAAAAAAAAAAAACCAACCCAGCCCAAAGATGAGCCATGTCTGGAAGTTCATTAGTTTCAGAAAGAAATGTTCACAGAAGGCAAGGAGGTACTCCTATATGGTTATTCATGATACAAGTTTGACACACTTAGGAAATTTGTGTCATGTCAGGTTTGAGCATGGAAAATACAGGTATAGCTTTGACTAACTGCTCTGGGGTTACACTGGAGACCTGCCTCACTCCATCACTGCCTGCCAAGCCCACTGTGACAAGCATTACCAAAAATACCTTATCCAGAGTTCCTAGTGAATAATGTTCTCATTGCAATGAGCACTCTCAGCATCAACACTAGAGACCTGCAACTCCAAAGCAGTCACAGAGAGTCCTGGCCAATATGCAGAAGGCCACACAAAATGGTCAGTTTGTTGCAAATTACAATGGAAATCTCTTGGTAGTGTCATTATTTTATCTTCCCTGTTTCACCACCAACTAACGTTTAAAAATAACATTTAACCAACTGAAAGCAGCCTTACAGTGTCTGTACATGAAGTTCAACTGTGTCAATAACTTCTAATATAATACCTCCTCTGCCTCAACCCTGAGTTCAAGCACTGAAGACTGAGATGCCCTATCTCACACTTCTAGTGGTGAAGGTTCTTCAACAAAAATCAGGTTTGATAACAGGCCTGAAGACAGATTTGATCATCACTCACCCCAAAACAGTGCAAACTGAAAGACTGACGTTAAATTCACAAATCAAACCAGATGAGGGAGAGCTTTGATCTAGTGCTGTCCCCACTAGCAGGGCTTTTCTGCTGTTGTCTTCCAAGGGCAACACGAACCCAAACCTGAGAACCCAGGGACTTGTCATGCTCCAGGCCTTTCCACACTGGCTGTCCTGAGGAAACTACAAAACACACCAGCTCACAGTCAAAGAAGACTGGGGAGAAAAGAGTCAAGGAAAAAGTGCTGGCAAAAATGAATACAAAAGGATGACGTGCAGCTGAACTTACCACCTTTTGGCAGAGTGAAACCCTGTCTGGTGAAGAGGGGAATGAAAGCTGCCCAGATCAGACCTTCAGCTGCAAAAAAGCACATCCCATTCTGCCATTTGCCAGCTCCCAAGTGCTTGACTTCACAGCCTCGACATTCCTGTCACACAGTGCCACTGCTGGGGCAGCTTTATTCCCATTTACTCAGGGAGGGACAGCACCATCACTCCTGCCCATGGAACCACATGCAGAACAGGCAGCATTTCTGGATGTGCTCCTTTTCAGGCCCACTGCCTGTCCAGTTACTGCAAAAATGGATTTTGCCATAATATAAAGACTGGTATATTGCCACTCAGCACAATATACTCTTTTTTAAAGTGAAATTTGCACTGAGCTCAGGTTGTTTATCTGCCTCTCCTAGTAAAGCAGCTACACTGGATTTAAGGGAAGAGAAAGAGGTCACCTGTAGAAAGCACTTGTGATTAGAGAAGGGTAGAAGTTTTTATGGCTAGAGAGACAGATAAAGCAGTATCTTAAGGAGGAATATAACTTATGAGGAAACTTGTATGAAAACATAGTCAAAATCAACAAAGCACATGCATTTTTGGCAATAAATATATCTGCATTGAAGCTTGAATTTATGCTCTACAATTGCCAACAGCAATACAGACGGAGCAAATAATAAAAACAGAAAACCCTTTACAGATTTCCACTTCTAATATAAACCTATGTGAACTTCACATTGCCGAGCAACTCCAGCATCATAGCTCGAGCAAATTTATACAAGAATTAAGCAAGGCTATCAAGTTTCTAATTACTATTTTCGTGTAATAAGTGTGATATTCAAAGTGTAACTTGAGATTACAACATTCACTTCAACTTTGAGAACAGAGGTGTAGTCATTGCTCTTCTAGTTCTTATTTCTTATAAGTAGGATAGATGGGAAATCAGTGGAAACATGATCAGAACACACTAACAGGCATTCTTTTCCTTAAAACTGTACATTTGGTGGTTGCCATGGCACCTCTATGAACCAAAGCACAGGTAGGTCAGGATGCAAATAAGCCATAACACAGCTGTGGACTACTGATGCCTGTTCTTAGCCTTAGGAACTCCTGAGCTTAAAATAAAGTATGCCAGCACCTCGTAAGTTTAAGGCCAATGATAACTGGATTCCCTGCTAATGAACAAATTAGACAAGACTGTAAGGGAAAAAAAAAGAAAAGAAAAAAAAAACTGTTATTTGGTAAAGCTAATGTGTGCCTTAGGTTGTCTGAGAAGGCTCTAACACTGGAAATCTTAACAGGTCAAAGTTGTATAAAACAAATCAAAGCTAATCTTACAAGCACAGGAGCTTGAGACAGTCTTTCTAGCTACATAATTTCATAAGAAACTACTTGTTACTAACCTGAGGTAACCAGAGGATTCTCTGCATGGTTACAATTAATTTATTCAAATGAAAAAATATAAATACTCAACATTCCCCCAAAAAGACCATTGCAAAGCCCATTCATCATTAAAGCCAAAGTCTGAAGTGTCCTTCCTCTGGAAGATTGACACTGCACCTGATGTTCTGTGGTTATCACTAAAAAAACTGCCCTACCTGATGTCTGGGACAAGAAAAAAACCCAAGATAGATAAGAATTTATTATTAATTAGAGCACAGTAACACAAAAGAAGAGAAACTCAGCTGGGGAAGGGAAGAAAGAAATGGGTAGACTGAATAAAAGAAAAGTATCTGGGAGAGAGACCACCAAGAAGGGGTGCGGGGCTGGCTGGGGCAAAAAGCCAATTAACTGAGTGGCATATTCTAGTGACAATACAGGGGATTCAACCTGCTGAGAAAAGGCTGAGAATTAATTAGAAAGTGTCAACAAATTAGGATTAAAGGACAAAAAATGCATTTAAACCAGGGAAGGGAGGTGCATGTGGAAGAAGGCAAAAAAATCCCAACAATACTTATCCAAGTGAAAATGCTGGTTCCTGTTAAATTACCTCAAAAGCTAAAGATTGCTTCTCCACAACATTAGCTGCTTAATTACTGCTGCTTCATCCTCTGACTGCACGTCTGGGAAAACCCTTTCTAAGGTTTAGCAATACTGGATTTTCAGAGTGCATTATTTCCACTGCAACCTCCAGAGTCATGTATAATATAAATAGCACAAAGCGGGCTTAGATAAACAAAAAAACCCCTTTCCATTAAAAAAATTTTAATTGAAAACCATTTGGGGGGAAACCCAGAGTTTGAAGAGAGATTATGTGTTTCTCCTGGGAGTTAACAATTCCAGAATTCTGACTTAGATTTCTTTATGGCAAAAAGGCCTCCAAGGGGAAGAGCGTATATTTATAATTAGCAATTATGGTATGTTAGACACAGACCGATGCAAATTAAAATAAACTGAGAACAGTAGGAAAAAGGAAAGAAGTTGTGCATAGCTCCATAGCTCCAAAGCTGTTATTTTAGCTTAGAAACTTCATCCTTATTTCAAAATTCTAGACCCACACACCCAAAGGTCGAAGAGATTCAAGGGTTACGCTGTGTTGTTCTGCATGGCTGAGAGCAAAAGGTATGCGCAGATCCCATGTGCCAAAACCTCCCTCCCACTGCTGCTGGGCCCCTACAAGGAGTAGACACAACTCCCTGAACTGAGCCAGTGTTCTCCAAACATCCTCAGCTCTACGCTTGCCTCAGCTCAGCTCCTGGCACAGCGAGCAGGCTGCTGGCACAAAAAAACAGGAGCCCAAATTTCCAGCTGGATGGTGGCTTTAGTCCACCTGTTCACTCATGGCAGGGCAGTTGGAAGCACGTACTTTGAATAATACTTCTGTTTCGTTTGGGTTTGTAAATAGAGATGTTAAAAACAGTGGTTACTGACCACAGATCCCCAGAGAGCGAGCCCAGGGCCCCTCATCAGTGAGGGCCAAATACTGCCAGAAGGATCTGTAGGTTAAAACATGAACAGGTACAGACAAGTATTTTCCATAAATTACACATATAAGTAAAGCCTTCTCTTCCCAGACAAATGCTTCCAGCTCCACAATTATTTCCAACATTGTGTGAGGGCTATGCAAGGTTTAGTGCAAGAACTGCAGTGAGTTCAGCTCACTGCTCAATTACCAAGCTTTTCACCACAGCACCATTTTATTGATTGTCCTCCCAATGCTCTGTTTAAACACAGAAGTTCAATCATGATCTGCAACGTACATTTACACAGAAGTTTTTTGCTATTTCTCTGTTCCAGTCTATAAATAGTCTTCAGGACTCCTCATCAAACACCAGATATAAATAGATGAGCTTTCCGTAAACATGCACATACCCTGATCAAAAAATCACATATACTGCATTCATGTTATTTGGGGGTTTTAATTATTGCAACAGGCAATGAGTCAGAAGGCTGATGTAAATTCTGTCCATCTCAGACACTGGGCAAACATCACTGTAATAAATACTGAGAGCATTTGATCAAAGAAGTTTGTCCTGGGAGAAACTTGATGTGCTTATGATGAGCACTGTCCGTCCTGTCCCCCGCCTTCCCTCCCAAACCCTGATGAGTATTTGCAACACCAAGTCTCTCAAATGTGAGCCAAAAAACATCTTGTGAGAGTCACAGAACATCATCATGTGATGCTCAAAGTAGTTTCTGAGGCAGAATACTCTGGGTATCAGATGCAGCTGGAAGAAGTACAATTTATCTTAACTACAGCATTATTCTAGGAGCAATATCCAGGGATCAGAGAGCACACAGGTTCTTGATCTTTGACCTGCAGCCTTATCCCTCTGTGAATCTTCCATCTATGCAGTAATTAAGACACTTCAAAGTCTGCATCATCTCTCTACCACTATGACATATGTTTAAGTTCATTGCAGCTGCACAAGCCCATCATTCGAGCCTTTCACTCCTCCATTCCTGCAAGCCTTTCAGTCTTTGCCAGGCAACTGAAATATATGGGCCTTTAAAGTATGCAGAGGTCTTCTATTTAAGCAGCAAGTATTGAAAACACTAGAAATCCCCACAGCTGAGGTCTCCTTTTGCTCTGTAGGACACCTCACAAACAACCATCACAAGCTGTGGTATGCATTCTGAGCAGCAACAATCAATCACTAAATAGCAAGTTACAAGGCACTGCTTGACAGCAGTCTCAAAAACAGCTAAGTTTCTACCGCCAGATCTGCTAAAAGCTGCACTGAGAAGTATGAGATACTTCCAAGGAAGAGGGGGGCAGGGAAAGATTGAAAAAAAAAAGGAAAAAAGAGAATTGATAAGGTTAAAGAGGAATCAAATAACTACCCACACACATGTATATGTTCAAAGGTATATAAAATTGTGAGCAACTGTTCTTCAATATCTACTCCAATTTTAACAAGAACAAGCAATTATAAAAACTTGTAACCAAAAGTACAATGAGAACAAACATGAAGAGTGCCACGACCAAACTCACACTGTTACACAAGGGCAGGCTGGCTAGAAACTCCCTTAGCAGAGAAGAGACAGTGTTTGCTTTGGAGCACCAGCTGAACAAGGTAATTGGGTTTCTTGAATGCTGGTTTTGTTGCAGGACAGTAATGGAGTGGTGAACATGTGATAACAAATTATGTGATTCCAGGATGTCAAACTGCCCCACGGCCAAGTGGCTTTAAACTTCCTCTTCACATGATCAGATTAACACTCAGGCCAACACAGAAGTTGTGTTTACAAGTTTACTTTTATCCACGGGTTCACGTGTTTAAAAAAAATAGAGACTTTGTGTTTCTCAGGGATAGTTTAGGAAGCTATCCCGCCTCTTCCAGCAAAATTATCCCACGAGAAACCGGATGGGAATCTTTTTCTCTGCCATCTCACAGACCACAGCTATCCCGTCTCTACTTAGCTCCTTTTATTTTATAATTTCTACCAAACCCATTCACATCCTCCTCCTGTGTTTTCATCTTTGCAGAGCTCCCTTGAGCAGCCCCGTGAAGGCTACAAAAGGAATGCAGAACAATTCCCTGTGTGGACGTGGTGGACCAAGCTGAGCTGTACTTTGCTTAGTTTGGCTGATATTCACAGTATTATAAAAACTGCTTTCGCAAACAAACATTCAGCTTGCAAAAGTCTCTCTCCCCCACCATCCAAAGAAAAGACTGTCAGCACATCACTCTGCAAAGTCTGAGTAATAGCAAAATACTTACAATCCTCGGATATTCCCCTGCATGAAAGCACTTGGGAAGCTGCCCTTTAGCATTTAGCTGTAATAACCTGCAGGGCTTCTATGGATAAAAATGCTTTCCCCCCAGTACTTGGTGCAGATGTTTATGGAAAGGTAATCTTAAACAGGGTCAAATTATTTAATTATGTTTCTACTTGGTATGTCAGATATAAGATTAACGAGCAGAGAATTAATTTTTGACAGGGGAAAAAAATTAGACCACTCTGTCCTAATTGAAAAGAATAGCAAACTCTTTTGGAAATTACTAATTGAAAGGCAGATGTATTCTCTTTTTACAAGACCAAGTCCCATTCAAAAAGCAAAAAAATCATTAATATTTTGCCCAATCATGTATTTTTTGTAAATCTATACATTTATATTTGTAGTTCCTCCTACAGTTCAGATAACACAGCCTTAAACAAGAACAAAGTTCCACTTAAGACCTCGCCCAGCCTTCCCTTCCCCAGCTCCCAGTGGCCAGGACACTGATGGTAAATAACTGGGCTGTGTTCGGCCCTGGCACAGCACTCGCCCTGCTGAGCAGGGAGAAGAAGAACTGGACAAGACCCAGTCCTGCAACTCATCTGCTGGAAGGCCACTACTCCAAGGTCGCAGCAGCAATAACATGCTGCTCCTTACTACCTATTTAATTTGACACTACCCCTTTAGATCAGAAATAGCCTGTGCTTATCCAAAATCCCAGATTTCTGGAGAAGAAAACACCCTGAGAGAGCACCTTCTGAAATGAACTAAGGAACAGAGCTCTCTTTCAGGAAAACTGCTGAAAGCAGTATTCGACCTGAGCTCCCAGATTCTTGGGGATCCACAGCTGCTTCTGAGGGCCCTGGGAAGGCAACCACAGAAAGAAAGCCTACTAGCCTACATTCAAGTATGTTTATGCACACCATGTAAGAGTTTCCACTACTACAGGAAATTTCTACAGGATCCACAAATCCTATTTGGAAACCACAGATTTAAAACACATCCTCCAGTAAACAAGAATTTTACTGTTAAATATAGCCAGGAAGTTTTTCAGTATCTTTTTCTCAGCCTGTTCACTTTCTCTGGACACAGATTTCTTGCCACTCAGCTCACCAAAAAGGAAGATAGTTTGATACAATCCATGCTATCGTTATGAGACACGACTGAGATATATTAGTTGCAAGCAGTAAATACGGGGTGCAGTCTACTCAGTGACCACTCTGCTCCCCCAGCACACTGTCCACAGCAAAAGGGCAAAGACAAAACTCCCACATGAGAAAAGTTGCAAGACATTGGAATGAAGAAATTCGGTAACACTTACGGTCAAGTCCGTTGATGTATCTCATTGTAATTTCACAGTGCCCCCAAACTGCACTGACTATGGGGTAAAGTTTTTTCCCTTTTAGTCCCCTGAAGGCCACTCCAAGATACTGTCCATCGACCATGAAGCTAAGCGTCCCTTCATCCATGTCCAAAACCACCAGTAAGGAGTCTGGGAGTACAAAAGACTCATCGGGTTCCAAAAAGACAGGATAAGTGACCCCCGGCTGGTTTTTACAGTTGTGGTACAGTTTGTTGCGCCCCAGATCCCAGCCCCACGACTCGCTGTTGCTGCCAACCAACGACGTGTATCCCACCGAGTGCAGCGGTGCTTCAGCCGTGGAGACTCCCACCACAGCGTGAGTGCCCCGTTGCCTCGTGGGCCAGTGGATCTGCCACACATGGAGGCCCCTCGTGTAGCCGACTTTGCCCCGGATGCAATCCGTGCTTTGGGCAACCGGGTGTCTGTGAAAAGTCAGTTTATCGTCTTCCTTTACAAATATATTTAGGGAGCGATCTTCGTTGTTCCACGCGTGTTTGTACTGGACCTCCAGCTTGGCAGGGGGCATGTCCAACAGCATGTCCAGTCGTGCTGGCTTGCAAAAATCCGGGCCTCTTAGCTCTCGTTTGACAGGTCTGTAAGGGGGCTCCCTCACATCCACAGACTTTATGCTCCCTGAGATTTTCTGGCCCATTGCTTGGCTGCAGGTTTACAAAGGAGAAGGAAAAGTTGACTTTGGCCCACTGTTACCTCATGAAAGCACCGTTACGCTGAGCCAGTGACCTGACAAGCTGACTGGATTTACTCCTCCTGTTTGGAGCTTTTTAGCAGCAATGCTTTCAGAGAAAAAACGCCCCTGGAAAAAAAAAAAAAAAGGCAGAAAGTTTCCAGTTAGTTTAAGAAAGTCAACAGCAAACCAATGGCATAATTTTAAAGAGCTTCTTCTCATCCCTAGCAGTTCTTTTGAACAGCAGAGCTGGCAATTCCCCACTCCGGTTCAGTGTCCCCCAGCGCTAGCCAGCGTGCCAGCAGGATGAGGAGCCCACCAGCGCACGGAGCACAGACAGTCATTTCCTCCAATTCAGAATAGGATGCAGACATTCCCCACCTTCTGCCCTTCCACCTATTTTGTCTGGCCAAGTTCACAGCAGGCCCGAGGCAGGCGGACACTATTCCCCAGCAACAGTGATAAACTTTATGTTCAGTGGTAGCTTCACTTTCACTTGAGCTTTTGTTTCCACAGCCTCAGAAACAGGCACTGTGTCAGAACCTGCTTTTGTTTCCACATGTTCTCTTCCCTGGGCCCTGATGACAGAGGCTTCAGCTTCTCCGCCCTTATTAAAACAAATGCAGCAAAATGGCAGCAAAATTTAAATGTCTCTTTGTAACTTATACCTGGCCTTAAATAAAAGGGAAAAAATAAACAAAATCCATCAAGATTTATGGGGGTTTTTTTAATAAAGGAGCTGAAAAAAATAAATAAAAAGAGAATGAGGAAGAGAAGCCATGGAAGGACAAATGAAAAATGACAATTTCAGTTCTTTGGCAGATGTTTCTAATGGGCAGCTACTGCAACTGGAGACGTTCCTCATGCTAATGGGCAGCAGACCAATTCAGTTTCTATATTTCAGTATTCATCTCATGAGAAGGGCAGGAGCACAGTAAGACACTTTAAGGGGAATACATGCTTTTCAAATGTATTGTTTCTGTGCTCCCACAGACAAACTTGGTAAGAAAGCACCTAGGAAAGACTCTTTGCAGCCCGGGTAATGTTCATTCACATTTTAGAGCTCAGGTAGAGAGCAAAGGTAAACCAAGAACCAATAAAGGTACTAAAGGAATAAAAATGAAGACAAAATCCTATAAACTCAAATAGGTGATTGACATGGGATCACATAAACTATTTGCACCAGCAGACATACTTCTGTCTTCTAGCAAAACAAGTGCCAAGCCCAGGAATGCTCAAATATTGCCAAGTAGACCCACTCAGTTTATTTACTGACAGAGTGATGAAGTGTTTCAAGAAGCAAAAAATCTCCAGACTCTCAAGAGGCTGAAGAGCCCGGGTGACAGTTGGTTGTCACAAAGTACCAAACAGCAGATGGGCATAAATGTTCTTGTAGAAAACATCCTGCAAGACTTTACTTGGTAAGTCACAAGTGCACATTCTTCCTTTGAACGAACCCCTACCCCAGACACACTGCCCCATTCCAAAGATCATTTCTGAAAGAAGATGGGAAATATGTATTTACAATAGAAGGAATTAAAAAGAGAAGTCTAGGGAAAAAAAACCTGTAAAATTTACCATTCAACTGAGTTTGAGAAGTCCTTATACTGTTTACAATGGCAAACACCATGTAAATTGTGTTCTCCATGTATTAAACACAGAAATGAAACCACATCTACATTATGTGAGTTTTCTTTTTATTTAAAAAAAAAAAAAGTAAAAATTTGATTTTTCAAAACAACATGACAGTTACTAAACAAAAACATTATTTTCTGGTTGCTGGTCCCACACAGGTATATATACACACAGCTGAGCATGAAAAATCAACTTGTTGCACCTAATTTTAATCTGTGAGAATTAAAAAATAGACATAAGCCACCAGGTCCCTCATGTCATGTTTGCAGGAAGATGCACAACAATTCCCAGGAGTCCTCCATGTGAGATCAACTCGAATGATGCCCCTTACTTCTTTCCAAACTATGTAAAAGGAATCTGAAACTTTATGCAATAATTACACTTAAGGTGGTGTTTGCCATTTCCAGTATTGCAGAAGCACTCATAGGTTGTTTCAAAGGTATGATGCCAATTCAGCCCAATGAAGTAAATCCAATACTTTATTCCACACTAACCATCCCAGGGGAAATTAAATAGTGACACTAATATACACACAGGGAAGCAACAGCGAGTAAGTTACCAGCTAAGCAAGCTTTCCTAGGAGACACATGCTCCAGGACTGGGTATCTGCTTCTAAAAAGGTGATTATTTGAGCTTGAAAGCAAATGAAAAGGGAAAACATAAGACTTTCAAGAGGAACCTCAGCGATTTCTCTATGAGATTTAGCTCTACGTGCCTTTGACAATTTCCTCTTTAAAGCACAAGACAATTGCCACGTTCCTGTCAGGGTGCTGAGGGGAGAGGCCCGGGGAAGTCCTCAGTGCATCCTCCTGTATCACTTCCTGATCACATGAAAAACTAAGCTTGGCACAGCCAAGTCCCTGGCAGATCACCAAGAAATTATAAACACCGAATTGATTCACTTGGCAAGCCACTGACATTCTTCCTCATGTGCCCCAAACTGTAACATAAATAGGCTGCTAATAGATAGGTCAGTAATTCATAGGAGTCAAATGCAGCATTATGAGTACCTTGATACACACACACCACAGTGCCTTTACTCTGGGATGTGCTCTGTAAGTACTTCAGTTTGAAACTGTATCTTACAATATTAGGTCTTTGGTCGTACACAGACATTCCTACATAAATTAATTATAGGATGTATTATTTTGCCAAATGGCTTTGCATGGACATAGGACAGAACAAGAGTGAAAAAAAATCTTATAGTTAGTAATGCATTCAAGACACAGCAGTTCCTAAGCACCAAAAGGTACCTTTCATCAAATACTTTCTCCCACACATCCTAGTCCTGTGTAGCTGGTAGTTCTCAGCTTCTGCTAGAAAGCAAACTATAGCCATACTCACCTCATTCAAGTATCAGCGGACTTGAACAAGTAAATGAAAAAAAATTCAGCATTTAATTATTTATCACCCCGTGCTGGCAGCGATCTAACAGCTCTGATTGCTGGAGCTTAGTAGTAGCTGACATGAAAACTATAGGAGGAGGCAGTGAGAGGTTGTAACACAGGCTCCAGTTCACAACCCATGCAATAGTAATGTGAGTTTCACAGGCAGCAACCCACGCAAAGAGTCCTCTTGGCAGCTCACAATGGCCCCCTTGGGGGCTTGTAACAGCCAAACCTATCTCAGAGCCACCATCTATTCCCTTTCCTCGCCTGCACCCTGTGCATTCACACCAAGAAGATGGCAGAGACCCACACTGAGGTAAGAACGGCAGCAGATGCATCGCTTTGACCTTCACCCCATCAGCAGCTGCTGCTGGAGGAGCACAGCTCTGCAGTGCCAAGCCTGTCTCCACCAACAAACACCTCCTCCCCACTTCCACGGGTAACACACTTGCAGTGCAGATGCCTTGGAAAACTCACACTCACCCCACTACTATGAGAATTTCCAGGCAGCTCCTGCCCATGGAGCGGTGCAGGTGCCCCACAGCAGCTGCTGCTGGGAAAGCACAGCACATACTCACAAGGGGAAGCAGTGACTAACAGTTCACCTGGCAAAGGTATCCCAAACTGGCTCCCTGTCTGCAGCACTGCGTGGATACACCACTCAGGATTAGCTACAGTTGCGGTCAACCCAAAAGGCCAGAAGAGTATTCCTTTCAGATTAGCTACTATTCAATCCATTTCCAAAAATATTTGCTTGTAAAACCTTCTTACCATCTCCCAAGTTAATGAAAACTTGCCAAAGCACAGCATGGTCATTCAACTGCTGTGACTTTTTGTAATCTTACACCACTTAGGGAAACCTAGACTTCCTTGCCTGTATCTTCTCACTGGACACATTAATATTCAGAAATAAAAAGAACACGAATTTTTACCGTATAGTTTTCTTTGAAGGTTTTCACAAATCTTTGCTCTTACAGTAATTCCAAACCACTACAGGAGTTAAAAAAACCAAGAAAATATTTCAATCTTGCTTAATATATGACCTCTCCATGATACCCGTTTAGTGACTACAACTGAAACACAAAATTTCATCAGTTATCCCTGTGATAAAAGACTTTTTGTGGAAAATAATCAGCACCTGGAAATCTCTGGCTGAGAAGACTGTTCGTTTTTGTAACCCAAATAATTTCTGTCTCACAGTTTCACATTCATGCAGCGCTTTGTCAGGATATGATGATTAGACTAAATGTACTGCACAGGAACAAGACCGCTCCAAACAGGAAAAGTGTGTCAATGTCGCTTAGCGGTGTCCTCATGCAGACTGCCAAAATATTTTGGGAAATTATTCACAATAAAAACACAAATTATACTTACCAGAGAAAGGCTTGCAGGGACATCACTTTGCTGTCATTAAATAGGGTGCGTTTTTAACAGTTTGGCGTGTTGGCATCAGTAGAACATAACTCTGATAGAAGAAACATGCTTTCTGCAAAGTCAGCTTTCAGCGTTCATAGTTATATCTCCCTCTGCTTTATGAACTAGGCGAGCAGAAAGCTTGGAAAACATGCACGAGAAATGACAGCGCATAAATGCAATTTGAAACTACATCAAGAACACGCTAAGGCTCAGGTTAGTCCTGCTAAATTGACACTTAGCAGAAAGGTGAGAAGCAGCAGGTGAGTCCCAACTAATGACACTGTCTATCACAAAAGGCAAGGAAGGCAATGCCTCTATCCAGCAGCATTTCCAGTGTCTACACAGCAGTTCTCACTCTTTTTGCTATTGGCCCTCATCATCTTTTTTCCTTCCTGCAGCCAGAGCTCACAGTCACCTCCCCTGCCAACCTGGGCTTTGTCAGCAGCCAGCAAAGCCTCCTGAACATCAAGACAGAGGCAAGAGGAGACTCTGAACCAAGGCCTCTCCTCTGTGGGCACCAAAACTGTTCCTTCCCCAGCTGCCCGAACAGAACCAATAATCCCCTGAGTGTCTGAGCACTCTGCGTGCAACCCTAGTCCTGAAGTCCCTACAGAAGGAAGAAGGAAAACATCCAATGTGCTGTGCTGAGCAGATCAATGCAGAATGGTTTAGATGTTCAAGGACAAGGACTTTTACCTCCACCCAGACAATGTAAAGGCACAAGGCCCAGTGTCTATCAACTCTGTTCCCAGTGTGCAAACAGCTACATAACCATGACAACGCTGTTTTGAGGGTGACAATGAATTAAGCACATTTCTGGCACCTTATAAAGACTGGCTAGCCTGGATTCAACTATAGATCCTGGTATCCAACATTGTTCAAAATGGGCAATAAATCAACAATGTCGGCTTCCTTTGTCAAACTGGGAATATGCAGTAACAATGCAACCACATAAAAATGCTTGGCTACTCGAAGCTATCCTGAGCTACAGACAAAATTGTATGCTGCATGCACACTTAGCAAATGACATTTAACATGTGGGATGAACAATGCAGCAGTAAGTCATGACTTTTTCAATTCCTGAAAGGAATGCAAATCCTGAAAATCCCAAGGACATTCCTCCGTAAAGAGTAACTTGTTTTGTAACATTACAAAAATGTAATTGTTTCAAAATTCAGGATAAGCTTGTTATTAAAAAAGACTGTGCTTGGAATTAGAATAATCTGAAATACCACACCATCTGTACCACCCGACTTAGAAGCAGTTTAGTCATATGATGAAGAATGCAGAAAGAATCTTGAGTAGCAATGAATACAGCGGAATGTATATTTTTAAATACTTCCATCTACTGTACTTTGGAACTGAGCTGACTTGAGGTTTTGGGTTGATTTTATGCCTTCCATCTCTCTGCATGTGTTTCTGAAATTCACTTCTTTCATACTGAAAGCTGAATTTAGATGCAGACACGTATTCTGAAGAAGCATAGAAGATGACAAAAAACATTTGAAGCCTGTAAACAGTTTTTTTGCGTAATGACTTCTCAGTTAGAATACAGCAATGTAATTCAAAAAACAAACATAGTAACATAGTACAACAAAAATTGCCCCTTTCACTATGCAAGTACTTTTAAAAACAGCACCATTTCAGTTCTAAAGTTCCTGAAAGGAAACAGTTATTTTCTTTTCTGGGTATTTAACAGGAATACCCGTGCTATCCCACAATTACCATAAGGTTACAGATGTTCAAGCTGCTACATCCTTTCTACCACCCCTTCCTATTCATTCTTCCCTTTGGTCTTCAGCCACCTGCATTCAAATGGCCTTGTGATGGGTCTGTCTCAGAAAACTAAAGTGGGCAAAATCTAGTATCATATTTTGTCAGGTTATTTTCAGGTGGATAAACCCTCTGATGTGGAATATCAGACAGTTATGTAAACATTCGCTCTGGCAAAAGGAAAGAGAGAAAAAAAATTAAAAGCTCAAAGGCAGAACCACCTATTTAGGCAGCAGCCCAAGCCATGGAGCAAATTTCCAGTCACTTCAAGCTGCCCTAAGGGGCACAGCTGAACTTCACATCTGAATTCAGTACAGGCAGGAGCTTCTGCTTACATCTTCCTTGCTCCTTTGGCACAGAATCATCCGTCTTTCACCCCACAGCCACTCTTCTGGTACCTTCCTGTCATTCCCAAATGGCTGATGTAGCCATTTTGAATATTCAAGTGTCAGGGTTATATTAAAAGAGCAAATTAACACAAAAAAAAAAGGCTTAACACTAAATTGAAAATTATGTTTTCAGCTTCACTTCGCATTTTACAGGATCATTTGCCATTTTACATTTCTGCTCAGCCGTGCTTCACCAAGTAAGTAATACCAATAGGTGTCAGACCACGCGAGATTTAAAGCCCAAGGAATAATTAAGTTTTAATAATGCAATTTCTCTCCAGTCATTACTACTTTTCACCAGCTTCCTTTTTCTTTTTTTTTTTAGACAATTTATTTTACATTTTACCTCTACAGCTTTGTAGAGGATCAATACCCCTGGAGCTTCAACTTTCAAAACCAGAACATCCATTAAATGACAGCCTTGAAATGTGTCTGAACACCTTCCCACTGCCTTCCTTTTGCTGCAATCCCCTTTGCTGTAACGTGTAGTGGAGCCAGTTGGCCTTTAAAATGAAATAAGCTAGAAAGCCATAGATGAGAAAAATACTCTTGGAAAGCATCATTGCTAAGTCTAGCCAGTCACAAATCCCAGGGAACGTGCCAGAGATGATCCCTGAGCAGGCTGAGGGAAGGTCTGCAGATGGTGGAAAGTGATGATCAGGCACACGAGAGCTCCTCTAGTTTGATGCAGTCATTCACCAGAACTTTACTGACACTGTAATAACATGTTGTAGTGAAAATCTGGCCCCTTGGCCCAAGCTTCAGTCTTAGATTGTGTCCATGTTTTCCAAGCCTGGTGAGTCTTCAGAAAGGAGAAGTATCCTGATAAGGATGGGGATAAAAAGGAACACCTACTAGCAGCAGCTCTGTAGGCATCTACAGCATCACAAGCCTGCTGTAGATGTGCCAGACTACAAGAGATGGCTCCAGCCACACAGTGCCTGTCTGTATGTTTTGCAGAGGATGATTCCAGTGCTTTGCCTCTGTATCATTTATAGAAAGACATTCTCTAACAGCTGAAAATTTGGAATGCTTCTGGAATGACCAGAATAGTTTTGTTGTCTTCTTTTGCATCTGAGCCTTACCTTATTTAATTCTCATTTGGATAGAAGCAGCACACAATACCTGTCAGATGTTCTCACTGTTGGTGGGCAGGAAGCAAACACATTGGATGTTCCTGCTGAAGCAGCCCATTAGAGGCAGTTCCTGATATGACCTGGATGACTTTAGTACTTCCAACAGTGCTGCAAAACTCCAGTGACAAAAACATACTGTGCCTCTGGCCAAACATAGCAGACAAGAGCGGAAGATATTCTTCCCCCTAGGGTGAATTGAACAGTCTGATGTAGCAGAGATGTCCAAAACAGGCTGTCCTGGACAAACCGTGGGTGATGTGTTGTAGGGAAGACACAAATGCAGGCAGGGGGTCAGGCCCATTGCCCCCACTCAGGGCTGCACAGGCAGAGGGGGAGGGCGAGGTTGGAGGGAACCCAGCCATTGTACTTGCACAAACATGTAGGAGATGAATACATGAGAACAAGTTTGATCCTGAACAAAAGCATATTCTTTTGTTTAATAGGAAAATGGGCTTACACAATCACACCATCTGCATCCCTCCTAACCCTTCCCCCTCAGCTACTTCAGTCAATAGCCACATCAGCCAAATCTGAGAGAACAGCAGCAGGCTCAAAGACAACTGTGTTCCTACAGGAGAGGACAGACATCCTGGAAGTGATCACATGGAAGACCAGCCTGGGCTGCAAGCTCACATCTTGCCAAGAAACCGTGAAGGGAATGATCTCACATCAAAGCTGTGGCTGCAGGCAGTGCGTCCTGAAGATTTCATGTCAAGTCAGCCACAAGACACAAAACCAGGAAGCAATACTTCATCAGTCCTGCAGTTTCTTCTTTAAAAGGACAGAAATTAAGTAAACACGCTTTACATACATTAAGGAAGCATCATCACAAAATCAGATTGCCTGAATTATTTTGTATTTCCCAGGTGAGGTGACAAATGAAGTTCCATTCAGCTTTGGAGTGATAACAGAAAGACAAACCAACTTCCTGTTAAACAAATAAATGTTTTCTCAAAAAAAACCCACAATTCTTAAGCAACAGCAATGAATGTCATCTGTTTTAAACACATGCTAAAGCCCATCTGTCAGTAGAGAACAGACAAATGGGGATGATGGAGAAAGTAATATCATAGAAACAAACTGCCTGAGCTCTAAGCAACAAAATTGATTTTCCTTACGCACAGAAAAGCTTTCCCATTTTACAGAGCAGTATTTTGGTTTCTGCTTGCTATTAATTTAGGGAATAGAACACTTGGTAACCCAGGAGAGGCTGGGAAAGGCCATACGGCTTTAAGGAGTTAAAGATTTACAGACAGTTATGTCCCCATGTCAGAAATATGACTCCCCCTGAAGACACAAAGGACACCTTAGTGAGAACCCTGAATGGGTCTTGAAGTGGTGAATCAGAGAATGGTTTGTGTTGGAAGGGACCTGAAAGATCATCAAGACCCGAGGAAACAGAATGAAGCTGAGCTGGGGGTGGTTTAAGTTGGGTATCAGGAAAAGGTTTTTCACAGAGGGTGGTTTAGCACTGGAACAGGCTCCCTAGGGGAGCAGTCACAGCATCAAGACTGCCTGAGTTCAAGAAGCACTTGGACAACACCCTGAGGCACATGGTGTGCCTGCTGGGGATGGTCCTGTGCAGGGCCAGGAGCTGGGCTCAGTGACCCTGAGAGGTCTCTTCCCAATCAGCCTGTTCTATAATTCTATGATCTCGTTCCAACCACTCTGCCATGGGCAGAGACACCTTCCACTAGACCACGTTGTTCAAACCCCATCCAACCTGGCCTTGTACTCTTCCAGGAACGGGGCATCCACAGCTTCTCTGGGCAGCCATCCAGCCAATTCCTTAACCATCACAGGATCCATCCAGCAAATCTAAGTCTCTCCAGTTTAGAGACAAGGATGTCTTGTGGAACAGTGTTAGGTGCTTTCCATAAATCCAGGTAGATTACATCAGTTGCTTTTCCCTGATCCACCAAGGCCATAATCTCGTCATAGAAGGCCAACAAATTCGTCAAGTACAATTTGCCCTCAGTGATACCATGTTGGCTGTCACCAGTGGCTATGTGGAATGTTATTTTCTTTCTGGATCTTTCACTTCCCTAGAGCCAGATTAAGGAGAAGGGCTTCCTTTTCAAACAAACACTGTTCTACAGAGAAAAAGTATCAGAGACTTTGCAGTGTCAGAGAGGCCTCCAACTAGGAAAAGCTGTGGTGAGAGAAGTTGCTACTCTGAGTAGCATTTACATCTCTCTACTACTGACCCAACAACGTACATCCTCAAAGAATTTCATGTTACAAGTGCCAACAATTTCAGGTATTTTTGACTGCAGGAAAGTACTTTAAAAACCCACTCCAGACTTCCTAATAGAGGTATGGATAAAAATAAATCAGCTTTGTGCCTGCCTGCAGGAGTCTCAACACAGACTGATCTATAAGCTCAAAGGCAAGGTCTGTATTTCCCAAAATAACTTTACACTTTAGTTCCCCCCTGCTAAGCAGTCTTCCACAGGGAATGTTCTTTTAGCTGCCATTTTATTTGTAACAATTAATTACTAACTATATTTCATTCTTTAATGCATTGGGTGAAAAGGGGCGGGGGGGTGGAAGATTGAAAGTTATTTGGAAGAAAAGTACACCAGGATGCAAGTTTTGATTGCAATAGAAATATATTAGTAGTGATCTTTAGGTATACTGCCACTGAAACAAAATAAGAGTGTTATGATTAGTATTTGTACAAACTCCCATAATTTGATATGTTTGCAAAGAATCTTCAAGACATCATCTAAATCTCACAGGCTTCTATTGGAAAAGACTCAGGAGCCACATAAAACCCACATCACTCTGTTGAATGTAAAACCATGTGGGATACTGCACAAACACTACAAATAACTATTTCAGAGGAGGAAAACAAGCCTTTTGGCCAACAGATTAAGAAAAAAAAAAGAATGAGTATCTAAGGATACTAAAAATCTGAGGGGGTTTAAATTCCAGTCATTCTTTCAACAGAAAAAATGACATACACTTCTCCCCAAAGTCCTGTGCAGACATAGAAATTGCTACTAGACTCACGGGATCAAGAGCAGTTGTACACTTTTTATATTTAGCAGGAACTCCATTATAGTTTACAGTGAAGAGATCAAAAATAGAGAAAAGTTTGAAGAAAGTAATTTACACACTATGGAAGTTTAATGGAGAGTTAAACCCCAGAAGTTTAATAGTTCTTCTAACTACTCGAAAAATCTCTGTTGTGAACAGAGATTTTCCTCCACAGTGAAGGGAGGAATGAAAAAGAAAAATACATTCTACTGCCCTGCCTATCATCTTTATCACAAATTTATGGCAAAGGGCTTTTTGTTACAATCCTGGTCTTTCCAGTTACCCTTTCCTTTTCATCCCCTCCCCTCCTCCTTTCCCTGTTCATCCCACCGTCAGCTTCTTTAATACTGGGAAGCCACATGTGGCCTAAAATTTTACCCAATTTTAAGAACCCTTTTAAGACCTTTTTCTCCCCACTACTAGAAAGAGAAGGATCGCGGAAGCACACTCAACCCTCACCTTTCATTAAGTAGCAGATACCTGGTTCAATCCCAATCTAGACTCATGAGTAAGTACCAAAACACATCATCACTTGTGATTAACAAAGTATAATCAAGGGGAGCAGAAAATGTAGATATAGTGTCAGGCTCATCTCTGACATTCTGTTAAGGATAAAAAACCAAAAATACTTAATTTACACAGATCCCAATTTCTGAAGCTACTGTATGGATTTAATGACAATCTGTGTGAGATACTGCAGATTCTTATACTGCAGAAATACTTATATATATATATATACAAAAAGCTGAAAGCCAGAACCAGAGTAAAAGACCTACAATTTGGAAATCAACAATTTGTTGAGCCAGCAGTTTTAAACATGAGAACTGAGCCTGGCAGAGCTCTGGGCTGCCTCAAGACCCACCAGTCAATCCTTTTAGTGCTGCAGTCGGTACTAATGGGTGGGTTCCCCAGTACCACCAGGGTCTGTAGGATACACAGAAATTGGTGCCATCTGAGGCCACTTTTCTGTGCTCAGAAAAATATAGGATAGCATAATATAACCACCATCCTTACTGGAAAGGGAGGAGATGAGGAAAGCAAACAGATGGACAAGAACTCTTTGCTACCATCTAATTCCCTATTTAACATCCCTACTCCTATTCCCTAGCTAATAACACACACTGTGAGGATAAAACCTTTGGGCAGGAAAGAGAATGCACCAGGTTACCTGGTAAGGACATTGGTGCTACAATTAGGAAATTTAATTATATTCTAAAGAGGTCTCTTGCTTGGGAGCCACTACCTTAAAACAGTGGTCAGAAGAATACAGGAGCAGCCACTTGACTAGTGACTATTTAGAGGGAAAGCCCTTGGTGAACTGTGCCACAGCTGCAGCCAACACAGACACCCAAGAGCAGTGAGAAAATGCACTTTAAAGGGCTATGACTGGAACATGGCACAGTGTGCTCTTAACCAAAGAATCCCAGGCCTAAAACCCTCAGTCACTGTGTTGGCCAGGCTCTACCACAGATAACTCCATGTGCCTAACTCAGGAACCAGAGGATGGCATTCAGAGCTCATCCTGCCCTACAGAGCCCAGCTGGGAAGCAGAGAGGGCACATTCTGCTCTGCTGACAAAGGATTCGGAGTGATCTAGGCAGGGGGGAGCTCTCAGTGCTAATAAAAAATAAGGTAGTCAGGCTCCATTCAATTGCACTGTGCAGAAATCACTGTGATTTATGACTTCTGCCAAGAACCAATTGCAGAGAGGAAAAAAACTACCCCTGTGTGTGCCTCTCATACTAAGCATACACCACCTCATGTCTGTGCAAGACATGGGTGCAACCAAGGCTGTCTGCTTCACATGGACACAGTACTGAAGGAATTAATTCCTAAGGCAATGGGAAAATACTACATGGGAGAACTTCCAAGTCACAAATTCTGCTTACTTAAGCTAAGCTGCTTAATCAAGTTAATTGAAGGAATTAAAAAAGCATCTGGAGAAGAACACATTCACCAACCAGTCTCTTGCCATCCCTGATCTGGTGTTACTTTTTCTGGGCACCAGTTCCCCTGCTGGCACAGCATAATCTATCATCAGCCATTACACTGATTACCATCCATTAGTTTCCCTAAGTACAGGCATGAAATTTAAACCTACTTTTGTAATTTATTTACAAGCTGTTCACATGCTGGATATGAAGCATATATAAAATGCTTCATGTTAACAAGAGAAATGTAGCTGAATATTAGAGCTGCATATTGAAAATGACCAATAGAAGTAATAATTCTCTTCACAAAGAATTGTTTATGGAATTTTTTTTTGGCAAGACAAGCAGGACAGAAGCTTACCTTCTTTAAAAATACAACTGATTAATGTACAGTGAGGAAACAGGTAAAACCCCATGAGAATGACAGGTTTTAAGTATCAGTCCCATCAATATAAAATTCAATTAAAATGTCATTCTAGAAAACACTGAGAACAGAGTTAGGACTCTTACAAAACAATGATTTTTCTTCCCTGCTATCAAGGCAGAGTGATTAAAATGAAAGATAATCCCCTTTATTTCAAAAGCTAATTATTACATGTAATAAAATTTCTTCTTGTGTCATGAGACCTAAACGCATGAACTGAATTCCAGCAAGACCAACAACCCGCACATCTTTGTTGCAATAAAGTAACTGCTTGGATTTTCCCTTAGAATCATATTTCTACAATAGACTATCATGCTCAGCTTTGATTTCAGCATACCACATTTCTTACTACTACGGAAACCAAACACAGAACAGCTGTGGAAGCAAAACCCACTACATGCAAATACTCAGACCAAAAGAAAATTACAGGCAAAAAATCCCTTGTGAAGACCACTTCATTGGGAACTCTGATGAAAGTGTTAGTGATAGTTTGGCCTTTGCCTAAGGATTATCCAGAGGAAGTATCCCACACACATTTTTCACAAGAGATGTAAAGAGATGCCTGCTCTGCACAGTTCAGATGCCTGCACCCATTAAGTGCCCAGAGAGTCTGCAGTGCCAGCCAGCAGTGCTCCAGAGGAATTGAGCTGCTTGCCATGCTACTGCTTCCTGCATTGCTAATTCATGTCTAAATTTAGATGGCAGGTTCAGCCAGTGGTTTTGCCGCTTTTTCCAACAGTCAAAATATCTCTGCATTAATTCACTACCTTCATCCATTTGCAGAAGCAAATGTAATGTCAGGACTCCACACACTGGAATTATCTTACACCAACAATAAACCAGCCTGTCACACCAACCTCCAGCTACAGGCTGAGCAAAAGTGTCTCTGCTCATCTCCCAAGTGACTGCAGTCTCTACTTAGTCATTTCTACTTAGGCATTTCTGCCCAACCTTGAGCACAGCTCCCCCCAGGTTCCAAACCATTTTACCACAGGGCAAACAAAGCCTAAAAATAAAGGGAGTAAAGGGAGAGGGTTGGCTTTGGCACTCATGAACAGTTCCTGCTCCCATATCCTGTTAGCAGGATGTGGATGGAGTAGAGCAGTAAAAGCAAGTTCATCAGTCACTCTCAGGTCCCTGGAGTGTTGATACCTTTCAGCTTGAATTTCCCTTTGGTGTCTTTTTCCAGCAGTCAAACTCTGATGACCTAGCAGGTATGGATTTTTTGTTCCCTTGCACTTTTACTCAGCATTGCTAGAAAGAGGTGTATTAGAGGAAAAACAAGCTGTTAATTCTTGTTACAGGGTCTAAGAGCAGGAAATGTGAGCCTGTTAATCAAAGTTAATCAATGCTGGAGGTGGTTCACAAAAAACCAAATAAATATAATAATTGCAAACTGAAAGACCACTATATCCCTAGACATGAACTGAAGGCAACAGCCTCATGCACCTTCTCCCATCCCACTGCAGCTTACCGAGGCCAGGGACGTGTTACCACCTCAGTGCTGACTCCTCACAGGAGTTAGAGCATCCCAGAAGGATCTTGCAGCAATTCTGACAGCTTCTGACACATGCACCCTGCCTAAGAGGTCTATTTTCACTCCCTGTTTCGTTATTAAATCCAGATAAATACTTAGGCTTAGTCCCTTTGACAAATTAATCACCTTTTTTCCAGGTGCACTTTCAAGAACTTGTGCTGCTGAATTCTCCTCTCCTTCCCTGCTCCTGCTACATCCACACTTTGGTGCATGGCTATCAAGAGAGAGATCTCAGAGGCGACCCCTCTCTTCCTTCTCTCCACCCACACACTTTCGTTCAAATGCTATTAAAATGAACACTAAAAAACTTAAAAAGAGTAAGTACATATTCCAGGTCTCATGCTCGTGCTTGTTTAATGCATCTTGTTCTATTTAAACCTCAAAGGATAAGATACCATACACGTTGTAACAAATCCTTCCTGAGCACATTCTCGCATCTCTGGCAGATGATCATTGCACTTACAACGCTGTATCTTAGTCTAAACAAGCCATCAATGAACTGTGTGTAAGGTTTTCTAGACTACTGGAAACAGTTACATCAGCATTGACCAAAGTACAAAGAAACTTCGTCATTTTATGTTATAATATTTTAAATAATCAAAAGCTTCAATGCATTATTTGCCTTTGAATACAAAAGATAATAGAAAACCCACCCTTTTTATCTTGCAACATCAAAACCCAAGGACTGTATAAATATTTAGTGAATGGTCAGTACACTCTGAATTAGAAGTGAGAATATCACAGAAAGTATTACCCAGATGTTAAGAGCATCAGAGACTGATGGGACTGAAGTGCCGGGACAGTCAGGTGCTGGCACGAACCAGATGTAAAACTAATATGCAGCAACTCAGTCAAAACAAGGTCGGGATGGCAATGTTCCTGTCTTTTATACACTTTGATGTGTCATCATCTCTAGTTCAAACAACTTCTGTCATCTCTGAAACGCCTGACAACAGTTTTCAACAACAAAAAGGAAAGCAGCATTTTGACTTCTTTATGCTGCATCACAGTTTTTGACGGAAGGATGACATAATGCACCTAGATCTCCTTGTGGGGTCAGACCCCCACAATAACCACTGCACTCCACAGACAGGGACTTTGCTCAAGCACAGGATGAAAACATCAAAGGTCAGAATTTAATTACTCAGTAGTCTCAGGTTTAACACCTGCCCAGAGGTGCACTCACTGCTGGCTCCTTCTCCTAGGCTAAGAATTAAATAATAGCCCTGCCCAAGTGAATTAGCTGGAGCCTCAAAATATTCTCAGTCTTTGAGAGAGTTCAGCATGTGCTTGAATCAAACACTGAGATGCTCAATTTAAATCCCAGCAGATTGGTGATAAGCCACGAGGAACAGACACTCAATTCCCCATCAGAAAAAATATTTACAAGCACACCTTTTTACAAGTTAAAATAGCATAAACTTTCAAGATAACCAAACAAATGGGGTAGTTATATTTCATTTTAATAGGCTTTTTGTAACCTCAACAGTGTCTCAGCCAGAAAATAACACAAACAATGCCACAAGGATCAGGTTGCAATTTTAACCCTTAAATCCCCAGATCAGCTATACTGAATTTTGGTATCATTTGTAACTTGAGCCAACAATTCACACAAATGAAGTAAAATACAGGACACACTACAAAATTATATGCAATGACATTACTAAGCACTGAATATAAGTACAAACAAATTAATATTTAAACTTTATCTTAAAGCAACCATTCACTTCCTCACACTGCAGTGACTCTGCTGTCAAAAGCACATGACAACCTTTGGTGAGGAATAGAGCAGAGCTTATTCTGGAAATGGAATCTAAAACACCTAACTTGGAAAACAAAGTTTCAAAAGCACTGGTACTGCCTCCCAGACTACTCTGTGTGTCCTTAAAGTAATTCTCAAAACAAGAAACCTTTTATAGTTTTGCTAGTAACTTAAAAAAAATATAAAGCTCAAAGTTCAAAATTCCATTTATCCCCCACTTAAACCAGCTATTTCCTTGGCTACACACAGATTTGACTGTCAGGGCATTTTCTCACCTGTGAAGTAATACAGTCCTCGTTGACAACATTGTGCATTTATGTTTTCATGATAGAAGCCACACAAAATTCAACAATTTAATTAGGAAATCAGCTCAAGATTTTGGAGAATCAGTTCCCTTTCCAAAGACAACAACAGCCAACTTTCTTTCAAGCCATTTTCACCCTTCCCTTATGAAACTATTTTTTATAATATTGTTAAATTAAAAACAAAAAACCCAATACATAGGTGATGACTATGCCTACAATCCCCACTTTGTGATTTCTTTGGACAGCATATTCTCAGTATAAAATGCAGCTTTATGCAGCAAGTCTTTCTTTTAAAATTATGACCTCCAATATCTAATGAAAAAAATGTATCCTTTTACTAGAGGCAATTTGTTTCTGCATTTATCTGAAGAAGAGAGAGAGGAGAAGCAGTTAACATTAAATGACAATTGAGTACCTAAACTTTTCATCAGATTTGAAAAATTCCCCCTTTGTTCGTGCCTAAAGCCATGCAATTGCTCTTGCATGATTAATGTCCTCTTGAAGGAGTAGTTCGATTTTTAAACATTGAAGAAACACCTTTTTTAACCAAGGCTACATGAGGCTGTTGGTGCTCCTACCAGGTGCAGAAGAAGCCTGAATGGTCTGTAGGTACAGGCCTCACTTTCCCTCTCATACAGAGCTGGGCCATATTCAGGTATCAAGCAGAAAAACCACTGAAGAAATACAACTGCAAAGTCAGCAGCCAAAGTCCCTCCTGCTGCCTGGGGACAAAAGGAATGCCAGGCTGTCCAGCCACTCCACAGAAGTTCCCTCAGCAGCTCCCTATCCCAGCAAGGGCAGGTTTCAGGAGATGAGATACTGCAGTCTGGACCGTGGTTAGATCCCAAGGAAGGAAGTCCTTATTCTTCTGACAAGACAGCATAACTATGACTAATCTTTTCTCTCTCTCAAAATCTCCGCAAAATCGTCTTCAGGGGTTGTAACCACAGAAAGGCACAACGGCAGACAAAATGCACAGCAGACTTTGGCAAAAGGGTAGAATGAGAAAGGCAGTATAAGAATAGGCTTTTGGAAATGCATGTTTAAGTCAAGAAAGCAAACTTAACTAAGGAGTCTGCTGTATGGCTCTGAAAGAATTAGCTTGCAATCAGCTTCGAGATGGATTTCATACATTGCTGAGCTTCGTGCTGCGCACCAGAGCTTACTTGTCACTTCAGCCTCTGACAAATCCTCGAAGACAAAGTTGCTAAGTCACCCGCACTCTGCAGTGCAACACAATAAAACCTGTCATCTGACACCAGCCATGAGCAGGATTACCCCACGATGTTCAATCCAAAGACACACAAAATAAGCACAGAGAAGCAAAAAATCATACACAATGCTGCTCTGCATTGTCTAAGTTCAAATGACTTCAGTACGAACAGATTTAGGTCACAGAGCACCCATGTTTTAGCCCAGGCACCTCACCTTTGACAAAGGAAGGAAACAGTCCTCATGTCCTTCATTGTTTATGGCCAAATCACAGCAAATCATGTTAAATTTCTGCATTTCAATTGCTACAGAAATTAGGTGCTGCACCACATTGACCTCTGTGGCAAAGGTGACACCCAATTAAAAAAGACAGCCCCCCAAAAAAATATAAATATACACACATTTCAATAGGCTGGTACCTGACACTACTCCATTTTTGGTGGAAAAGGAGCCAAAGGAAGGAAAGTAGTGAGCTCTACTCATTACTCCTGATGGGCAGGCCCACTCTTAAATAGAACAGAGGTAGCCAAAATAGAGCCATCAAGTTTTAATCAATTATTGGCAGTCAAATTGCAGCTGCAGTTCTTAGCCTGAAGTTGTGGCACCCTGTGAGCTGATCTCTCTTAACCAGCACTGCTCCCAAAACATAAGCCACATTTTCTTGCTCTCCTCTTTGATGCATTTTTCCACACTGCCACCAAGGCTACTGGGGCACACTGTTTTCTTTAAGCTTTGCTTTAAAAATAAACCTCTTTAGGGCAAAGACTTTTCCTTTATAGGTTGCGAATGATACCAATTATACTGTCAGCTTTCCAAACACACATACACCAAAAAAAAACCCGTCTAAACCTAATTTTATCACCATCCAATCTGAAAGACTGTGGGCTGTGGAGCTGCACAAGCATTTCCTGACATAGTTCCAGACATCACCTGAAAACTGGATTCAGACAGCACCCACCATTTCAAATATTTTAACCCTTGAGAGAGCATAGGTCAAGCACACTGCACTGCTGTCTTCAAGCAACAGTAGCTTGGACACTGCAAAAAAACCAAAGAACTGCTGTTCTTTGAGAAAGTTACCAGTAAACTGTGCATTCAGCCCTTTTGGAGCAGCACTCTCCAGTATATTGGTAGTCTAGCACCAGTGTTAGTGATGCACATGCACCTTTCCAAAGCAAATAAGCAAAACACCCCAAACAACCAACCTGAGCATAAGTTGACTGAAGTTAAAGAAGTCTGAAGGCATGAACTGCTCTTCCAGGAAGTGTGTGATGCATTAACATTTAATCCTCCAGCACAGCTGTATGTCAGCTAACAAAGCTCTCAGCTGCCTAAGTGACATGTTACAAGGCCAGCTTAAAGCCAGCCCTGAAGGCTGTGTGTGCTGCAGGCAGTGACACAGATTCACTAGCATGTACACAACCCCATGAAAAATACGTGTGGGTGAGGTAGCTATCTGGTCTGGCAAGTTTCAACTCACAGCATATGTTTATTTTCAAAGAGTAAGTCCAACAACACTAACTTCCAAAACTATTAACAAATATTTAGCTACACGTAGCACCCTTATATAGAGTCTTGACTTCAAAAACTGGTTAAGTGTTCAATGGACAGGTTTAAGCAACGCCTTCATCACAGCAAATGGCTCTATGCTGGCTTAATAAATACTTTAAACTCCCAAGGCAATGTGTATGTATCTCCACTGCCTCCAGTTGCATACTGCCTTGACAGAGCTCAGGGAGACTTCACTAAGTTATCTTAAATGAGTTTTGCCAGCACAGAGCCCTTCATCACAGACGCCACAAGCCCAGGTTTGCTTCCTGATGGCGTCAGGAAGGCAGCCACCCCTGCAGTACCACCTCCACTCCCCTCTACCATCAGTCTCGCCTTGGTCTTCAGGATTTATGAAGTCCAGCAACATTTATGTCCATCCTCTGTACTGAGAAACCCGCTAAGAAGAAAATATATCTAGATTTCCTTTACATGGATATTCTATGAAGAAGAATGCACTTATCATCACTAACTGAGAGAGCAAATAGAAGAGAGTATCAAGGCCACTCTGCATTACCATTATTCAGCCTGGATTTACCACTTTGAGAGCCTCAAATATTGCCCCAGCACAAAAAGAACTGAGCAGAGGGTGTCAGTGTAGCAGTAGTGAGCAGCAAAGCAGGCTAAAGAGAGCAGACAGCTAAAACAGCACGGCTTACAGAACTTGAATCTGGTAAAGGCATCCCTCTTCCTACCCTCCTCTTCCCGGCCATGAAGAATTATGGGAATGGAACAGCTGAGTGTCTGGCATGATGTTGCTCTTCAGTTTAGCCAAGTGTTGTTAACAATTAACATCTCAAAAAACCACACGATGCCTTCTTCTTTGATTGCTGTCATCCTGTCTCAAATGTGTAGGGAAAACAGCTCCTCAAAGGAAAACTTTCCAGATGTCTCAATTAAAAGAAGCCAACTCAAAGTAACCATCGGATGGGAGTCCTGTAATATGGTATCAAGTGCCACTGTGAAAATAATCTTCCTTCCCCACAAGAAGAGGTCAGTGTCCTATACACAGAAGACAGGCAAACAGTGATTGTGAAGGAAAACGAGACAAGAATAGCTTCCTTGAATTTTTCTTGGTACATGGAAAATCCATTACAGAAGTTTACACAGCAACAATGAAGCCTGACAAGTTAATGAGCTGCTGCTTGTGGAGTCACAGGAGAGATGGCCCATCATTCAGAAATTCCTACGCTGCACAAACACGAGTCAAAGATGACTGTAATTTGGTCAAACCAAAAGTCAGAAGTTCTAGTTCTTTCAAGAAACAAAATACCCCATTAGTAATTCTCATGCGGTTTTTCATGCTTCTATTAAAAACAAAACAAAAAAAAAAACAAACAAACTTCTCACACGTCTGAAAAGCTCCTGGCAAAAAGGTGGCACCACTTTATTACTGGCAAGCCCCAAAGCCTGTTGAGCAGGAAGGCTGGTGTTTCAAATCTGGCTGCCGTGGCATTTGCAAAGACAAACACTCTGGCAGGATGGTATGGGTGTGAACACAGGGCTCCCCGAGCCTACCAGCACCAGTCTGCCCTTCCAGAGCAACACCCACATGAGGGCCCCAGCAAAGCACAGAGCTGTGAAGTTTTCTCCTCCTTGTGATGCAAAGAACCGGGCCTTCCTTGAGCCCTGGCAGGGACACTGAGGCACAAGACGGTCATCCAAGGACATCCAGAGTCACCAGCAAGACACTGAGGAACATTAGCTACCAAGGAAACCAGACTTACATGACTAAGGCCAGTTATAAAACTTCCGCTTGTTGTTAAGAGAACATACGGTATCTGGCATTTCTCTGTCAGCAGCACCAAATAATCTAAGAGCCATTTGATATTCACGTCCCTCATGGGCTCCTTTAGTTACAGAAACAACATTAAAAATGTAGCATCCTTCGAGATACGCTGCACAAGTCAGGCCAGTTTCAGCCACAAGCATCAAGAGTAACTCTTTGGGCTGTTTTTTTCTCCTGATAAGCTCTTTTGCAACATGGAGATATCTTATCAGGGATTGCTTCTGTCACCGGAAGGCAAACAGAGCACTGTGAAAATATCAGGTATGACTTAAACACCGAAGGGCTGTAGCCTACATCAAACCAGCGGCTAGAGGGGTAGCTGGCCATCTCTCTATATAGGACACTTCCCACCCTGTAGCACCCTACAATCCAAGTCCTGGGCACAAAGAAATAAAAATTACTCTCTGCCAGCACGAACGCTGCCACATCAACGCCGAAGCCTCTCCAGGAATGAATGGGGCTGCGAGGGCAGCGTTCGGCTCCCCTGCCCCTCTGCAGCGACAGCAAACCCCACCGCAGGGCTCCGAGTTCTCACAAGTACCGGGAGGGCAAATTCAGTCAATACCTTCCTTTGTTGAAACACAAGTCTCGCATACAAATTCAGGCTTGTCTTGACAAAGGTTCGGCTTGCCTCTTACTCTTACGGAGGAGACAGTTTAGTGTTTCAGATCCGTCTAAACAGTTGAACTGAGGTCTGGTTTTACTGCCTGAAAAAGCACCAAGTAACCACTGTAAAACATTAGCTTATGGCAATCATTAGGCAAGAGGTTCTGCTTTCGCCAGCGCAAAGTCAGATAAATTCTGCTTATAAGAAACGTAAATCTCTACAGTTCTCCAACATCTAGAAGTAATTCTCTTCTATAGCTCAGAAAAGTATTTTCTATTGTAAACCATTTCGTTATAAACCAGAAAACGGTTCACAAGCGTATTTCTTTAAACACCAGCTTGAAAACCAGCACTATTAAAAACAAACCAACAAACAACAGCCCCCCCAAAACAACCGCGTCTCTACACACTGTGCAACGAAACACAGCATTCTCGCGAACTGAAGAATTCTCCCACCGCAAACTTACCATAAACCCGCGGCACAGCCCCGCCACCGATCCGCTACGCCGCCAGGAACGGGAATCCCGGGCAAGAGACGCGGATCCCAAGTAAACAAACTCGGGAGCCGCCGCCGCCGCCTTCCCGCGTGTGCCCCGCGCCGGGAGAGGCTGATCCAGCCGCCTTCCCGCGGGCGCCGCCGCGCCGGGACGAGCCGCCGGCCCGGGGAGGGCGGCGGGAGGAGCCGGGGGCAGCCGGGAGGCGCCGCGGC